>JZKD02S1662690.1:82683-108988 GCA_000966675.3 Picea glauca
CTCTCTCTCTCTCTCTCTCTCTCTCTCTCTCTCTATATATATATATATATATATATATATATATATATATATATATGTATGTATGTATGTATGTATGTATGTATGTATGTATGTAGGAAATCCTTTGAAATGATTCCGACATTCTTTTCAGGGTACTACCAATATGGAAAAGAACATTGTTCGTAATCTGGGTAATACCCAACATCCAGTCTGATCAATTTGGAATCACAATACACCTACAAAATTTTCATATCACAACAAATAGAAAGATTCAGCAGACCATATAGTGCATTGAACTCACTAAAGATTATGGAACCTGCTCCCAACTAGGCCTCTTCTGAAACAAAATGATGTTCATTAAAGAATAGGATGAAATCACTTCCACAATTAGGACCCAACTCCTTGTTGAAAGATTGAGTTGGTTGTCATTGATGTCAACCCTTGAAGAAAGTCGCTGAACAAATTTTGGTAGCCCCTATGGTATAGTCTTGGAATCCATAGTTGATCGAGAAATAAATATGTGAAGGTCAATGTATTTGTAAGTAAGATTATCATAGATGGATAGTATGTGCCATGTCATTTCCGATGATAAGTGGTCCATCACGTGGCTCCTTACGGTTGAGGAGATATGGCTTTGTAAATATTGGAGGACCCTTAAGAATAATCTAGAAATTCCTAGAAGGTCAACAACAAGTCAATTATTCTAGAAGCCTATGGAAAGTCTTCAAGAAGTTTGGTAGTCAAAGTGGTTGCAACAAGAAGTTAATTATGTTTAAAGTAGTTGTAAGAAAGAAATTATGAGTTTACTAATTATGAGTAAAGTAGTTGCAACAAGAATGTGGGTTAGGACTAAAAGAAGGAAAATGGATAAAATAGTTACAAGGTAGCCCCTAAAGGAAGGAACTTGGGAAGTATAAATAAGAGATCAAGAGACTCCCATTTGCACCTATTGAGTGCATTGAATGTCTATGTTGTAAAGTGTTATGGGAAGGTACTATTGAAAAATCTGAAGCAGTGACTCTAAGGATGCAATATTCCATATATAAAAAGTATGCAGAACAAAAATAAAATGCTAGAAATGGAAGACGAACAACAATATAACCAGAATAACACCACAATAATACCAATATGATACCAAAATAACATCAGAATGAGCACTTTGATTACTGAGAGAAATTTTCACTTGCCTCTTCGAGGGGGCAACCTCCAGTCGAGTAGAGCTCTATTACAATAATATCTAAGACAACCATTCTCATACCCTTGATTCCTATTTATACTAAATATGACTATCAAAGAACCATCTAGAGGAAGATCCTTCTAGAAACAAAAGCTTTTGTTAGGTATTCTTACATTCGACTTATTCTTCCTTATTGCTAGGCCTTATTAATATTGACCTTTATTACATCGCAATATATTATTCTACCTACGTGAGAGGTTAGGTCCCTAACATGTCCTCCCCTTTAAAAACAACCTTGTTGTCAAGGCTTGAGATGTGGAAATTGTTGCAGAATGGTAGTTGGTTCCCAAGTGGCATCTGTTGGGGTTGTATCTTTCCACTGGAATAACACTTCCTTGATGGTTTTCTAACATAGGCGATGCTCACGCTAGTCCAAAACTTCTTTTGGCTGTAAGCAAATGGAGCCTTCTTCATCCAACTCGTGAAGGTTGGTTTGAGTTTGGCACTTAGTTCCAATCACCTTCTATAAGTAGGAAACATGAAAAACAGGATGTAGCTTAAAATGACTAGGCAAGGCTAACTGATAGGCCACATGTCCCACATGCTTGAGAACGATATACAGACCATAAAATTTGGGTGCCAGTTTCTGACAACGGATAGACTTGAGGGAATTTTGCTTGTAAGGTTGCAGTCGAAGAAACACTTGATCCCCTTCTACAAATTGACATTCAGAGTGAGCTTGATCTACTTGTTGCTTCATGCGATTCTGGTCCATGACCAAATT
This sequence comes from Picea glauca, assembly GCA_000966675.3. Taxonomy (NCBI): domain Eukaryota; kingdom Viridiplantae; phylum Streptophyta; class Pinopsida; order Pinales; family Pinaceae; genus Picea; species Picea glauca. Next base: position 84,645 of record JZKD02S1662690.1, read on the forward strand.
CGCTTTGAGGGTATGAAGAATAACCTCTCGAACTATAAGTGTTTGGTCCACCGCCTAAACCTTTGAGACACCTGGTAAATATGAGATAACCGAAGGTGGATTTTGTCCATATATCGCTTCAAAAGGAGTCATGTGGGTAGATGTATGGTATGAAGTGTTGTACCACCATTCAACTAGTGGTAACCATTGAGCCCACTGATTTTTCTTTTATGATGCAAAACACCTCAAATATGTTTCCAAACACTTGTTGACAACTTTGGTTTGACCATCAGTCTGGGGATGATAAACTATGTTGAGATGCAATTGGGTGCCTTGTAGCTTGAACAATTCTTTCCAAAAATTTCCAGTGAAAGTTGGATCGCGATGAGAAACAATAGAATGCGGCATGCCATGAAGCTTGAATACCTGATCCATGAAAATTTGAGCCACGATGGATGCTGTAAATGGGTGTTGAAGAGAACAAAAATGAACATACTTGGAAAGGATATCAACTACCATCATGATGATTGATTTATTTCCTAATCTTGGTAAGCCTACAATAAAATCCATAGAGATATCCCACCAAATAGTAGGTGGAATCGGAAGCGATTGTAGTGTGCTAGGAGATTTGGTTGTTTCGCCCTTATTGCATTGACACACATCACATTCAACCAAAAAATTACAAACGTCCTATTTCATACCATCCCAGAAGAAAGAAAATTTGACCCTATCATAGGTTTTGGTAAAACCGGAGTGCCCAGTTGTGGGTGTAGCATGAAGCTCAGAAAGTATCGTGGATTTAAGTTTTGATTGTTTACTTAAATACAAATGGACTTTGTATCGAAGTTCATCATGGAGCCAAGAGTACCCTGGGGAAACTGGAGAATTGGACTGCAATTGTTGTATCAGATGCAAACTTTTGGGATCATGTAGCCATTCCTGGCGAATGGCTTGGAGCCAGTCTGGTACAATGAAGGAGAGAGAAAAAAGGGACCCTTCATCTTCATATTTTTGGGAAAGGGCATCCACAACCACATTGTCTTTTCATTTCCTGTAAATGATCTCATAATCATATCCAAAGAGCTTAGTCACCCATTTTTGTTGCTCTGGGGAGGAAACACGTTGTTCCAGAAAATACTTGAGGCTTTGATGATCTATCTTAATTTGGAAGCATTGCCCCAAAAGATAAGGGAACCAAAGATCAATGGAATGTGGAAAATCCAACATTTCTTTTTCATAGATTGATTTGCCCAAATTTCGTTCAGACAATTGTTTTCTGGTAAAGGCCAAAGTCCGACCCTCTTGCATAAGGACAACGCCAATTCATTTCCCTGAAGCATCACATTCCAGGACAAAGGTTGTGAAATCAGAAAGGGTCAGGATTGCAGTGATGCACATGGCCATCTTCAAGGTTTGAAAATCCTGATCAACTGTTGGAGTCTAGGTGAAAGAATTGTTTTTAAGGAGTGCAGTCAGAGGGGCTGCAATCTTTCCATAATTCTTAAAAAACTTGCAATAATAACCCGTTAAGCCCAAAAATCCACACAATTTTTTGAGAGTCTTTGGGTRAGGCCAGTCTTGCATAGCTTCAATATTTTTAGGATCCACCTTGAYGTCATCCTTGCCAACAAGATGAMCCAAGTACTCGAATTCTGAGGCACCYAAAGCACATTTAKATTGTTTTRGGAAAAGTTGGTGYTGAGAGAGTAGATGGAGAACTCGATCCACATGAGAAAGATGGTTTGTCCAKGTTTTTCTATAGATGAGGATATCATCAAAGAAAACTAAGACAAAATGATGGATAAAATGACAGAAGACATGATTCATGAGGCTTTGGAAAGTGGAGGGAGAATTACACAAGCCAAAGGGCATGACAAAAAACTCATATTGGCCCTCATGAGTTCTAAAGGCAGTCTTATGAATGTCTTCCTGTTTCATACAAATCTGGTGGTAGCCAGAACGAAGATCACTTTTAGTAAATAATTAGGTGCCACTCAATTCATCCAAGAGGTCATCAATGACAGGAATGGGAAATTTGTATTTAATGGTGAGTTTGTTGAGAGCACGAAAGTCAGGACACATGCTCCAAGAACCTTATTTCTTCTTGACCATGACCATAGGGGAAGAGTAGGGGATCGTTCTAGGGTGGATAACACCTGCATTAAGAAGTTCCTGAACCATTTTCTCAATTTTATTTTTTTGGGACAAGGGGTGATGATAGGGATGAATATTGGGAGGAAGGCTTCCTGGGACAAGGGGAATGGAATGATCATGAACACCATGGGAAGGAGGGAGTCCTTGGGGAGTGGAAAAAAACACTTGATGTTTGGAGAGGATGGATTGGAGGTCCTGCAGTACAAAGGGTGTCTTAGTTGCTTGTATGGCATGGAGTTGGGAAATCACACTCAAATGACGTTTTTTGAACATCTTTTCCATGCGATGGGAACTAATGATCTCAGGGGAACCGATGGTGATGCCTTGGAACTTATATTGTTGTCCCTCCTAGTCAAATTGCATGGTTAATTATTTAAAATCCATGAGAATAGGACCCAAAGTCCTTAGCCAGTCTGCACCTAACACAATGTCACAACCACCCATGTCGATAGAAAACATATGATATTTTAGGTGGTAGTCACCAATTTGGAGACACACATTTTCACAATGCCCTCCACATTTTATGGACCCACCATTGGCAATCATGATTTGGAAATTATTGACTATAAGAATATAACAATTAGTTTCTTCGGCTATGTGACGATGAATAAAATTATGGGTGCTTCCACTATCAACAAGAATGATGACCTTCCTATGCTTGATGTAACCAATTAGTCTAACGGTTTGGGGAGCAGAGAAGCCAGTGAGAGAATTTAGGGAAATGACCGGTTCTACTTCTGGAGGGTCTGAGGAAGGGGTTATGTCAGTGGGTTCAGGTGACTCAGACATAAGGGCAGCTTCAACATCCTCTTCTGAAACATCCTCTAAGATGGCCATAAAAATATTTTGTTCCTTACAATTGTGTCCCGAAAAATATTTGTCATCACAATTATAACAAAGGCCTTTGAGTTGGTGTTCAGCCATTTTGGCCCTGGTCAATTTTTGTATCTTTAGTGGAGTAAAAGGAGGAGTGGTATTTACTGGTTTAGTGTGAGGAATAAAGGAGGGCTTTTGGTTTTGAGAAGAGACGACGTGTTGTTCTTCCTTAGATATTTTAGTAGCCTCCACCCAACTTTGAGGCTGAGCCATGAGGACATGGGCACAAATCTCATCCTTGAGGGCACTAATAAAACATTCTCAGAAAAAAAGCATCAAACATGCTCTCTGTACAAAAATCCAGTTGCTCAAAAGAAGCTATAAAGTCTTCCACTGTGCCAGATTGTTTCAACTTTGTCAAATGGCCTAAATGCTTGGTGTCAGTGTCAAAGCATTCATAAAGCTCTACCACAAAGTGTGTCCAAGCAACATACCCTTGACGGGTAGTTTTTCTCCATTACCACCATTGCCAACGTTCTTGATATAGATGGAGAACACCATACCAGAGTTTGTCCAAGTCATATGTAATGCCATACAATGATAAATAATGTTCCATTTGAGTTACCCAACCAGTTGGATCCGAGCCATCAAATTTGGACACATCCACACGCGAAAGGCGTAGGTCATGATGAAAGTGATGGGGCTGAAAATTATGGGAATGAGAAAAATTTTCAGCTTCGGTATGCAAAGGTGGGTCAGATAAAGGGGGATATGCATGGATATGCAGCTTGGTGCAGATCATCGAAGTGACAGATTCAAGCTAGGTAGTAATGTCTTGTTTGAGGTCTTTTTTGAGTTCCTTGATTGAGGTAGCGATGGAGGAATGCATGTTTTTATTGATGGTGGAAATATTGGCACTGATCTATCTCACTTCTTGTTGGGTCTCTGTGAAATTAGATTGCAAGGTATTGAAGCGATCTTCCAAGTCTTGGCTATGAGTAAGGGCCATGATGATGAGGGAACTGAAAACGGGTGGGTGGGGTAAAATATTTTACTGAAAAATGATAGGTATGAATGTGATAAGGGAAAAGAGATAAATCCAATGGAATAGATCTCAAATAATGTTGCAACAAAATCCAGGCTTTTTTGTTTTTTTACACCTGCAGAGTTATACTCCAGTCTAAAGAATATTGTAGTGATGAAATTCCCAAATGCTTAATCAGGAAGAAATGTGTAGTGATTTGGAAACTCAAACATAGTTGCGCAGCAATAGATCTTGTCTGTTTTGTGTTTTTTTGTTTCCATCCCCAAGGGTTAGGTATTCAAGGGTTCTACAGACAAGGGTTTGCCCTGTGCTATAGCTCTCTGATATATGTGTGGGGTCCAACAGTAGTACTTGGCCCAATATCTCAAGGCACTAACTAAGGAGGCTAGATCGTTCCCTTAGGAGTACTACCTGACTACCTAGGTACTATAGAGTATCTTAACGAGTGTTGTTCTGGGTGGAACTATGGCAGTCAGGCAGTCGATCAGTTTATCTAAAGAGGGCTTCAAGAAATCTAGGTCAATTCATATACAAGTTCTATCTGATGTGCTACCACTCGAAGGGGTACCAATAATGGTTACAAGGGTGGCCAATAGATGTGAGCTTAAGTACCACTTGTATTTCCTGCGTGTATGAATCCCCGATCGCGGGTTTATGCGTGTAACGACAAATCTTTGTAGCTTAAATATGTTGGAATACGTCTCTACCCTGAAAAAAATTAACCCACTATTTTCTGTCGAGGAAAGTGCTATGATACCATTTGTAATATTCTAGATATAAAAAGTATGCAGAACAAAAATAAAATTCTATAAATGGTAGACGAACACAAAATATAACCACAATAACACCACAATAATACTAATATGATACCAAAATAACACCAGAATGAGCACTTTGATTACTGAGCGCAATGTTCACTTGCCTCTTCGAGGGGGAAACTTCCAGTTGAGAAGAGCTCTATTAGAATAATATCCCAGATAATCATTCTCATACCCTCAACTCCTATTTATAATAAATATGACTATCAAAGAACCATCTAGAGGAAGATACTTCTAGAAGTGGAAGCTTCTATTAGGTATTCTTACATTCGACTTATTCTTCCTTATTTCCAGGCCTTATTAATATTGACCTTTATTACATCGGAATATATTATTCTACCTACGTGAGGGGTTAGGTCCCTAACAAAGGAAACTAAGTTAGGTAAAGAGTGAATTTGTAGGAGCCAAAGGGATGAAGTTGAGATTACTATTCTAGGGTTTTTCGGAATCTATCTGCGAGTTGCAGAGAAGGAAGAGAGAGAAAATCCATGAGTTGCAGTGAAAGAAGAGTGCGGACATATACAGGGGTCATTGAAGGAAAACATAGACTCTCAGAGAGGCAAATCATATGCAAGTTATAGATGCATTAAGGCACGGACATCCATGAGCCACAATGGGACAAAGCACAGACATACAAAATTTTATCGAGCATAGGGAACATATCTATTGAGAAAAATAAATATTTGAAGATCAAATCCATCAGGTCAACTATAGGTTGAGAGGTATGGTTTACTTTGTATGTTAGTGTCTATATTTTGTAGAAGTACAACACATAAATGTCTTAGAAGTTAATGAGTATTTTATTTGGAATACATTGTTGTGGATCTTGGAATGAGGGTTTGAGACACAAGGGTTTGAGTGGATTTGATGAAGTATAGTGATAGTGACATGTTGTGGAAGTGGTAGTGAAACATCAAGAACATGTTGATTGATTCAGCGGTAGTGATAGGTTTTCTACATTTATATTTCTGGGTGGTTGGATGGGGCAAGGAAAGGGGGTTGTAGCCTCCTTCAAGTTGGTGTTAGAGAATTAGGGAGTTGGAGCTTCCTTAAAGTTGGAGCCTAAAAACAAGGGGGTTGGAGCCTCCTTCTAGTTATAGCTGGAAAATAAAGAAGTTGGTGCTTCCTATGAATGTATCTCTTCTGACATATAAGAAAAGAATTATGTGGCTTTCTTCCACATTGATTTTCCACATAAAATTTTGTTGTACTGTGTACTTGTGTGGTTATTCATTGTTTATTTTTTATTTATACTTGTTGCCACAGGGGCAGACCCAGCGTTCAATGCTACAATAATGCACCAACAAAACCCTAACTATCGGCCCTTTCGGCAACACCTGCGAAGCAAATGAAGTCTCAACCGAGGTAGAGGAAGGGGTGGTTGCGAGACTCAAATGTCTGTAACCTTAGCTGGGACATAGATCTGTGATTCTAAAATTTAATAGAGCACTTAGTAGTAAACATTCATCAATATTCGGTTCTTAGTAACAACGCAGAAAAATCCTAATTACAGAGCATCGCAATATTCAACCAGATCCACATCTAATAGAACTTAGCATAAAAGGAGCACATTAGATCTAGCAGATTCAAGCACTAAGAATACTTACATAGGTCAGATCTAACATCCATACTCCTTATTAAGAACAAAGAAACATCAGTTCTATCTAACATTCATCTATATCATAGCAAGTCATAGATAAACACACCAACACATCGCACAAAGTAGAGCAACACAACATATACGTGGTTCACCCCCCCTGGGGTTACGTCCACCAACTCTTCTTATCTTCTATTAGGTTCATCACAAAGCCTCCTCTCAATATCTTACAGTCCCTTGCACTTAGCCTTACCAATATTACATAGTATGCACAGAGCACTTACAATCCTTCGATCACAAAGATCGATCACTACTATTTTCTACATCATCTAGCTCATATATATATATATATATATATATTTAAAAAGAGGGGCTAGAAAAGGGTAAAAACATATGCCCCCCTCTCCCCACCCGCTACACAATCCCAAAACCCCAAAAAAACCTCTAAAAAGGGGTCGAGATCCCTCAATCCCCTCTTTGTCTTGCACTCCGTCTTCGAAAGCCTTTCGAAGTCCCAAAAATAGGTCAATCATGACCAAGTATCCTCAAAACTTGGTCAAGGGCCAAAAGGCCCCCAACACTCACCTTTGACTCATCCCAAGTCACTTTGATATGGGTAGTTCTGCTTTGAAAGCCTTGATCTTGGATCGAGCTACTTTGACTTGTTGTTCTTCCATGACCTCTTGTTCAATGAACTCTTGGATGACTACCCCGTTCATGGGTCCTTCTAAGCATTGTTCTGTTGCAGCAACAACTTGATCCAATTCTTCTCCTCAGCCTTCGATATCTGTGAATAGTTGGTAAGCCTCATCTTGTATAGGTAGGAGCCTCTAAGTCACTTCCATGAATTTTCTATGAACGGTGTGAACCTGTTGCTGGGCAGTGCACTGCTCCTAGGATCACTTCATTCTTTCCACAACCGACAGGGGCTTCAAATGCACCTGTATTGATTTTTCTTGTTGCTTCACCTCCTGGAGTTGTGACTCTAGTGCCTTCAGTTATTCATTCTCAGTGTTTTTCTCATAAGTCTGGGCACTGCGATCACTAAGTTTCTTGCATTCCATGGAAAGAGCCTTTATTCTCTCGACTACGCTCTGGGCAATCACTTCTCTTTGATCTCTTACATCCTGCAGAGTATTGGGCACTGCATGGAGCTCTAAATATGTTATTCTTTGATGTAGTTGTTGGATGGATTCCAAGAGCTTCTCTACTTGATGCTCAACTCGGTATTCTTCCTATGGCTCTAAGTCTGTCACAGAGCGAAGCACTTTTTTGACTGCTTCTTTTACCTCGAGTTGCCCTGTGAGCAACTGTTCCTTTTCTTGTTGCATTTGCACTTTCTCCTCATCAAACTTTGTATGGAGAGAAATATTCTCCTGCTCTGNGTTTTTTGAACATCTTTTCCATGCGATGGGAACTAATGATCTCAGGGGAACCGATGGTGATGCCTTGGAACTTATATTGTTGTCCCTCCTAGTCAAATTGCATGGTTAATTATTTAAAATCCATGAGAATAGGACCCAAAGTCCTTAGCCAGTCTGCACCTAACACAATGTCACAACCACCCATGTCGATAGAAAACATATGATATTTTAGGTGGTAGTCACCAATTTGGAGACACACATTTTCACAATGCCCTCCACATTTTATGGACCCACCATTGGCAATCATGATTTGGAAATTATTGACTATAAGAATATAACAATTAGTTTCTTCGGCTATGTGACGATGAATAAAATTATGGGTGCTTCCACTATCAACAAGAATGATGACCTTCCTATGCTTGATGTAACCAATTAGTCTAACGGTTTGGGGAGCAGAGAAGCCAGTGAGAGAATTTAGGGAAATGACCGGTTCTACTTCTGGAGGGTCTGAGGAAGGGGTTATGTCAGTGGGTTCAGGTGACTCAGACATAAGGGCAGCTTCAACATCCTCTTCTGAAACATCCTCTAAGATGGCCATAAAAATATTTTGTTCCTTACAATTGTGTCCCGAAAAATATTTGTCATCACAATTATAACAAAGGCCTTTGAGTTGGTGTTCAGCCATTTTGGCCCTGGTCAATTTTTGTATCTTTAGTGGAGTAAAAGGAGGAGTGGTATTTACTGGTTTAGTGTGAGGAATAAAGGAGGGCTTTTGGTTTTGAGAAGAGACGACGTGTTGTTCTTCCTTAGATATTTTAGTAGCCTCCACCCAACTTTGAGGCTGAGCCATGAGGACATGGGCACGAATCTCATCCTTGAGGGCACTAATAAAACATTCTCAGAAAAAAAGCATCAAACATGCTCTCTGTACAAAAATCTAGTCGCTCAAAAGAAGCTATAAAGTCTTCCACTGTGCCAGATTGTTTCAACTTTGTCAAATGGCCTAAATGGTTGGTGTCAGTGTCAAAGCATTCATAAAGCTCTACCACAAAGTGTGTCCAAGCAACATACCCTTGATGGGTAGTATTTCTCCATTACCACCATTGCCAACGTTCTTGATATAGATGGAGAACACCATACCGGAGTTTGTCCAAGTCATATGTAATTCCATACAAAGATAAATAATGTTCCATTTGAGTTACCCAACCAGTTGGATCCGAGCCATCAAATTTGGACACATCCACACGCGAAAGGCGTAGGTCACGATGAAAGTGATGGGGCTGAAAATTATGGGAATGAGAGGAATTTTTAGCTTCGGTATGCAAAGGTGGGTCAGATAAAGGGGGATATGCATGGATATGCAACTTGGTACAGATCATCGAAGTGACAGATTCAATCTAGGTAGTAATGTCTTGTTTGAGGTCTTTTTTGAGTTCCTTGATTGAGGTAGCGATGGAGGAATGCATGTTTTTATTGATGGTGGAAATATTGGCACTGATCTATCTCACTTCTTGTTGGGTCTCTGTGAAATTAGATTGCAAGGTATTGAAGCGATCTTCCAAGTCTTGGCTATGAGTAAGGGCCATGATGATGAGGGAACTGAAAACGGGTGGGTGGGGTAAAATATTTTACTGAAAAATGATAGGTATGAATGTGATAAGGGAAAAGAGATAAATCCAATGGAATAGATCTCAAATAATGTTGCAACAAAATCCAGGCTTTTTTGTTTTTTTACACCTGCAGAGTTATACTCCAGTCTAAAGAATATTGTAGTGATGAAATTCCCAAATGCTTAATCAGGAAGAAATGTGTAGTGATTTGGAAACTCAAACATAGTTGCGCAGCAATAGATCTTGTCTGTTTTGTGTTTTTTTGTTTCCATCCCCAAGGGTTAGGTATTCAAGGGTTCTACAGACAAGGGTTTGCCCTGTGCTATAGCTCTCTGATATATGTGTGGGGTCCAACAGTAGTACTTGGCCCAATATCTCAAGGCACTAACTAAGGAGGCTAGATCGTTCCCTTAGGAGTACTACCTGACTACCTAGGTACTATAGAGTATCTTAACGAGTGTTGTTCTGGGTGGAACTATGGCAGTCAGGCAGTCGATCAGTTTATCTAAAGAGGGCTTCAAGAAATCTAGGTCAATTCATATACAAGTTCTATCTGATGTGCTACCACTCGAAGGGGTACCAATAATGGTTACAAGGGTGGCCAATAGATGTGAGCTTAAGTACCACTTGTATTTCCTGCGTGTATGAATCCCCGATCGCGGGTTTATGCGTGTAACGACAAATCTTTGTAGCTTAAATATGTTGGAATACGTCTCTACCCTGAAAAAAATTAACCCACTATTTTCTGTCGAGGAAAGTGCTATGATACCATTTGTAATATTCTAGATATAAAAAGTATGCAGAACAAAAATAAAATTCTATAAATGGTAGACGAACACAAAATATAACCACAATAACACCACAATAATACTAATATGATACCAAAATAACACCAGAATGAGCACTTTGATTACTGAGCGCAATGTTCACTTGCCTCTTCGAGGGGGAAACTTCCAGTTGAGAAGAGCTCTATTAGAATAATATCCCAGATAATCATTCTCATACCCTCAACTCCTATTTATAATAAATATGACTATCAAAGAACCATCTAGAGGAAGATACTTCTAGAAGTGGAAGCTTCTATTAGGTATTCTTACATTCGACTTATTCTTCCTTATTTCCAGGCCTTATTAATATTGACCTTTATTACATCGGAATATATTATTCTACCTACGTGAGGGGTTAGGTCCCTAACAAAGGAAACTAAGTTAGGTAAAGAGTGAATTTGTAGGAGCCAAAGGGATGAAGTTGAGATTACTATTCTAGGGTTTTTCGGAATCTATCTGCGAGTTGCAGAGAAGGAAGAGAGAGAAAATCCATGAGTTGCAGTGAAAGAAGAGTGCGGACATATACAGGGGTCATTGAAGGAAAACATAGACTCTCAGAGAGGCAAATCATATGCAAGTTATAGATGCATTAAGGCACGGACATCCATGAGCCACAATGGGACAAAGCACAGACATACAAAATTTTATCGAGCATAGGGAACATATCTATTGAGAAAAATAAATATTTGAAGATCAAATCCATCAGGTCAACTATAGGTTGAGAGGTATGGTTTACTTTGTATGTTAGTGTCTATATTTTGTAGAAGTACAACACATAAATGTCTTAGAAGTTAATGAGTATTTTATTTGGAATACATTGTTGTGGATCTTGGAATGAGGGTTTGAGACACAAGGGTTTGAGTGGATTTGATGAAGTATAGTGATAGTGACATGTTGTGGAAGTGGTAGTGAAACATCAAGAACATGTTGATTGATTCAGCGGTAGTGATAGGTTTTCTACATTTATATTTCTGGGTGGTTGGATGGGGCAAGGAAAGGGGGTTGTAGCCTCCTTCAAGTTGGTGTTAGAGAATTAGGGAGTTGGAGCTTCCTTAAAGTTGGAGCCTAAAAACAAGGGGGTTGGAGCCTCCTTCTAGTTATAGCTGGAAAATAAAGAAGTTGGTGCTTCCTATGAATGTATCTCTTCTGACATATAAGAAAAGAATTATGTGGCTTTCTTCCACATTGATTTTCCACATAAAATTTTGTTGTACTGTGTACTTGTGTGGTTATTCATTGTTTATTTTTTATTTATACTTGTTGCCACAGGGGCAGACCCAGCGTTCAATGCTACAATAATGCACCAACAAAACCCTAACTATCGGCCCTTTCGGCAACACCTGCGAAGCAAATGAAGTCTCAACCGAGGTAGAGGAAGGGGTGGTTGCGAGACTCAAATGTCTGTAACCTTAGCTGGGACATAGATCTGTGATTCTAAAATTTAATAGAGCACTTAGTAGTAAACATTCATCAATATTCGGTTCTTAGTAACAACGCAGAAAAATCCTAATTACAGAGCATCGCAATATTCAACCAGATCCACATCTAATAGAACTTAGCATAAAAGGAGCACATTAGATCTAGCAGATTCAAGCACTAAGAATACTTACATAGGTCAGATCTAACATCCATACTCCTTATTAAGAACAAAGAAACATCAGTTCTATCTAACATTCATCTATATCATAGCAAGTCATAGATAAACACACCAACACATCGCACAAAGTAGAGCAACACAACATATACGTGGTTCACCCCCCCTGGGGTTACGTCCACCAACTCTTCTTATCTTCTATTAGGTTCATCACAAAGCCTCCTCTCAATATCTTACAGTCCCTTGCACTTAGCCTTACCAATATTACATAGTATGCACAGAGCACTTACAATCCTTCGATCACAAAGATCGATCACTACTATTTTCTACATCATCTAGCTCATATATATATATATATATATATATTTAAAAAGAGGGGCTAGAAAAGGGTAAAAACATATGCCCCCCTCTCCCCACCCGCTACACAATCCCAAAACCCCAAAAAAACCTCTAAAAAGGGGTCGAGATCCCTCAATCCCCTCTTTGTCTTGCACTCCGTCTTCGAAAGCCTTTCGAAGTCCCAAAAATAGGTCAATCATGACCAAGTATCCTCAAAACTTGGTCAAGGGCCAAAAGGCCCCCAACACTCACCTTTGACTCATCCCAAGTCACTTTGATATGGGTAGTTCTGCTTTGAAAGCCTTGATCTTGGATCGAGCTACTTTGACTTGTTGTTCTTCCATGACCTCTTGTTCAATGAACTCTTGGATGACTACCCCGTTCATGGGTCCTTCTAAGCATTGTTCTGTTGCAGCAACAACTTGATCCAATTCTTCTCCTCAGCCTTCGATATCTGTGAATAGTTGGTAAGCCTCATCTTGTATAGGTAGGAGCCTCTAAGTCACTTCCATGAATTTTCTATGAACGGTGTGAACCTGTTGCTGGGCAGTGCACTGCTCCTAGGATCACTTCATTCTTTCCACAACCGACAGGGGCTTCAAATGCACCTGTATTGATTTTTCTTGTTGCTTCACCTCCTGGAGTTGTGACTCTAGTGCCTTCAGTTATTCATTCTCAGTGTTTTTCTCATAAGTCTGGGCACTGCGATCACTAAGTTTCTTGCATTCCATGGAAAGAGCCTTTATTCTCTCGACTACGCTCTGGGCAATCACTTCTCTTTGATCTCTTACATCCTGCAGAGTATTGGGCACTGCATGGAGCTCTAAATATGTTATTCTTTGATGTAGTTGTTGGATGGATTCCAAGAGCTTCTCTACTTGATGCTCAACTCGGTATTCTTCCTATGGCTCTAAGTCTGTCACAGAGCGAAGCACTTTTTTGACTGCTTCTTTTACCTCGAGTTGCCCTGTGAGCAACTGTTCCTTTTCTTGTTGCATTTGCACTTTCTCCTCATCAAACTTTGTATGGAGAGAAATATTCTCCTGCTCTGCAACTTTACATTGTTCTACAGGTACTCCTTGTACTTGCTTCAAAGCCTATGTGGCTTGTTCTGTTTCCTCTTTTTCTTATCGAAGGTGAGCTTTAGTTGCATCTGCTAGTCAGTGGAATTGGGCTGGCTCATCTCCCAACTCTTGTTCTCCCGATGGAAAGGGAACAGTGGAGACTGCATGACTAGACTGAAGAGCCTGTTGTACCCCTTGGAGTTCGACCTTAATTCTATCGTACATTTCCTCCTGCTTAGCTTCCTTTTTCTCCACAATTTCCAGTGAAGCATCGTTTAGAGCTGCTATGATGAAGTCAAAGTCATCAAGAGTAAGTGTAGTTTGCATCTTGGTCACAATGGATTTTGATTTCTTCTAGGAAGAAGGTTTCAGGGGAAAAACCTTTCTCTTCTTCTAGGGATCGTTATCATCTCTCAGCGGTGTTACTTCGCCTTTCTTGTGTTCAAATTCTGTTCCATTTATCTCTTCTCCATCACCCCCTCGGTCAGGTGATATCGAAGCAGTCTTTCCTGAGGCACTGCTTAAGTCTTGGACCTCTTCGATCTTCTTTGTCCTATTGTTTCCGAGTGTATCATGCGTGGTTTCTAGGATGTTAGGGTCGGACATCTCGACACAGTCTTCTGGAATAAGGAGGTCTGCCGACTAGTCCTTAGTGATCTCCTCGAGGTCCTCTTCTGTGAGCTTGTACTATGACTGAAGTTGCTCCTTATGTTCATCAGCTCGTGCTATAATGTAGATGAAATACCAATATTCTCTAAACTTCATCAGGGGTCAGAACCTATGTAGGGTGTTTGGGGTCATGCGAGGTTCAGATTCTATGTCTCTCTTCAGCTGAAGGTAGTAGGTGTGAAAAACAACATTCGACTACCACTGTTTGTTCATATCAGTCGAATACCATAGTGTGGCGAACTTCGTAGCAAGCGGCTTGAATGGTTCAATATCCAAGAAGGACGCACCTTCTGGCATCTCCCAGGAAACAAAGGCGATAAGGATAAAGAGCCAGCTGAAGTGGAATTTGTAGCTTTGATCTTGTGCTTCGCGATAGTCTAGCTCCAGTTGATTCACTAGGTACTTCACCCAGTTCATATGTAAGCCTTCTACGCACTTCCCTGCAAGGTCAACGACAAAGATGGTGACCTGTGTAGGTCTGTTCTTCCTTACTAACTTTCCTGCAATTAACTGATAGGCTAGGCACACTGCACCATTCTAGATGGAGGCTACCTTGTAGCCTCGCGTCCCCTTCTCGACTTCGCCATATGTGTCCTTAATCTTCTATGCTAGTGCACGATCTATGGATTTTCCTAGGTAGAATTCCTATGGGTCAGGTCCTTGCATACTCAACCCTATGATCCTATGGATCAACTTCGGATCGACTCTAATACGATGGTCTAGCCATAAATAGCCGCCATGGTAACACGACAATAGTAGCTTGACACAGGCGTTGACTTCCTAATTCCTTCCAAAGTGGGGGATTTTCATGACATTTAACAAGGTGGACTATGCGAGGTTCATCGTCCATGGTTGGGGGATTATCTTTAAGTTCTTTCCATTCATTTTGGTCAGGTATTTGTATGGGGTGAGCATGTTGTGGTTCTTCAAGGTTGAAGTCACTGAACTTCAATGATGTGATCTTGTCCTATTCTACTCTTACTATGCATATCCCCTTTGGGAGGTATGCAGTAATGATCGTGTACCTGAAATCCCTTGTCACGCTATCTCAACTCACCGCGTTGGCCAGAGGCAGGATGTATTCGGGCAATATGGTTGGGATCAGCTTCACATTTTCTAGGTCGTCTCTGTGTTTGGTTCTCTTTTATTCTAACAATCAGGATGGTCGATCTCCGTGAGAAGTCGACAGAGAGGCTTGCACTCCTCTCGTCAATGACACTTGTATACCTTCATACATCGACATTACTCTTTCGTTCATGAGGTCGATGAGAACTTCCTCAACAATTTTCTCTACAACACTAAACTCGTCTGACATACACTCTTGGAGTGGAAAATATCAGGTTCGAGGAGTAATCTTTTAATGCAATGGGATAGATGGAAAAAGCGTGATGATCACTGTGTGAAAATCAACTAATCTGTGGGCTCAAATTCATGGTTAGCAAAAGTGTTCTTAGTATGTGGTGTGATGGGATAAATAGATACTTGGTGACAGATCTCTTGCAACAGGTAAGAAGCCTTCATTAACTTAGTTTTTTCTGTTAAGACATGGTCCCAACGATCTGGTGGCGAGATGTTTGACCATTAATTCCTTTCTTCCCATTCATGGCGTCAGTCTAATGGATATACTGTTCCCAATGATTACATTTCTTTTCCATGGTGAAGTTCCATGTGACGATGTTCTGATATCCCAACGAAGTTCCACTTTTTCAAATTTTCTTTCTGCGAAGTTTCCTCTGGAACCTTCTGTAACTTTTCAATCTTGTCTCTCTTCTTACTTATATTTCTAGCCTTTTTCCCAGTGAGTTTTATCACAGTATTTCTTTTTCCTTTCTGATTCTTATCTTCTTTTGGCATAGTAACTTCACGCTATTGAGATTCTTTTCTAGAAATCATGGGTAATACTTCATCTATATCTGGAATAGGTATTGTAATCTTCTGGGAGTCCTCTGGTATTCTTGCAACTTCGACATCCAATTCTATGGTTTCAAATGGCTTCAATCTGTTCTCCTGTTCTTTAATCAAGTTCACGATCTTCCTAGTCATGAAATCTTTTAACTCTTGCTTCTTCTTCTCTAAGACTTCTTTTTCTTTCCTTCTAGCCTGATCTCTTTCAATCCAAGGTTTTTCGAGCAACATAGTAAATGGAGCATTGTCCTCAATAAATTTAANCTAGGTAGTAATGTCTTGTTTGAGGTCTTTTTTGAGTTCCTTGATTGAGGTAGCGATGGAGGAATGCATGTTTTTATTGATGGTGGAAATATTGGCACTGATCTATCTCACTTCTTGTTGGGTCTCTGTGAAATTAGATTGCAAGGTATTGAAGCGATCTTCCAAGTCTTGGCTATGAGTAAGGGCCATGATGATGAGGGAACTGAAAACGGGTGGGTGGGGTAAAATATTTTACTGAAAAATGATAGGTATGAATGTGATAAGGGAAAAGAGATAAATCCAATGGAATAGATCTCAAATAATGTTGCAACAAAATCCAGGCTTTTTTGTTTTTTTACACCTGCAGAGTTATACTCCAGTCTAAAGAATATTGTAGTGATGAAATTCCCAAATGCTTAATCAGGAAGAAATGTGTAGTGATTTGGAAACTCAAACATAGTTGCGCAGCAATAGATCTTGTCTGTTTTGTGTTTTTTTGTTTCCATCCCCAAGGGTTAGGTATTCAAGGGTTCTACAGACAAGGGTTTGCCCTGTGCTATAGCTCTCTGATATATGTGTGGGGTCCAACAGTAGTACTTGGCCCAATATCTCAAGGCACTAACTAAGGAGGCTAGATCGTTCCCTTAGGAGTACTACCTGACTACCTAGGTACTATAGAGTATCTTAACGAGTGTTGTTCTGGGTGGAACTATGGCAGTCAGGCAGTCGATCAGTTTATCTAAAGAGGGCTTCAAGAAATCTAGGTCAATTCATATACAAGTTCTATCTGATGTGCTACCACTCGAAGGGGTACCAATAATGGTTACAAGGGTGGCCAATAGATGTGAGCTTAAGTACCACTTGTATTTCCTGCGTGTATGAATCCCCGATCGCGGGTTTATGCGTGTAACGACAAATCTTTGTAGCTTAAATATGTTGGAATACGTCTCTACCCTGAAAAAAATTAACCCACTATTTTCTGTCGAGGAAAGTGCTATGATACCATTTGTAATATTCTAGATATAAAAAGTATGCAGAACAAAAATAAAATTCTATAAATGGTAGACGAACACAAAATATAACCACAATAACACCACAATAATACTAATATGATACCAAAATAACACCAGAATGAGCACTTTGATTACTGAGCGCAATGTTCACTTGCCTCTTCGAGGGGGAAACTTCCAGTTGAGAAGAGCTCTATTAGAATAATATCCCAGATAATCATTCTCATACCCTCAACTCCTATTTATAATAAATATGACTATCAAAGAACCATCTAGAGGAAGATACTTCTAGAAGTGGAAGCTTCTATTAGGTATTCTTACATTCGACTTATTCTTCCTTATTTCCAGGCCTTATTAATATTGACCTTTATTACATCGGAATATATTATTCTACCTACGTGAGGGGTTAGGTCCCTAACAAAGGAAACTAAGTTAGGTAAAGAGTGAATTTGTAGGAGCCAAAGGGATGAAGTTGAGATTACTATTCTAGGGTTTTTCGGAATCTATCTGCGAGTTGCAGAGAAGGAAGAGAGAGAAAATCCATGAGTTGCAGTGAAAGAAGAGTGCGGACATATACAGGGGTCATTGAAGGAAAACATAGACTCTCAGAGAGGCAAATCATATGCAAGTTATAGATGCATTAAGGCACGGACATCCATGAGCCACAATGGGACAAAGCACAGACATACAAAATTTTATCGAGCATAGGGAACATATCTATTGAGAAAAATAAATATTTGAAGATCAAATCCATCAGGTCAACTATAGGTTGAGAGGTATGGTTTACTTTGTATGTTAGTGTCTATATTTTGTAGAAGTACAACACATAAATGTCTTAGAAGTTAATGAGTATTTTATTTGGAATACATTGTTGTGGATCTTGGAATGAGGGTTTGAGACACAAGGGTTTGAGTGGATTTGATGAAGTATAGTGATAGTGACATGTTGTGGAAGTGGTAGTGAAACATCAAGAACATGTTGATTGATTCAGCGGTAGTGATAGGTTTTCTACATTTATATTTCTGGGTGGTTGGATGGGGCAAGGAAAGGGGGTTGTAGCCTCCTTCAAGTTGGTGTTAGAGAATTAGGGAGTTGGAGCTTCCTTAAAGTTGGAGCCTAAAAACAAGGGGGTTGGAGCCTCCTTCTAGTTATAGCTGGAAAATAAAGAAGTTGGTGCTTCCTATGAATGTATCTCTTCTGACATATAAGAAAAGAATTATGTGGCTTTCTTCCACATTGATTTTCCACATAAAATTTTGTTGTACTGTGTACTTGTGTGGTTATTCATTGTTTATTTTTTATTTATACTTGTTGCCACAGGGGCAGACCCAGCGTTCAATGCTACAATAATGCACCAACAAAACCCTAACTATCGGCCCTTTCGGCAACACCTGCGAAGCAAATGAAGTCTCAACCGAGGTAGAGGAAGGGGTGGTTGCGAGACTCAAATGTCTGTAACCTTAGCTGGGACATAGATCTGTGATTCTAAAATTTAATAGAGCACTTAGTAGTAAACATTCATCAATATTCGGTTCTTAGTAACAACGCAGAAAAATCCTAATTACAGAGCATCGCAATATTCAACCAGATCCACATCTAATAGAACTTAGCATAAAAGGAGCACATTAGATCTAGCAGATTCAAGCACTAAGAATACTTACATAGGTCAGATCTAACATCCATACTCCTTATTAAGAACAAAGAAACATCAGTTCTATCTAACATTCATCTATATCATAGCAAGTCATAGATAAACACACCAACACATCGCACAAAGTAGAGCAACACAACATATACGTGGTTCACCCCCCCTGGGGTTACGTCCACCAACTCTTCTTATCTTCTATTAGGTTCATCACAAAGCCTCCTCTCAATATCTTACAGTCCCTTGCACTTAGCCTTACCAATATTACATAGTATGCACAGAGCACTTACAATCCTTCGATCACAAAGATCGATCACTACTATTTTCTACATCATCTAGCTCATATATATATATATATATATATATTTAAAAAGAGGGGCTAGAAAAGGGTAAAAACATATGCCCCCCTCTCCCCACCCGCTACACAATCCCAAAACCCCAAAAAAACCTCTAAAAAGGGGTCGAGATCCCTCAATCCCCTCTTTGTCTTGCACTCCGTCTTCGAAAGCCTTTCGAAGTCCCAAAAATAGGTCAATCATGACCAAGTATCCTCAAAACTTGGTCAAGGGCCAAAAGGCCCCCAACACTCACCTTTGACTCATCCCAAGTCACTTTGATATGGGTAGTTCTGCTTTGAAAGCCTTGATCTTGGATCGAGCTACTTTGACTTGTTGTTCTTCCATGACCTCTTGTTCAATGAACTCTTGGATGACTACCCCGTTCATGGGTCCTTCTAAGCATTGTTCTGTTGCAGCAACAACTTGATCCAATTCTTCTCCTCAGCCTTCGATATCTGTGAATAGTTGGTAAGCCTCATCTTGTATAGGTAGGAGCCTCTAAGTCACTTCCATGAATTTTCTATGAACGGTGTGAACCTGTTGCTGGGCAGTGCACTGCTCCTAGGATCACTTCATTCTTTCCACAACCGACAGGGGCTTCAAATGCACCTGTATTGATTTTTCTTGTTGCTTCACCTCCTGGAGTTGTGACTCTAGTGCCTTCAGTTATTCATTCTCAGTGTTTTTCTCATAAGTCTGGGCACTGCGATCACTAAGTTTCTTGCATTCCATGGAAAGAGCCTTTATTCTCTCGACTACGCTCTGGGCAATCACTTCTCTTTGATCTCTTACATCCTGCAGAGTATTGGGCACTGCATGGAGCTCTAAATATGTTATTCTTTGATGTAGTTGTTGGATGGATTCCAAGAGCTTCTCTACTTGATGCTCAACTCGGTATTCTTCCTATGGCTCTAAGTCTGTCACAGAGCGAAGCACTTTTTTGACTGCTTCTTTTACCTCGAGTTGCCCTGTGAGCAACTGTTCCTTTTCTTGTTGCATTTGCACTTTCTCCTCATCAAACTTTGTATGGAGAGAAATATTCTCCTGCTCTGGAACTTGACATTGTTCTACAGGTACTCCTTGTACTTGCTTCAAAGCCTATGTGGCTTGTTCTGTTTCCTCTTTTGCTTATCGAAGGTGAGCTTTAGTTGCATCTGCTAGTCAGTGGAGTTGGGCTGGCTCATCTCCCAACTCTTGTTCTCCCGATGGAAAGGGAACAGTGGAGACTGCATGACTAGACTGAAGAGCTTGTTGTACCCCTTGGAGTTCGACCTTAATTCTATCGTACATTTCCTTCTGCTTAGCTTCTTTTTTATCCACAATTTCCAGTGAAGCATCGTTTAGAGCTGCTATGATGAAGTCAAAGTCATCAAGAGTAAGTGTAGTTTGCATCTTGGTCACAGTGGATTTTGATTTCTTCTAGGAAGAAGGTTTCAGGGGAAAAACCTTTCTCTTCTTCTAGGGATCAGTATCATCTCTCAGTGGTGTTACTTCGCCTTTCTTGTGTTCAAATTCTGTTCCATTTATCTCTTCGCCATCACCCCCTCGGTCAGGTGATATTGAAGCAGTCTTTCCTGAGGCACTGCTTAAGTCTTGGACCTCTTCGATCTTCTTTGTCCTATTGTTTCCGAGTGTATCATGCATGGTTTATAGGATGTTAGGGTCAGACATCTCAACACAGTCTTCTGGAATAAGGAGGTCTGCTGACTAGTCCTTAGTGATCTCCTCGAGGTCCTCTTCTGTGAGCTTGTACTATGACTGAAGTTGCTCCTTATGTTCATCAGCTCGTGCTATAATGTAGATGAAATACCAATCTTCTCTAAACTTCATCAGGGGTCAGAACCTATGTAGGGTGTTTGGGGTCATGCGAGGTTCGGATTCTATGTCTCTCTTCAGCTGAAGGTAGTAGGTGTGAAAAACAACGTTCGACTACCACTGTTTGTTCATATCAGTCGAATACCATAGTGTGGAAAAATTCGTAGCAAGCGGCTTGAATGGTTCAATATCCATGAAGGACGCACCTTCTGGCATCTCCCAGGAAACAAAGGCGATAAGGATAAAGAGCCAGCTGAAGTGGAATCTGTAGCTTTGATCTTGTGCTTCGCGATAGTCTAGCTCCAGCTGATTCACTAGGTACTTCACCCAGTTCATATGTAAGCCTTCTACGCACTTCCCTGCAAGGTCAACGACAAAGATGGTGACCTGTGTAGGTCTGTTCTTCCTTACTAACTTTCCTGCAATTAACTGATAGGCTAGGCACACTGCACCATTCTAGATGGAGGCTACCTTGTAGCCTCGCGTCCCCTTCTCGACTTCGCCATATGTGTCCTTAATCTTCTATGCTAGTGCACGATCTATGGATTTTCCTAGGTAGAATTCCTATGGGTCAGGTCCTTGCATACTCAACCCTATGATCCTATGGATCAACTTCGGATCGACTCTAATACGATGGTCTAGCCATAAATAGCCGCCATGGTAACACGACAATAGTAGCTTGACACAGGCGTTGACTTCCTAATTCCTTCCAAAGTGGGGGATTTTCATGACATTTAACAAGGTGGACTATGCGAGGTTCATCGTCCATGGTTGGGGGATTATCTTTAAGTTCTTTCCATTCATTTTGGTCAGGTATTTGTATGGGGTGAGCATGTTGTGGTTCTTCAAGGTTGAAGTCACTGAACTTCAATGATGTGATCTTGTCCTATTCTACTCTTACTATGCATATCCCCTTTGGGAGGTATGCAGTAATGATCGTGTACCTGAAATCCCTTGTCACGCTATCTCAACTCACCGCGTTGGCCAGAGGCAGGATGTATTCGGGCAATATGGTTGGGATCAGCTTCACATTTTCTAGGTCGTCTCTGTGTTTGGTTCTCTTTTATTCTAACAATCAGGATGGTCGATCTCCGTGAGAAGTCGACAGAGAGGCTTGCACTCCTCTCGTCAATGACACTTGTATACCTTCATACATCGACATTACTCTTTCGTTCATGAGGTCGATGAGAACTTCCTCAACAATTTTCTCTACAACACTAAACTCGTCTGACATACACTCTTGGAGTGGAAAATATCAGGTTCGAGGAGTAATCTTTTAATGCAATGGGATAGATGGAAAAAGCGTGATGATCACTGTGTGAAAATCAACTAATCTGTGGGCTCAAATTCATGGTTAGCAAAAGTGTTCTTAGTATGTGGTGTGATGGGATAAATAGATACTTGGTGACAGATCTCTTGCAACAGGTAAGAAGCCTTCATTAACTTAGTTTTTTCTGTTAAGACATGGTCCCAACGATCTGGTGGCGAGATGTTTGACCATTAATTCCTTTCTTCCCATTCATGGCGTCAGTCTAATGGATATACTGTTCCCAATGATTACATTTCTTTTCCATGGTGAAGTTCCATGTGACGATGTTCTGATATCCCAACGAAGTTCCACTTTTTCAAATTTTCTTTCTGCGAAGTTTCCTCTGGAACCTTCTGTAACTTTTCAATCTTGTCTCTCTTCTTACTTATATTTCTAGCCTTTTTCCCAGTGAGTTTTATCACAGTATTTCTTTTTCCTTTCTGATTCTTATCTTCTTTTGGCATAGTAACTTCACGCTATTGAGATTCTTTTCTAGAAATCATGGGTAATACTTCATCTATATCTGGAATAGGTATTGTAATCTTCTGGGAGTCCTCTGGTATTCTTGCAACTTCGACATCCAATTCTATGGTTTCAAATGGCTTCAATCTGTTCTCCTGTTCTTTAATCAAGTTCACGATCTTCCTAGTCATGAAATCTTTTAACTCTTGCTTCTTCTTCTCTAAGACTTCTTTTTCTTTCCTTCTAGCCTGATCTCTTTCAATCCAAGGTTTTTCGAGCAACATAGTAAATGGAGCATTGTCCTCAATAAATTTAAAAACTTCAAATTCTTCTTCTGTTGAAGTTCCATTGGAACTCATAGATATTTGGGTAATCTTTCCAAATAGGTTTATCAACTTTCCTTTGAATAGTCCTATTCCTCCCAATGAAAGAATCATAGCAGGCTCCCCTAAAGTTTCCCAAGTTCTTTCTGTCATAATATTCACTTGTGTTTCTTCATCCAGAACACAGTCGATGTCGAAGTATCCTATTCTTTCTTCTATTCATTCTTTTTCTTTGAAGATCTCTGATAAGCTGACATGTCGGTGGTCATTCAGGGTTTCTTTTATTTGTAGCAATATTTTCTTTGATTATTTCTGGGGTCCTGTCATAATCTCAGTTTCTAGATCTGACTTATGGTTTTCTTGGTTCATATTCATTCTTTCAACCTTAGCAATCATTATAGGGCAATCCAATACTTCATGGTTTAGAGCATTGCAACAGAGGCAACTAGGTCTTCTACCAGGGCATTCCTTAGCCAGATGTCCTGGTCTTCTGCAACTTTAACAAAGGGTTAATCCTCTCTTTAGTTTAACTAATCCCCAACCTCTCCTATACTGTGCACTAGGATCATGGTAGCTAACCTGCAACAAATTCTTTCTAGAGTCCTACATCCATTTGTTAGTCCAAACATTCTTTCTATACATAGGTATAACATATTTTTCACTATTCTTATCAGATCTACTTATATCACATCTTTTTTCATCTGTCAGTGCCCTAGTTTTCAAGTTAGGACAAATCTTATCAAACATGCTTAGATACATACTTTAGAAACAAAAAAAATTCCACTAATCTTACTTCTACAGAGCACAAAGCTTCAAGATCTAAAACTTTTCACTATTCTTACCTCTATCGGAGCACAAAGCGTTCAGATATTATCTCTTTTCTTCATATCATACTTATTTTCTTTAGCATAGAGCTTCACAAACTAAGTAGAGTACTGCACACTAGAGAGACAGATCTACGCATAGAGATTTCACAATTTCAGGTCGGATCTTTACACAAAGATTATTCTTTCTTAGTTCCCAACAATCACAGTTTCAGGTCCTAGCAATTGAACCATTTGTTGGCACAGGGGAAAATCTAGGGTTCAACGCTACAACAGTGCACCACCAAAACCCTAACTACTGGCCCTTTCGGCAACACTTGCAAAGTAGATGAAGTCTCACCTGAGGTAGAGGCAGGGGTGGTTGTAGGACTCAGATGTCTGCAACCTTAGTTGGGACACAGATCTGTGATTCTAACATTTAACAGAACATGTAGCAGTAAAAATTCATCAATATTCAGTTCTTAGTAATAGCGCAAACAAACCCTAATTATAGAGCATCGCAGTATTCAACCAGATCCACATCTAATAACACTTAGCATAAAAGGAACACATTAAATCTAGCATATTTAGGCACTAATCATACTTACATAGGTT
>JZKD02S1662690.1:121049-134903 GCA_000966675.3 Picea glauca
AAGCCCTCACAAGAATTGAACCTTGCCCAACGGTGAAAAACTCCTCGCTTTCCACCATTGGATCCAACCCCTTTGGGATACTCTAACCCTCTTATTAAGGCACCTTATGTGAAGTTATTGACCTAATTTCTAGATAGCCTAGTGCGGCCTAGCCTAGTGCACCTTCTGGTAGTCTCAACAAGATAAGATGTCAAGTTTGAGTTTTTGGTCAAAGTCAAAGGTTGACCAAGTCAAATCATTCATGACCTACTCTGTGAAGTTAGAAAACAAGTTAGAAAGGGATTCTAAATTCATAGCATGGAAGACAAGGATTGGTCTCATCCTTACCAAGAATAAATTGTTGGATATTATGAAAGGAAAAATCATGGAACCACAGTTTGAAGAAGGAAAAGAGAAGGAACCTCAAAACACTGCAATTATGGATAAGTTCAAAGAAAATGACATCAATGCCATGAGTATCATAGTCGAATCTGTAAAATACCACTTGATACCCTACATCTCTTATCTTGACTCATATAAGAAGATGTATCATGCCCTAACTAACCTCTTCTCAGTCAGAAACATTGGACAAGTAATGAGTCTAAAGAATGAACTCTGTGACATGAAAATGAATGATGATGACAACATAACATCATACCTTGTGAGAATATCTCAGTTAAGAGATCAACTACAAGTTATTGAAGAAATCATTTTAGAGAAAGAACTGGTAAATATAGTACTCAATGGTCTTCCCAAGACATGGGATGCATTTCCTGTAAGCATGAAAAGAAGAAAGGAGTATCCCACATTTGAAGAACTTTGGACTTGTTGTGCACAAGAAAAATCAAGCATTAATGCAAAAGAGAAATCCCAAAACAAATACAATGATCAAGCTTTCACAACAAAGTTCAAGAATTTCAAGAATAAGAAGAAGTTTGGCTCAAGAAAGAAACAAAATCAAGAAAAGGATATGTCAAAGATACAATGCTTCAACTATCGAAAATATGATCACTATAGGAACCACTATCCTGATTTAAAGAAAAGGAAGGAAACAGATGAAGCAATAGTTGCCGAAGAAAGGGAAACCTCAAAGAAAGTCAAGCATGATAAAACATACTTCTTATTATAAGTCAAGGCAACAATATTATTCAAAGCTCAAATATATACCATGTTTACATAGTTCCTGTACATATCAAGTATATATATTTCTTAGAAGAAAATGTGTTACCTATGGAAGAATAAAAATATAAGGATTTCTATCACGATGACTACAAGTCAAGAAATACCCATGAAAAGATGAAGCGTGTTGACAATCTTTGGTAACAATTCCTGTGGAAACTATTATATAAGTAACATCTGCCAGATAAGATGAAATCCAAATCAAAACTGAAGAGACCCAAAAGAAGTCAAAATAGAAAGAAGTCAGCAACAAAGAGGAAATTAGAAAAAGACTTGTGAAACCTTGCAGAAGGCAATAAGAATGCAGAAAAAAGCATGGACTATCTTAGATGGAGGGAGATTATTACAGAATTCTAAAAGAAGAGAATGCAGTCATGCATGAAGCAAGGATTAGGAGGGAGCTAATCCTAAACAATATGATCCATTGAGGATTATGAAGTATCTATCAATGTTCCCATTGAAAGTAGCAGCCATGAAAAAAAACAAGCGTTCAATTTGACTCTAGAAAACGTCTTCTTCGAAAAGAAGCCTTAAAGTATTTTGGTTGTCCATCTACATCCATGATCCTATGATCAAAGGAAGAAGTTAGAATCTTCAGGGCATGAAATATATAGAAGACCCATGGACCCAAGAGCTAAAGAGAGACATGAGGAAGAACATGAATATTCCAAGAAATAAAGACAATCTAGAACGACCAGTTATTATACCTATAATCACAAGACTACCAGCTTGGTTTGAACTCACTAAGAAAAAATCGATAAGAATAAATAGAAGTTATGATAAAGAATAGTTTGAAAAAGACTTATGAATGGAAGAATTGCAAGATTCAAAGGTTCTTCTAGAAGGAGGGAGAAGACTATGACAACAACTTGTTCTAGATGTACCTCTTGTAGTGTCCATAGATTGGAATTTACATGTAAAAGACTATTCTTCCCAATAAACCAAGTGAGAAATAAGCTTATACCAGAAAGAGACCCATGTATGCATATACAAGAAGACCTTGTATGGATTAAAACAACTTGACGCAGGGTATCTCATATACAACAAAAGCATAGTGAAAACGTTCTATGATAGAGATAGTGTATCAAAATAGTTACTGAGAAGTCTGGGATGATGGATTACTATTCCATGGAAAACTCTCATGATGACAAAAGAGGTGCTACTTGGATATGTTTCAGTTTGAGCCTTTCCATGATGTCATGAGCTAGCAGGAAACATAAGTGTTGAATTCGACCATGATATATTGTAATGATCAAAGCTATATGAAGCCTTCAGAGAAAACCAATATTCCATGATGAACCAAAGTACATTGAGATAAAGCATTACATTCTTTGTGATGAAGTCCATAAAAGAGAAGTGGTTCTTCAATATATCTCCACAGATGAGAAGATAGCAGATAGTCTGGTAAATCCTTTGTCCAAGATGAAAAAATTACGTACTTAAGAAAAAAACTGGGGCTCATGGAGACAACTTCCTTATTGAAAAAGGAAGAGATTACTCCTAGGTTGGGAGGGATCACTGATGTGCTATTGATTTATGGACAATCATTTTTCATTTCAAAAGATTGTCCAGGATGAGCAATTACTTTCTAGTTCGGAATGTGGTTTGAGATTTTTTACGAACAGGCATTTTCTAGTTTGAAAAATGGTCTAGATCAAAGAGTCATTTTCATAATGAAAATGGTTTGATAGATTGTCCATGTACCATAGACAATGATTCCCCTTGTGGCTGGTGTGGAGGAATGGTCTGGGATGATCATTCTTCTTGGCAGTCACTCTGAGTAGTGGTCTAGTAGAATGGCCTGCCTCATCGGGCAATCATTCTTTCGAAGTTCATAGTTGTGAGAAGTTTCAAAGAATGGTCTGTTTTGGAGGTTGGTGCAGGACAATCATTTCCATTAGGAAATGGTCTTTACAGTCATTCCATAGGGCATACTCATTCTATCCAGGTTGCACTATGAATAGTGTCGGGGGAATGTTCTAGTTATGTGAATGGTCTAGGTTCAACAATCAGGGACAGACATTCCTTAGGGAAGATTCAATAAACAGAGAGATATGAAGAATAACACAGATATCCAGTGAATAATATCTTCTATTGAATAATGAAATAGGCTGCAACTGTAAA
Source organism: Picea glauca (assembly GCA_000966675.3). Lineage (NCBI taxonomy): Eukaryota > Viridiplantae > Streptophyta > Pinopsida > Pinales > Pinaceae > Picea > Picea glauca. Next base: position 124,332 of record JZKD02S1662690.1, read on the forward strand.
ACTGCAGAACTAAAACACTTGCTCAAACGATGGTAGCTATCTCTGAGAAGAGATCTGGCTGCTACATACATTCGTCTGAGTAGAATGGATTACAATGAGGCTCCAGAGGCATTTTTTATACAACTCATGAATGCCAAAACCCTAGACATCCAAAAACCTAACCCTAGAAGGTGAAACGCCAAAATTCATGTGTACCCCTATGGGTAAGTTGGTGTAAGTTGGTACCTCAACTTCCGAGGATCATAACTTTTGCATACGACCTTCGTTTTAGGCGCGTGATAGCCTGTTGGAAAGATATTTCAGAGAAATACACATTATGTCGTCAAACTCTAATTCCATGTACAGTTTGACTATGGCGATCCAAAAAAAAAACATTTAGGGCCCTAAAATGGCCCTCGAAGTACAACAAGATGTGTTGACATGAAAAGATAATAAATAAGCCAGTTGGATTAGGCGAGAGGCCACCAGTATCCACCTGGAGGATGTGTTGGGATTTAGATAGCCCCAAAAGTGTAGAACCCACAATTACAAAGAAGTACAGAAGAATGTGTTGAACAAAACGGGCAAGAGGAGCTAGTTGGAATAGGTGGGTGGCCACCAATATCCACCTAGATCACATTCTCTCTAGGTTGCACTATGACTAATGCTGGAGGAATGGCCCAGTTAGGTGAATGGTGCAGGCTTAAAAATCAAGGACAATTATTCTTCTATGATTGAGAAGAATAGTCTAGATATCTCATAGCTTATATTTTAGCTTCTGAGTACAATTGTTCTCCAGATGTCACAGATGTGAGTGGAAGAATGGCTCAAATGACTCAATTTATATCATGATATTGTTTTATGCAAGTTGATATTAGATGATATGATTGCTATGGAGATTGTGTGTCTCTAGACAGTAGATGTATGCTATTGTGATGAATATGTTCCACTGGTTGTGACTATGTGTCACTGATTAAGTAGTCATGTGCTACTTGGTGTGGTTGTGTACCACTGGATAGTAGTTGTGTACTACTATGGATAGACATAATTGTGTTCTATTGAATGACATTGTTTTGATTGCTATGTATACTATCAATAGTGTTGGAAATGATTATTAGCTAGATGGATAGTCAATGTGTTGGTGGATAGACATTCTCTAGATGGAAAATGGTCCAGGACATTTCTTTTTCTAGGACGTATGTCTGGATTAGAAGAGTATTCCTTGTATCCCATGGCATAGCTTCCAACATCTATTGAAATAATTATTCTTCTAGGACATATGTCCAGATTAGAAGAATGGTTCTTGTATCACTTTGTGGAGTGAGTGACTTATTCAACATCATGTCTGATTACTTAGATGGAGTATGGATTCAAGAGATGATGCAGTTGATGCTATCAGATGATACTGATAGTGATGCTGGTGCTCATGATCTAATCATGGGATAACATGTGTGGCTATGGTGAGGATACCAGTTGAATGGTATGTTTGTACTCAAGACCATTGCTTTCAATACCTCCGTAGCTATGAGGAAGTGTTGATATTATGGTAGTTGTGGGAGGTATTAACCTCCACGTGTAACCCTAACAAGAATAGAATATTTAGAGAAACACGAAAAAACCCTAAAGCATTGGACATAACCCTAGAAGACAAGTCGTCTAAAGGAAATATTTAATATTGAGTTTTTAGCCTCCAGAATGAGAAGTCGTCTCAGAGAGATAAGGAGGAGCAGTATAAATACAGGACGTCAGAGCTCATTTGAAGGACACAACTCACAACTGCAAAAATCTAGTGTGCACTACAGAAATTCAGTAAGTGCGCAAGTTTGGAGAGTAGCTGCAGATGCAACTATTGTAACTAGTATTTTCGATTTTAGGCTTGGACTTTCTCTTGGTTATTGTTTCGACTTTCTTCCTTGTGCGCTAGCTTTGGAGAGAGGTATGCTACAATGATTAGCTATTAGGCCTAGGGTTTTCTTCCAAAATTATTATTTGTCAAGGTTAAGGTGTTTGGGGGTGGCTTCGGCCTATGGTTGGGTGACAATATCACTATATTGTCTATGTTTAAACGAGCACACCTATTATTTCTGACACTTTAGACAGAGCTGGGTGAAATTTCTTTGGATTGAGTCTAGCAAGAATGATGGCTTTGGAGTTGGGTAGTTTGTGTGATGGGGAGGAGTTTTGTGATGAGGATGTGAGATAAACTCGATCCTAATAGTATGAGGAGGACATGAGGTAGAAATGACACAATTCAGGTGACTTGGTGAAACTTGTATCTTATGTATGATTCAAGTGCTCCCTTCTTGTATCAACACATTTTATTGTACATTGTTGTAACATCGTGTATAACATGAGCTTGTATGAGTGTCAGGAACATCTAATGCCACATAACCATACTTGTTTCTCTTTCTCATGTGCATGTGTGTTGCATGTTCTTGGTTCACATATTTGCCTTCAATCACTAAGTATCTGAAGGCATAATTATGGATAGACCTTGAGTGAAAAAGGCATTGTGCAAGTGAAGTACTCTCAGTGGGAAACGTCATGATGCCACACAACCCTTAAGTGTCGAGTGACTTGGGTGTGTCACGTCGTGTTGGATCCTGAGAGAAACTATGAGGGCGTGACAACAACCTTATCAAACTCATTGAGATTGTTGGAAATAGGAGTTATCTATCAATATTGCAGCAGAGACGTTTTTTGCAACCTAATTATATAAAGTTGCAGTGGTAACGTAGATAAGGATGATAGTAAAAAAACGCTTCTACAATGCAATCACGATAATATTATAACGTGGATTAGCTTGATATCATGGTTACCACGTAAACGTCAGTGCTAATCGAAAAAAGTATATCATGGATTACAACGTCAACGTCCCTTCTATGGGTTAGCACGAAAGTTGGGAATGATGATTGCCAGATGGAATGAAAGGTCAGCGACTAATTTTCTCCTCCATTATCCAACTAACCTCATTATCAAAATGGGATATCAAAACGGGGATCAGTGTTGCGCTGGGGAGCAAAACTTGATTATTACTATTTCCAAAGATAAATTACCTTTTTTATTAATGCAGATTGGTTATTTCTATTTGCTGTAATGAGGAGAGAACAGTACCGGCAATGCACTATACCCAATAACGTATTCACAACCAAGAACGTAAAATCCGTGTTCCATATTCATTGGATAGATCTGAAGATTCATACAACCTTTGATTCCCATAATAGAAATGTCAGCATAGACCTGAAAAACTTATCCTCTATACTTCTAGACTGCACATTTTGTTTTTACCTAACGGGCAGAAAAAAACTTACCAAAGTAATGTTGGAGTATGGTAGTTACTCCTGCTAGTTCTAGAAGAATTTGATTGACTGAAGAGTTAGTGGTAGAAGTGTTGACTTAGTTGGATTAGTTTTATGTCTAGATCTTTCCTAAATATTTCTAAAGAAGAGTGTATGTGTATATATATCTATGTTATGAATCAAAGGAGAGCGATTGGATTTTCCATTTTGATCTTCTTTAAGTTAATCATTTTGTAGATTGATCATATTATTGATTAATTATCTTAGTGCCTTGTTGCTCTCTCTGATTTTTTCATGGTATCAGAGCAGGTTTAAGTACCTTTGAAGATATGAGAGCAGGATTATTCCAATTCTATGGATAAATATTTGTATGTGTTGAGCCAGTGATTGGACAACAAATAATTGGAGTATGAGAGAAACAAGTTTTGCAATGCGGAGAAATCTATTGAAAAGAAGCCATTGTGAATTAGATATGGAGGAGTCAAGACATAGCTATGTCTAGAGAAGACACCGAGAATAGAGAAACAATGAGACAGTAAACAGATTGAAAGGAGATCCCACAGGGGAATTATGTGGGATCTCCTACAATTTTGCATCAATCTTGTTTATATAGAGAATTCTTTGGTATTCCTATCCCTTGGTATCCCCTATGGGATAACTTCACCTCAAAGCTCAACTAAGCACACATTCATTTGAACTTGGAGGAAGATAAATTGGCCTAGGTGTATGATAATTCAAGGGGGAATATTATGCCAATCTTGGCTATTCAACATCTATGGAGGATGTAGTCCAAATACAAGAGTGGTGGTATAAGAAAATATGGAAGTTAAATAGTCTGCATGTGGGACAAAATTCAAAGAATTGGAAAGTAGGGTCTCGACTTGTGCTATCTATGTAAATCGGAGGAAACAAATCTTCACTAGTTCCATAAATGCTCTTTTTCTATCACAATATGGGAAGATATTAACAACCAACTGGGTTCTCCTCCTCCGTGGAGTAAAACCACCTTGAAATAATGTTTTTTTGGAAATTTTCATCAGTCCTCAAATGAAAAAAAGGAGAGCATTGCCTACCTTTGTGGTATGGGGAATATGGATCTATAGGAATAACAATATTTTCGATGACAGAGGGAAACATGCTTTTTAGGTAGCTTGGCAAGTTACAGGAATGATTGATTATTTTAAATTTTTTGATGTGGTTTCATGGCCTCGGGTCATCTCTGTATTGGAAATAGATCAGTCTCAGTTGTGGGGTTTTTTCGATGGTGCTTATTAGGAGTGTCAGAATACTAAGAGGGGGGGCGGGTGAATCAGTATGAGATCTTTTATTACTTTTAACCATAATATTTGTTGTTTAAGTTTATAAGAATTTCATCAATAGCATTCAAAACATCATGAGAAATATACATAAATAATAAAAAATGAGAAACCACACAAGTACACAGTACACCATAATTTTACGTGGAAACCCAATGTGGGAGAAAACCACAGAATGATTTTCTTATATGTCAGAAGAAATGCATTCATAGGAAGCACCAACTTACTTATTTTCCAACTACAATTGGAAGGAGGCTCCAAGCCCCTAGTTTTCAAGATCTAACCTGAAGGAAGCTCCAACTCCCCAATTCTTTGACACCAACCAGAAGGAGGCTACAACCCCCTCTCCTTGCCTCGTCCAACCACCCAGAAATATAAATGTAGATAACTTGTCACTACCACTGATTCAATCAACTTGTTATTGATTTGTCACTGTAACTACCACAACCTATCACTACTTCTATACTTAATCAACTCCACTCAAACCCTTGTGTCACAAACCCTCATTCCAATATCCACATGAATGTCTTCCAAATCAAATACTCATTAAATACTAAGACATTTAGGTGCTGGAATTTTGTAGAATATAGACACTAACATACACAGTAAACCATACCTCTCATCATGTAGTTGACCTGATGGATTTGATCTTCAAATCTTTCATTTTCTCAACAGATCTATGCCCTATGCTATGTAAACTCATGGATGTCTATGCTTTGTCCCACTATGGCTCGTAGATGTCCGCATCCTAATTCATCTATAACTCACAGATTTCTTTGCTTCTCTAAGAGTTTGTGTTTTCCTTCATAGATCCCTGCGAATGTCCGCACTCTTCTTTCACTGCAACTCATGGATGTTTTCTCTCTTGCTTCTCTGCAACTTGTGGATAGCTTTAGGAAAACCCTAGAAAAATAATATCAACTTAATCCCTTTGGCTCCTGCAACTTCTCTCCTTACTGAACTTCATTGCCTCATACTTACTGGTTCATATTTGTCAATAGTACTTTCCCATAAAAATTTACAACATAGATATTCAATGTGCTCAATAGGTGGAAATGGGAGTCTCTTGATCTCTTATTTATACTTCCCAAGTTCCTTTCTTTAGGGGCTATCTTGTAACTGTTTTACCCATTTTCCTTCTTTTAGGGATAACCCACATTCTTGTTGCAACTACTTTACCCATAATTAGTAAACTCATAATTTATTTGTTGCAACTACTTTACCCATAATTAAATTCTCATTACAACCACTTTGACTAGAAAACTTATTCAAGACTTTCTAGAGGCTTCTAGAATAATTGACTTCTTGTTGACCTTCTAGGAATTTCTATATTATTCTTGAGGGTCCTCCAAGATTTACAAAGCCATATCTCCTCAACCATAAGGATCAACGTGATGTACCACCTATCACCAGAAACAGCATGATGCGTATTATCAATATATGATAGTCTTACATGAAAATACACTGACCTTAGTGTATTCATTCCTCGATCAATTATGGGATCCATGACCATACCGTTGTGGCTACCGGACTTGATTCAAGGGTTGACATCAATGACAACCAACTCAATATTTCAATAATATCCCCCTTTGGCATTGATGGAAACACTCTGATGCAATGTTGATGGCATGGAAACACTTATGCTCATGCTCCCCCTATTACCATCACTCCTCATGTGATCATGCCTCTGTTCTTTTTCTCCATTTCCATGCATGTGATTACTCTCTCTCTCCCCCTTTGACATCAATGAAGAAGGGTAACTTCCCTTCGAGGATGCTTCGCCTGTATGAACTGTCCTTTGGGTTTCTCCCCCTATATGCATTGTCCTTTGGTCTGCTCCCCCTATATGCATTTTCCTTTGGGATGATACCCTTGTTTGCACTATCCTTTGGGTTGTTCCCCCTATCTACAAGCTTTGAATCTTTCTGATGTCTTTTTTCTCTTTATGGTGTTTTCTCATGTAAATCGATGACATATATGAAAAGCATTCAACAATTCAACGTGGGATATAAAATATTCCAATTTTATGTCGAAGATACTCAAAGGTCTCCCTCAGAAGAGGTTTGGTGAAGATATCTACAATTTTCTCTTTTGTCCCAATATACTTGNATATGCATTTTCCTTTGGGATGATACCCTTGTTTGCACTGTCCTTTGGGTTGTTCCCCCTGTCTACAAGATTTGAATCTTTCTGATGTCTTTTTTCTCTTTATGGTGTTTTCTCATGTAAATCGATGACATATATGAAAAGCATTAAAAAATTCAACGTGGGATATAAAATATTCCAATTTTATGTCGAAGATACTCAAAGGTCTCCCTCAGAAGAGGTTTGGTGAAGATATCTACAATTTTCTCTTTTGTCCCAATATACTTGACCTTGCTATTCTTCTCTACAACCTATTCCCGTAGAAAGTGAAACTTGATTGAAATATGTTTCGTCTTGGAGTGCATCACTGGATTCTTTGAGATACTAATGGTGTTGGTGTTATCACAAAATATCAGAATGGGATCATCATTTTGAACCTGTATATCCTTTAAAGTTTGTTTCATCCATAAAACTTGAGTACAACATGTTGTTGTTGCAATATACTCTACTTATTTTGTAGACAAAGATAATGACGATTGTTTCTTGCTCAACCATGATACCAGGCACTCACCCAAGTAGAAACCTTCTCCAGTTGTACTTCTTATATCATCAATGAAACCTTCTCAATCAAAATCTGTATAGACAACAAAAGATAGATCATTCCATTTTGGATAGCATAATCCAAACTCTTTTGTACCTTTGAGATATATGAATATCTTCTTTACTTCCATAACATGTGATTCCTTTGGTGTTGCTTGAAACCTTGCAACGTATCCAACTACTTCCATCACATCTGATCTACAATCTATCATATAGATTAAGCTTCCAATCATTGATCTGTACTATCTCTGGTCTGCAACCTTAGAATCATCATCCTTACTTAACTTGCAACTGGTCTGCATAGGAGTACTGACTAGTTTTCAATATTCCATTCCAGATCTTTTTAGCTTTTTTGTGATATACTTTATCTAAGAGATGAAGATACCCTTGTTTCTCTGACATATCTGTAGTCCCAAAAAGAAAGACAACTCTCCAAGTAATGACATATCAAACTCATTATGCATGTCCTTGGAAAATTTCTTATGCATCATGTCATCATCACTTCCAAAAATAATATCATCAACATAAACTTCAATTATCATGATACTATCTTGATTTAGCTTTATGTAGAGATAGTTGTTGGCATTTCCTTTCCTGAACCCTTACTGTTGTAAGTACCTTTCTAGTATTGAATACCATACTTTGGGGGCTTGTTTGAGACCATATAGTTCCTTCTTCAACCTGCAAACATAATTTTCATTTTCTAACGACTTAAATCCTTTTGGATTCTCAATGTATTCTTCTTCTTCTAACTTTTCCATTTAGAAAGGTTGAATTTACTTCCATCTAATACACCTTATTATTTTTGGAACATACATAAGCTAGAATAAACCCGTTTTCTTCCATTCTAGCAATTGGGGAAAAGATCTGTTCAAAGTCTATACTTTCAACCTAAGCGTTTCCATTACATACCAATCTTGATTTGTTCCTGGTAACCTATACATCCTCATTCAATTTTTTTCTGAAGACTTGTTGGCATAGGGGCAGACCCAGGGTTCAATGCTCAAGAGGGCACCAAGAAAACCCTAACTACTGGCCCTTTTGGCAACACGTGCAAAGCAGATGAAGTCTCACCCGAAGCAGCTATGAGGTGGTTGCAAGACAGCGATGTCTACAACTAGGGGAATATCAAGTGAATCTAGTAGAACAACAACACAATATGCATCTAACAATTATCAAGATAGTTCTATCCTATGCAGTTATAGATCTGATCTAACACAACAATGTAAATAACAATATAACAACAACAAAGACCAAAGAATAAATCACACATCCACAACACAAGGTATACGTGGTTCACCCTCTCTCTAGGGCTATGTCCACATAACTGTTCTTATGATTTACTAAGGAATAACATATAGTTCTTGTCTACGCTCTTAGCTAGCATATCTCCTTTCTTCTCTCTCTTTCTCTCCCCTTCCTATGCACCCAAATGCAGGACTTGACCTTCGCACACAACTGAAGATCTTACAATACAAACCTCCCTCTCCACAGAGCTATATTCAATACTCAATATAACATGAACAATATAACAACATTAACAACAACCCAACCCAGGTCCTCTTGACCTTTATTTATACATTACAATCATTCACTGACAGCCTTAGGCTAAAACCTCGGTGCCAAAACCCTAAAATAACAAAACCCCAGCTGTCTACAACCGTAGGTCAACTTGACCCTCTTTTTCCAGGCTTCACCAACCTGTCTTTACTTCCTTCTTGCGCGGTGCTCCAAAGCATCCAATGGTAGATTTTCCCACTTCTTGAATCGTCCTTGATCCATCTTCCTTGCTAATCTGTCATCCTCGATCTCCTCATCCAACGGCTTGCTTTTTCTCACTTCGCTCCATATTTTCTGCCCTTTTGCTCACTTCGACCCAGTGACAGTCACTGTGTCTCTCGCGAAGCTCACCTTTTACCTTTTCTTCCTTGTACTTCACTTCCTTCCATAACCAAGGGTCAACAGGCTCCCAACACTCACCTGTGACTCATCCCGAGCCACTTCTGATCTGGTTCATCTGTGTTGCTTCGACATGGACTGCACAGTGCAACCTTTTCTTTCTGCTTTGTGCCTCCTTTCCATCTTTGTCCATACTATCTTTTCTATGTCTGGTACCTAGTTTCAACTGCACCTGGTACCTAGACCATTTTCCTCTGGTATTTACTTAGAGATGTGAGGCACCTGGTTGTCATAGTATGACTTCAACTGACTCCCATTCACCAATCCTTCTTTCCATTCTCCATTCAACGTCTTTAGTTGTGAAGCTCATCCTTCTATGACATAGGCAATCTCATATGGTCCAAGCCAATGTGTTCGAAACTTTCTAGGGTGTTTGATAAACTTACTGTCATACATCAACACTAAGTCACTTTGCTTGAATGCCTTTTTCTTGATGTTCCTATCATGGTAGGCCTTCTCTCTCTCCTTCTGAACTTGTTGATGGAATCCTGCAATGAATATTTCTTCTTCCAGTTGAACCAACTGTACAAGCCTTTTGTGAACAACGCAAGTGTCATCCATGTCTGTGAATGCAACAATCCTTAAGCTTGGTACCAAATATTCCATCGGGACAATAACTTCAAGACCATAAACCAACTTGAAGGGGGTCTGCATTTTTAATTTCTTGCAAGTGGTTCTATAGGCCCATAGTACTACAGGAAATCTTAAATCCTAGTCATCCCTGTTCACACTGCAAATCTTTGTCAATGATGTCTCCAAGATTTTGTTGAATGTGTTAGCGATCAAATAATTCATTCTGAAATTTGTTTGAAAAATGATGCCTCATCTTGTGGAGGAATTTTGACTGCCTTCCCAAGCTCTAAAAACAGATCCGAAAGTACCATTATAAATCTTAGGATTTCTAGTTGTCAATCGATTATTCAAGTGTGTAAAACAGACTCTCTACGGCTCAAAAATTTGATTTTTCCCAAGGCAGTTTTCATTAAAAAAATTGCGCTTTTACCAGCTCATTGGTTCTGAAATATGCTAGTTAGTCGTTGAAAGATTTCCTTTTCACCAACTAAAGGGGAAGACTTAGGACAAAAGAGCTGGTGAAAGAACATAATAGTCCAGAAACGTCTTCTTTCTGCCTAGATCACGATTTTTGATTTCTTGAACACATGGGAAATGTGTTAAATGATGGATAATAATTAGGAGGAGCTAAATCATCTTTCTCATACAACTTTAAAGACATGTGGTGAGGAAATAACACCAGATGACACAATAAATCTTGACAAAAAATATCCCATTCATCAAAGACAGATTTATGAATCTGTAATTTTCACCTACAGTCT
>JZKD02S1662701.1:29839-45500 GCA_000966675.3 Picea glauca
TATATATATATATATATATATATAATCAACCCAATCCCCAAGTCCTATTGTGATCAAGTGCCACTTGCCTCAAGTTTGGACAAAAGTCACACATAACCCGGGCTTCTGATTTTGGTCATTGAGTTCACCAAATGTTAAAACTATGGGTTTTGATCATCGAGCCCAACACTCTAAGTCATTGGCACCATGTATTACCACACACCTTAGTCATCTCACAAGTCATGGATCCCAAGTACCAAAGCCCGCCTTTAGAGCTCTTAAGGGGCAAAAACTATGCACAACTGTGGAAAGAGAGCCCACAATGGAGCATTATGTGCACAACATGTCAATCAAATGGTGTTACTTGTTTGGGGTTTTAATAATTAATTTACATTGTGTTTAAAACACTATACTTAGTTTCCAAGTTTCTAAGGACTTAAGGAGGTAAGTAACAGTAATTGGCATGTACCTCATAGTGCTAGCATAGATGTCAAGGCAAGGGAGTTAACAACTTACCTRAAAAAGTTACCAAGCTTAGAGGCTTTCGACCCCGAACTTTAGCCACTTACCCTAAAGAGAGTAACGTTTGTTTACAGATAAGTAAAAAAAAAAACTTACGCCTAACCCTATGTTTGCAAGTATAAGTTGAACGAATGTGGAATGACTTAAAATCTTCCCTGATAAGCATTTGGTTTGATGCAGATTMTGTTATTCAAGATGGTTAGGACTCGYGGAAATCAAGGCCGAGGGGCATCATTRCAAGGACCACCAACGTCGACACTGCCACCACCATCACCTGAATTAATTCTCATTTTGCGTTCTTTAGAGGCTATTAATGAGAAATTAAAGGGACACTAGTCAACTGATGTCAAAGTGGAACCCCCACCATTTGGAGTGGGTAACCCTGAAGTGGCAAGGGACTCAAAGGGAGGGCCTCCACAAGGGGAAATCACCAAAGAACCACAGAAGATCAAACTCCCAGAGTTTGTTGGGGGTCATGCGAGTGAACGTGCAGAGGCATGGTTGGAAGGAATGAGACGATGTTTCTCATTAAGAGACTATGCTTCCACATCAAAGGTGAAAATAATGATCTTCTAGTTGAGGGACAGTGCCTTGAACTGGTGGGGTAACCTGGAAAGGAAGTTGCACCTTACCCCAGTCTCCGTCTCATGGGATATTTTTGAGGAAAGGTTTCAAATGAAACATTTTCATGCATACTATGAGGAGCAACAGGTAGGAGCATTTCATGCTCTAGTTTAGGGAAACAGGACCGTGGAAGAGTACGAGATCAGGTTCAGGGAGTTGGTAAAATATGTCTCGTACATGGAAACTGATCAACGACAAGCATAACTTATGTATAGGTTAAACCCTAAGATAAGGTCCATGGTACGGATGTGGAAACGGTCGTGAGTAGCTAAATCAGTTGAAAATGCACGTTACATGGAGGATCATATGAGATTAAATGGAGGTATGAGATCAACCTTTCCACAACATCCTGGATTCGTGGGGAAGGCCCCTAAGACCTTCTCGAAGGGAGGAAGCTCTAGGCCACCTCCTTATGAAAATAGAGTCACACCTAGAGCAGTTTCTATAGGTATTTCAATGAACGTGAGTGCAACATCCCATTCATTACCAACGATGCAGGTAGGTCCACGACCTTCTCAAGGAGAAGCAAGTAGGGGCAAGGGCTCCATGGTGTTGTGGGTGGGAAATCCCTCCTACGGACTAGCACTAAGGGTTTTATCATGCATGCAGAAATGACCTAAATATTCTTAATTTTTAGCATCATCCCATGCCTAAACCCCCATTACTCATATATAAATACAAGGCTCAAGATATTAAGTTGACGTACCTTATTTTTCATGTTTGATGTCGATCCCTTTTTGTGCTTGGCTGTTCTTTGACTGCAACTCTCCTCCCAATGCTGACATACATTCACAAAAGACAAACAAACAACTCCACCTAATGGGTTAGAGATTTAATCAATGGAGCAATCAATATCCAAATAATGACAATCTCATATGGCGGGACAGGAAAGGAAATTATTTTATTAATTCACAATGATACCTTATAATGACAAAGTCGGCTACTGCTCATCGATCCTGGTCCTAGGCTCTTCTTTCACTATCTTCCAACTGCTTTGCTCTATACTTCTCTTTTCACAAGAATGGATAAAGGCTGGGACAAAGGGAATGTTCAATCGGGTATAGTTTCTTTACTATGATTTTCGTCCTTTCAAATGGAACCCCTACCCCTTCTTTTATAGGTTAGAAGGAGCTAGGTATTTGGTCTAATGACCAACCATGCATGGCCGAAAGGCTTAGTTAACTTACCCAAAGCTGTGTGTTCCGTCAACAACTTTTCTTTTTTCGTGCTTTTGTATGTACACAGGGGTTGTATTGGGTCAAGTAGCGTGTACACGCGTGCAGTAATGGAGCATGGCACATGGGGATTTATAAAAGGGGTTTTTAAGAAGAGTTGTTCAGTAGTGTTTTGGCAAAGAAGGAATCTGAGATGGCCTGAGGCCAGGTAAGCATGTTTGGTGCAAATTAGGGTTATAACACAAGGGAAGTAACTCGTTTTAGAGGCCTTCATAGAGAAGCACCCAGGTTCCACCCGGGGTTACTTGTTGGGGGTGTGGAGGACCCCATTACCAATGTGATTGTCCAGAGTCACAAGAAGGATTTATGCATAGAGAAGGAAAGGCCACGATGGGACGAGAAAGTAGTAGCCACTATATTTATAAAGTGGTTAATAACGGCTAGGAAGAGCATTAATCCACTATGGTGGAGTCGCCAGGTACGCTAAATCATGTCAATATTAAAATTTTATTTGATTCTAGTATTAAATATAGTTTTATTTCACCTTGTTCATTAGAAAAGAGTGGGTTGGTAGCCTACGAGCACGATGAATTTAAACAATTCGAGATGGATTCGAGGGAAAAACAAGAGGTAGGACCTAGCATCGATAATTGTCTAGTAGACCTGGGAGTGTGTACTACTAGGTTGAAGGTGTACATCACTTCTCTAGGGATGTATGACCTAATCATTGGAATGGGCTGGTTAGAATACCATCGAGCTTTGGTATATTGTTTCGCGACGAGGGTGCTTTGTGTTGATGATGAATGGAGGTCAGTAGAGATCCATGCTGTATGGAGGAAGGTGTCTCTATGCTTTATCCCGACCATGAATGTTAAACCTTGCATGAGGAAAGGTTGTTGATTATATGTAGTGGAAGTAGTCAATGAAGGGAAAGGACCCTCCTTGGATCAGTATTCGGTATTTTCAGAGTTTAAGGATGTTTTTCTGAAAGAGTTTCCTTGGCTAAGTCCTGAGAGGGAGCTTGATTTTACCATTGAGCTAAAACCTAGCGTGGAGCCAATTTCCAAGACACTATATAGGATGATGACGTCATAACTTTGTGAGTTGCAGATGCAGTTGAAGGAACCACTTGACTTAGGGATAATAAGGTCTAGTGTCTCACCTTGGGGTGCACCGGTAATTTTTGTCAAGAAGAAGGATGGTTCCTTACTACTATGTATAGATTATAGGGACTTGAACCGTGATACATTGAAAAAGTACTCAATTCCACGGATAGATGACCTCTTTGATCAGATGAAAGGAGAAAAATTTTTCTAAAAAAATGATCTGCAATTAGGGTATCACAAGTTAAGGATTAAGGAAGGCGGTATTCCTAAAACGACCTTTCAAACTCGATTTGGGCATTACGAGTTCGTTGTAGTACCCTTTGGTTTGACCAATGCGCTAGCAGTATTCATGAGCCTCATGAATGGTGTATTCTGAAAGTACTTAGACAACTTTGTATAGGTATTTCTGGATGATATCCTCATCTATTCCAAAAACAAAAGAGAACATGAGGAACACTTACGAGTGGTGTTGTCATGCCTTGGAGAGAACAAATTGTATGGCAAGTTGTCAAAGTGTTATTTCTTCCAGAAAGAAATTCACTATTTAGGTCATATCATTTCCGGTGAAGGAATCTCTGTGCACCCAGAAAAGGTAAAGGTCATTATGGAATGACCATTGCCGAAAAATGCTCACAAGTTAAGAAGCTTCATGGGGATAGTGGGTTATTATCGGAGGTTTGTGGAAGGGTTCTCTAAAATAACGAAACCCGTCACCAACTTGCAGCACAAGGGGGTCAGGTATGAATGGACATAAGAATGCGATATTTCATTCATTGAGCTTAAGAGGTTACTAACTAGTGCACCAATTCTATGAGTGTCGGATATGAAAAAAGACTTCACAGTCTACACAGATGCCTCGAAGAAAGGATTGGAGGCTGTGCTAATGTAGGATGGGGGAGTGATAAAATATGCATCAAGAAAGTTAAATTAACATGGGGAGCTTTACACTACTCATGATTTAGAGTTGGAAGCTGTAATGCTAGCTCTGAAACTTTGGAGGAACTATCTATTGGGGAGAAACTTTGAGCTCAAAATAGACCATGAAAGCTTAAAACAAGTCTTCACTCAAAGGGATATCAATTCCAGGCAGAGGCGATGGAGTTATTTTATGAGTGAGTATTGTTAGCACTAAAAAACACACCATCAAAATTTTAAGCGCCTTCATAAATTTTGTGTTAGATTTTCCAAATTCCTTTGGTCCTTTGCCTACGGTCATAGCCTCCCAATTCATCATAGAGCCTTGACAATTTACCATTAATCTCTTTGTCAAAAGGTGGTGTGTGCTCAAGTGTCCTAAGTCGAACCTATCCTATCTACCAAATCTAATGCATATACCAAAGCCCAGCTCCATGCACACATTAAAGAGAAAGCTTATGCGAATGAAGGCTTTCCTAAAACATAGGAGGCGTGCTACCAAATTTGTAGAGTTATTGAAAATATGGCACTACATAATCATCTATGTAGTATGTTATGTGATTTTTCTACCTTATATGCTACAAAAACTCCTAAGCTGAACTTAATAGTGGTGCTACCAAATCCACATAGTTGTTTTGATGATGGGCGCTACCAATTCCACAGAGGCTATTTGAGGTGTGGTGATACCAAATTCGTAGAGCCTAAATCAGGATGAATGCTATATAATTTCACAACAGAATCGGTGCTACATAAACTGCAGGCCTTTTTTTAATCGGCACTATGAAATGTGCAGAGTTATTTTGCAAGGATGCTTCTGCAAGTTTTGAGTGACTAACTTAAAAATTGGATTATGAACAAATGGGAAGGGATTTTTTAAAACTGGAGGAGGGTTTTGTTCATCACATACCAAATAAAAAAAATCTCTCTCAGTTTTGAAAAATATGTTATGGTTAAAGATATATTAGACATAGAAGTGGCACTACAAAATGTGCAGAACTGTTTTACAACAACGCTACAGAATTTCCTGTAGCGGTTACTGTTTGGATATTCACCTTGTTGGGAGGTTGAAACCTGTCAAGGAGGATTCAAATCGCTTCTCAAGGAACATTTATATGTCAAGGGACACCTGAACCTGATTTTTAGCTCCATCAAATACCTCATGCAGTGAGGTGGAAACAATTTATTAATGACTTCCAACAATTTCTTGAAAATTAGCAGATTATTGGATTTTTGTCTCTTTGATTGTTGCCACCTATCTACAAGGATTAAAAGCCAATGGAGGAGATGGGATTTGACCTCCTAAGTATATTTGGATGCTATTTTCTATTTAAGGAAGGAGAGATCTCTTGGAGAGGGGTTGGAATGGTTTAGTTGAGGCTCCATTATTGTAATATTTTTTACTAAGACTGGTTCTCTGGTTATGTACTGAACTTGAGAATTTTTTATTAATAGAAGTCAATTTCTCTTATATCATCTTGTTGCCTCTTATACTAAAGTTTTCATGATTGGAAGATACACATGAGAGTTTTATAGTTGTGTTATGATGAATTTTAGATTATAATACTGCTATGATGTTCTTCAGTGTTTTTTTTTTTACTTTAAATTCAAGAAGATATTGTGTTTTGAGTTTTTCCTCCTTAGGTTGCTTGAATACCCAATGTCAATTGCATACCTTTACATATCCCTCACTACGTATTCCTCCTATTCACTTTTACTCTCATTCATTGACTGAAGTTGATCAAGACCCCAATTGCTTGTGCATGCTAGCCCAAATTTCTGAGTTTAAAACATTAATATTCTAAGTCTTGTCCATTTGACCTTTAAACACTCATTCAAATTTACATATACTTTGATGGGTACTGAGATTATCCTCATTGTAGTCTGACGCTAATTCTCAGTGCTAACATAAATGGCGTCATTGTCATGGAATAGATTTGAGCAGATTGAAGAGCTCCCTGGGAAGAATGACATAGATCCAACTCTTGATGGTAGACAAGAGAGGGATACAAAAAATTGACTATAATCATATACCTAGTGACTCCACCATCAGATACTCCACTGGGGATGATCCTGTTGACAGAAAGATGAAGGGGTAGAAGTGTAAAAACATGTATCATTTCATTAGTTTTCTACATGAACTCTTGTTATTCTTTATCATCTATTTCGCATCTTTTCCTTTACATATAAAGAGAATCATCTTGTGCTTTGTTTATTCAGATGATCATAAACCTTCCTTTATATATCCATCCTTGGAAAAATAAGACCCGCCTTCTGCCTGTGTTGTATATGTTGATCTTGTATCCTCACCACAACCTATTCATAAGGTTGAGCTTTGTATTCAAATCCCTCTTGAATTGGATCATCCTTGTAACCTTGAGGAGGTTGAAACTGATTCAAATATTTCTCAAATCTCATCACCTTATGTTGTTACTATTGAACCTTTCCATCAACTTGTTAAACTTCATATTCAACCCACTAGTTTTCAAACTAGAATCAAAGACAAGATGTTCAAACATTTAAGGATGACATATTACCTTCATTCTTATCCTCTTGATTTCCTTGAATATCTTCCTCGGTTCTCTGGAGAAGATCATGTTACAACTGAGAGGCATTTGGAGGCCTTTGAGAACTTTATTGATCAGTTTGAGATAGTTCATGATGATGTTATCATGAGGTTCTTCTCCAAATCCTTGTTTGGAGATGCTGTTGTGTGGTTTAAAGGTTTGGGAGCCAATTCCATTGGTTCTTGGATTGAGCTATGCAATGCATTTTTAAAGTATTAGGGTGAAAACAAGTCCCTTGATTTGTACCTTTCTGATTTTTATGCTTTGAGGAGAGGAGAGAAAGAAGCTATGTCCATCTTTAACAAAAGGTTCTAAAAAATTTATCATGACATGCCCTTGGAGATCCGACCTACAAAGACTGTTGCCATGGTGTTCTATGTTATGGCTCAGTATCTAGAACTTGTCCTTCTACTGAGAGAAAGAAAGTATTCGTCCTTAAAAAGATTATTTGAAGATGCTCAAGAAGTTGAGGAGAACATCTGTGCTTCCAGGAGGATCCAACAATAGTTTTGCTGTGAAAATCTGCATGCATGAGAAAGAGGACTATTAGTATATTTTAGATTTGTAGCAAGAATACAATGAGTATGGATCAGATCTAGAACAACAACAAGGATGTAAGTATGATTCACATTTGGAATCGAATTCTTCAACATTTGCATATTTTTCTATGGACAAGGATGCATGTCTAGTTTATGATCAGTTTTCAAAGCATGTTGAACATATTATAACTGATGATTGCATAGATAGCTATATGTTCTTGGATGATCATAATTATCAGTGTGATTTAAACTCGATTGTATCACTATCTTTTGATCATCATACTGAAAACAAAGAGACTACAATTGTTGATGATCAAAATCTGATCTCAAGGGAACCAGAAGGTTGTTTGTTTTCAAGCAAAGAGGAATGTATGTATGAGCAGTTGTATTTTCTTAATCAACAAGTTTCCAACCATGGTCTCAAGGATCCAATTGCAGCTTATATGGAGTCATATGTTTCAGATTGTCTGAAAATTCCAGTTTTCATTGTTTCACAAGTATTCATGGGTAAACATGTTTCTCTGAAAGAATTTCTATCTTTGTTTTCAGACCTTTGTTATTCTCTATTGATCAGTGGTATGGATGGGATTCCTTCAGTCATGAAGTTGCTTGAATGGTTATTGTGGAAATTTTCCTTTACTTGAGAAAGTTTCCGATCTCGTTAGGGTAGGGTAGAATAGGTAATAAACTCACTTCCTGAGCATTTTCTTTCCTTCAGTTTCTAGCAAGTCTTTCAGTTTCTTGAATAAGTGGTAGTTTTTGACAATATTTACATGTTGGTTGCACAGATGACTCCATAGCCGAATAGATAAGGCGACTAGAACAACAAAATTTCTTGGAATCCTCATAGGGAGGCCTCCATCCCAGTTAGAGCCAATGTTAGCACTAAAAAATGCAGCACCAAAATTTTAAGTTCCTTCATAAATTTTGTGTTAGATTTGCGAAATTCCTTTGGTCCTTTTCCTACGGTCATAGCCTCCCAATTCGTCATAGAGCCAAAGGTAGTGTGTGCTCAAGTTTCCTAAGTCAAACCTATCCTATCTACCAAATCTAATGCATATACCAAATCCCAGCTCCATGCACACATTAAAGAGAAAGATTATGCGAATGGAGACTTTCCTAAAACAGAGGAGGCGCACTACCGAATTTGCAGAGTTATTGCAAAGATGGTGCTATAGAATCGTCTATGTAGTATGTTCTACGATTTTGATACCTGATATGCTACGAAAACTCCCAAGATGAACTTAATAGTGGCACTACCAAATATACATAGTTGTTTTAATGATGGGCGCTACCAAATCCACATAACTGTTTTGATGATGGGCGCTACCAATTCCACAGAGGGTATTTGAGGTGTGGTGCTACCGAATTTGTAGAGGTTAATTCAGGATGGACACTACAAAATTGCACAATAGAATCGATGCTACGTAAACTGCAGGCATGTTTTGGATCGACGCTACGAAATGTGCAGAGTTATTTTGCAAGGATGATTTTGCAAGTTTTGAGTGACTAACTTAAAACTTGGATTATGAACAAATGGGAAGGTATTTTTGAAAACTGGAGGAGGTTTTTGTTCATCAGATACCAAATAACAAAAAATCTCTCAGTTTTTCAAGATGTGTTATGGTTAGAGATATATTATACATAGAAGTGGCGCTATGAAATGTGCAAAACTATTTTACAGTGGTGCTATAGAATTTTCTGTAGGGGTTACTGTTTAGATATTCACCTTGTTGGGAGGTTGCCACCTATCAAAGAGGATTTGAATGGATTCTCAAGGATCAGTTAGATGTCAAGGGACACCTACACCTAAGTTTTAGCTCCATCAAAGACCTCATCCAGTGAGGTGGAAACACTTTATTAATGACTTCCAACAATTTCCTGAAAATTAGCAGTTTGTTGGATTTTTGTCTCTTTGATTGTTGCCACCTATCTCTAAGGATTAGAATCAAATGGAGGATATGGGATTCAACCTCCTAAGTATATTTGGATGCTATTTTCTATTTAAGGAAGGAGAGAGCTCTTGGAGAGGGGTTGGAATGGTTGAGCTTAGGCTCCATTATTGTGATATTTTTGACTAAGACAGGCTCTCTAGTTATGTACTGGACTTGAGAATTTTTTATTAATAGAAGTCAGTTTCTCTTATATCATCTTGTTGCCTCTTATGCTGAAGTTTTAATGATTGGAATATCCACATGAGATTGTTATAGTTGTGTTATGATGAATGTTAGATTATAATACCGCTATGATGTTCTTCAATGTTTTTTTTTTTTAACTTTGAATTCAAGAAGATCTTGTGTTTTGAGTTTTTCCTCCTTAGGTTGCTTGAAGACCTGATGTCAATTGTATACCTTTACATATCCCTCACTAAGTATTCCTCCTATTCACTTTTACTCTCATTCATTGTCTGAAATTGATCAAGACCCCAATTGATTATGCATGATAGCCCATATTTATGAGTTTAAAACATTATTATTCAGAGTCTTGTCCATTTGAACTTTAAACACTCATTCACATTTACANACATCTTTAATACAATTTGATTGTTCAATGTTAATATTTGACATTTACAATTCCATTAATTCAAAATAATTTTAACTATATTTCTAACCATAAATATTCATTTTCTTTTTCTTTTCAAATTAAAAAATAAATAATTCATAAAACATTTAAATAAATTTTATATACAGATTAAAAACATTATCATAACACATCTCATGTTTCTTTCGATTGCATAGTCTAAATTTGTACAATAATTAATTAATTTTATTATATGAATGCTCATACTTTTCTCTCTGGAAACAGTGGGAGTTATTTATGAATACACAAAGTTGGGAGTTATTCGAAATTTGTACAATAATTAATTAATTTTACTATATGAATAGTCATACTTTGCTCTCTGGAAACAGTGGGAGTTATTTATGAATACACAAAAGAAGTGAGAGGGAGTTACAAACGCATTCTGAAATAGTAAAAGCAAGTACGACTTTTTCTTGTGTAATTCTAATTTCTATAAAAGAAAAATAGTTACAAATCTTTGTAAAGGATCATTCTTTGTTTTTATTCACAGATTTCTTACAACTTGAAAAAACTTTTATTGTGTTTATTGGGAAATCGTTTGCAAGTGCTGGTTGAATGTGGAAGAAGAAAGGGCAAATCTTAACCAGCACGTACGTCATAGAAGTGTCAGTTTTATTGTGTTTAAAGGAAATTCGTTTGCAAGTGCCTGTAGAATGAGGAAGAAGAAAGGGCAAAGCTTAACGTGCGTACTAGTTAATCTAATATCCGTTGAAATGGTGTCAACTAATTTTCCAATTTTTTTTTGAAAATATGAGCGAATTTCTAAGCTACTATCTCTAAAATTAAAATTGATAAGGTGTACATTAAATTTATGTAATTTGTTTGAGAGATGTTTCATATCTATATAAGTTGGTAAAGGCAAGTGAGTAAGATGAATGTGAAAGATGGTTGTAAGCTGTTGTAATTTTCCTTTAATTGTTTGAGAGATGTTTCATATTTAT
Source organism: Picea glauca (assembly GCA_000966675.3). NCBI lineage: Eukaryota > Viridiplantae > Streptophyta > Pinopsida > Pinales > Pinaceae > Picea > Picea glauca. The sequence continues at coordinate 40,785 of JZKD02S1662701.1, forward strand.
ATAAGTTGGTAAAGGCAAGTGAGTAGGATGAATGTGAAAGATGGTTGTAAGCTGTTGTAATTTTCCCTTAAACAATGAAAAAATTGATTATCATTCCCTCGTGATAAGAGTTTTACCACATAAATTCATTTCACTGTATTCTTATATGTTATATGTTTGATTGTTGTTGTTTTATTTGCCATTAAACTTGCCCATCTGAGACCCAAAGACATTGTTTTCTCCAGCCATCTCATAGCCTTGTAGAAGCCTATGATAACACAGTCAAAAGAACCATCAAAATTCTACATGGCCTCTTACCTCATGGATTGTGTATGTACATGTGCAGGCTTCTCCACCTTTGTTAACTCTGGGGCATTTAAATTTTTAAATTARAATTAGTATGTGTCTAYAGTTATAAAATTCAAAATATGAATGAGTTCTTCGTTATCTATAATGAAGTGCTGTCACCATTATATCAAATGATATATTATAAATGTTTGCGATTTTATTCACGAGCCATTAAAACGATAAGCCAATTGAGAATTGGTATGTTGAAGAAAGAAGSAATTATATCATAATATATGGGCTTACCAAGTCTCCTCACATGCTACCCACGTATGTGCCCAATACGTTGGTTATGTTATCCATGGGATCACCTACCAAATACRTTGGTTATCCATGGGATCGCCTACCAAACTGCCTTCTATGGTGTAGCCAAGTTTTAGAATAGTCAGTGAAGAAACATTGTCCCTTTCTTCATGATCAACAATGACTATTACAAGTTGATGGATTTGATAAGTGTCAAAGACGTAGTTTTAGCATACCATTTCATTACAGAGTTGCTCATGGTGTGTGATGTATTTAATGCAATAAGAAATTATTTTAAGATCCAAATGCTGGCATGGGAAAAATTTCCATTAACGTCATGAAGAAGAGGCAATTTCTAGAAGGCCCAAGAACTCTGCAGAGGTAGAGGAGAGAAAAACTAAGAAAGTACAATTGAAATCTATGTCCTCTTATTCAGTGCCATCTAAAGTCTCTAAGGTAACTTTTAGAAAATTGTTTGAATCCCTGCATCATCAATGGAAGACAATTACAGAAGAAGTATAAGAAATTGCGTTAAATAATATGTAAAAATACATTTTTGAAGAAGAAAGTGCGCAAGAGAAATAACCAATTACGGTCGTTGCTACTTCATAATCCAAATAAATTGAGGAGGGGATAATAGTTTCTTAAGAGAAGAAATGAAGTAGTATACAAGTAGCAAAGATATGTAGTATTGGAGGAGGATAATGTGATAGTGTCATGCTTGAGTCAACAAACTAAGTAGTTGGACAAGCACCCAGGTGGTTATTTAAATATTTAAGTGTTCAATTGAAAGAGGGAGAGGATAGTAAGCATCAATATCAATCTTTCCTGCACTTTACATCCAATGTGCATGTGGGATATTTATTCTGCACACAATGCCTTGAAATATGCATCATCTTTTGCCATCCATGTAACCTTTTGTAATGCACACCATCTTTTGTCATGCCACCTTTTTCCATAGCTATGTGTAATGATTATATTGTTCTATTTCCACAATAACATCATGTATAAAGTATAGTTAGGGTCATAATTGATTTGTAATGGGAACACCATGTATTTAAGGAAATCTAGAAATGAAAGAAAGGTTGGATAGTAGTTTTCACTAAGATATGTGGATGTGTATGTAAGAGAGAAGGGGGAAATCATGGTTTTATTTCTAAAATATTGTAAGGACCTATTTCATAGAATGGAGAAGAAGAATTGTGAACTAGCTCCTCACTTTAATATTTTATGTATTATGATGTGAATGATTGGTTGAATGGATGTTGAATGTTAGTTATGAATGATATATTTTGCTTTTTCCTAAGTTAGTTTTGTTTATGTAATTCTCATGAGCATCTCGAGTGAGACCTTATTCATTTGTGAATATTGAATATGTTGATGTTTGTGTGGTTTATTGTTGGTTGGAGATTAGAAACTTGTGTTTACAATCATTTCCAATAGTTGGTTCCATTGTTGGGAAAGGACGAAGACTATCGAGAAAGCGTCGACATGTCATGGAGGATGTCACAAAGGGAGATTTAGGATTGAATAAGAAAGTAAGAGATTGAGTTTGCATAGAAAGAGACTTGAAATCTTCTACATATTGACCTAAAAACATGGAAGAATGAGCACTTATATTATCATGATGAACGGAATTTATTTTTGTTGATATTCCTGTTCTGTTATATGAGTGGATAAAGCGATGGAGAGAGATGGAGGGGGGGCGTTAGAAGGAGGATGATGTAAAGAGAAAAAATAAAATAAAAGTGGATCTAGAGGCTTAGAGAAAAGTGAGAAAAGACATGTATGAAAAAAAAATATGTTGCGAGGAAATGTGGAAAGTCTAGTTTCATAATACTAGAAAAAGGAGATAAAACATTGGAGAAGGCAACATTCGAGTGTGAAAAAATGTAGGAATATAAAAAAGGGAAGAAGAGACCATAAAAAGTATCAAGGAGGAAGTGCACACAAAACAAGCACTACAAGAGGATAGTGCACAGGAGGAAGTGTCCTTAGCCCATGTAGAAGAGGGTAACAGTAGAGGGGAAGAAGAAAATGTTGAATTCCAATGGAGAATTAGATATGTAGGGAGAGAAAATGAGGACGATGGTGACTTTTGGTTAGTGGATACATCTAGAGCAATATTGAAGAGGACTATAGTGGAGAAGAGAATGCTTGAACAATAATGGGTCGGTTGTATCAAATGAGGATCAAACAACCCTTTGAGTCTAGAGAAATGTGTCGATACAACCCCCTCTTTCACCAACCCTTTCGTGTGCATTAAAAACAATAGGAGAAAGTTCAATGGAATCATAAGTGAAAAATATAGTTCAACAGAGACTAGCAAGACCAAGAAGAAGAAACCAAGTAGAAAATAACTTGAATTTCTCAATGGAAGGAACCACAACTGATCCGACCGTAAGAATTCCTCTATTCTATGGGACCGAAAAGGTTGACATAAGGAAACATTGTTTCTTATGTGAGGCAGTTTGAATGTTGAACAAAATTACAAACAATGACATGAATATTGTGTAGCTGAAGACCACATTTAGGAATCACACACTTTAGTGGAACATGAAGTACAAGGTGAATATTCCCCCAAACCAGACAAGGATGTATGATGAGATAAGGAGGGATATGATTAAGGAATTCCATAAGAATAAATCATAAAATTAGTCTATAAGAAAACTAAAAGAAATCAAACAGAGAGAAGGAGGAAGTGTTTATGAGTTTGATAAAATATCCATGGCATTATTAGGGAATCTAATTTTTAAATTACAAGAAGTCAAACATCATGAATGGTTCATTGACAAAATATTTCCCTACATCTGAAATCCCCTCAAACAATATAATATCAACACACAATAAGAGGTGTTGGAGATTGCACTAAGGTTGAAAGCTTCACCTACTAGTAGTGATTTAGCAGGAATGACATAGATCCAAAGATAGATTATTGTGCTCTCAGATAAATTGAAAGTATTTTCTAAGGGAAAGGTGATTCATGAGAATGTTGGGTGCACTTTGTGTAGGATAGAGAAACAACACTAGAATGAGTTCCCAATGAAGAGAAACTACACTAGTATGGGTGGACACAACCCTTTCCCCATATGTGCACCAAAACTATTTACCACAAGATCCAAGCTAGATTGGTGTGAAATCTGTAAGCAATGGGGACACGAGCCACCTCATTTGTCCCATGCTACAAAAGTATCAAATCATGAAAAACATGATATTCTATGAATTTTCCAGATCTTAGGACATGGCATGAATAATTGCCAATCATTGTAGTTAATGAAGGATAACACAATGGACACCTACATAGTGCAGTGAATGGAGGATACTAGAGGATAAGGACAAGTAGAATTTATAGGAAGATGGAAAGGTGGGTATGGAGGTCCTAGGAGATTGACCTATTTCAAATATGCAAAATCCAACCACATTGTGTAGCATTGTACCAAACCATAGGTACTATGTGCTTACTTCCATAGCACATATCACCAAATATATGATTAGCCAAATATGTTGAAGAAATGAGAGGAAAAAAGAGTGCATGTTGTGATCATAAAGCCATGTAGTGAGAATAAGAATTTTGTTCTAGTACATGTTGTAATGAGAGGAAGCATAAATATTGGGTTGAATGTGGAAGTGATACTAATGGGAAAAATCAATAAAGATGCACCAGCCCACCAAAGTTGATGTAGAAATGAAGAAGCAATTTCTACACAATGCAATCAAGACTCTTCAAAGCACACTTGATTATAAGAAAGAGCCATGGACTAACAAAAAGGGAGGAAACAATCACTTAGCTAAGTGAATTTTTAAGATGTTGTGTGAAACTGTTAAATAATCATCAATTTTTCGAAAAGGTAATAGATATTCTAATCAAATGGGTAGCAATGTTATAAGATGATGATTGCATTTTAGATCCTTTACATAAGAAAAACATAAGACAAGTTCAAAAGAGGAAAATATGAATGAATAAAGAATTCAAAATGACAACGGAATTAGGAGAATATGAAATGAATGATGTCATGTTCATAAGACAAGTCCAAAAGAGGAAAATATGAATGAGTAAAGAATTCAAAATGACAACGGAATTAGGAGAATATGAAATGAATGATGTCATGTTGGACTTGGGGTTTGATGTATAGATATTATCAAAGAAAT
>JZKD02S1662701.1:130232-142873 GCA_000966675.3 Picea glauca
ATTATTTAAATAATTTACTTTGTATTCAATTTGAATTATAGTACACTCATCACTTCACTTTATTATTTACCTTTTAAAATCCCCTAAACCAGTTTGACTACTTTGACCTTTTGGGACTTCTAGATGACATGTGAGGGTCCTCCAACTTCGTAAGGCCATAACTCTCAAACCGTGAGGCGTTATGTGACATTCCACATACCACCAGAAATGTCACGACATGTAATATCCATATAGAATTTTATTATTGAAAATATATCATAACTCATACCGTTACCCATCAAGCAAACTTGGGTCCATTACCCAAACCTGGGGTCTCCAACTTCTCATGGCCATAACTCTCTAACCGTGAAAAGTTATGTGACGTTCTATGTACCACCGGAAATGGAATGAAAATTACTATCCATATAAGATAGTTTCCCTGACAAATTAAATTTCCTTTATCTCATTATTCCATAATTAATCATGGGTTCTCTTACTCCGCAAAGCGTCTTCCCGTGAGGGATTTCACCATAAGGGGACCACTCTGGAGTTCATCCATATTTACTTCTTATCAACCATTACAAAACAATAATGAGTCATATTTACATCAAAAAATCTTGGGTCCATTACCCAAACCTTTTTTCTACAGGGCATTCTTCAAGGGTTGACATCAATGACAACCAACCTTTATCAACAACGAACGTAGAAATTTACTTCTTGGGCAATGTGGTGATGAATAAAATTATGGGTTCTACCACTATCGACAAGGATGATAAATTTTTTATTATTAATGTAACCAATTAACTTGAGGGTCCAAGGAGCATATAATCCAGTGAGGGAATTAATTTAAATCATCGGTTGAAATTCTGGTGGATTTCAATGTGAGGTCATATCAGATGGTTGCGGTAGATCATCCACGGGTGAAATAACTGCCTATTCTTTAGAAAAATCCTCAATCATGGCCATACAAATATTTTGTTCCATACACTTGTGCCTGTGAATATATTTTTCATCACAATTACAACAAATATCCTTGATTTGGCATTCAACCATTTCATCCTGGGTTAATTTCTGGATCTTGGGGGGAGTTGCAGGAGGGGCGATATTGGTGGGTTTAGGGAGAGGAAGAAAGGAGGGTTTTCGAGTCTAGGAGGAGACAATATGTCATTCTTCCTTGGCTAATTGACTATCTTCCAACCAAGTCTGTGGGTGTTCCATGAGAACATGGGAACAAATATCATCTTTTAGGCCACTAATAAAGAACTCCTTGAAAAATGCATTTGACATGCCCTATGTTGTGAAATACAAGTGCTCAATTGTTGTGATAAAGTCTTCCACTATCCCAGACTACTTCAACTTGGTCAAACAGCCTAAATGGTGGTTGTCAAATTCAAAGGGTTCATAAATATTTGCAAAATATTGTGTCCAAGCAACATACCCTTGGTCAAAGGGGTCATAAGAGCAAGTGCATTTCTCTTGATTTAGTGGGAGAAGTCAACCAATCATAACCATTACTTGAGGGTTAAATCCTCTTTCCACACATTATCACCAATAAGATTTTTGAATTACATTTGCAAGCATATTGATATAATTACAACTTGATAACACTATGAACCTTTTATACTCTTAAATAATCTACCTCCATTTAAGCTTAAGTCCCCTAAATGGATCCAAATTTGGCCAGTCTTTTTAAAGCTTAGCATATGTTGAAATGGGGGTTGATATATGACATTATTCTTTCCTATTTGTCTAATGTCCATATTATAGTAGAAGATACCCCTGATGCTTAGCACATATGATAGCTTTGTTCAAGGCCATTAAGCCCAACAACCTTTGTTTAAGGCATAAGGCGCTTGTTTTCGTCCCCCAACCATGGTAGGGGTCTTGAGACTCATTCTTATTATGAAAAACATACTAATAATGTCCTTATTCATAGCCGCAAATTTTTTTCATGGACAATGAACATGAAAAATCTTCATTTACGGCTCGGGGGCCTTGTTTCCATCCTGCAATAGTGGTATAGGCCTTGACTCTCATACATATCATGAAAAAACTCCTAACGGTGTCAACAACTCTCCTAGAGGCCAAAGATCACTGAGAAAGTATCGATGTGGGTGTTTGAGTCTTAAGAGCTCAAGAATATTCATTTTGGGGCTAAGTTACGTCTTTTCCTCCCCTAGCCATGGTATAGGCTCTAAGACCCATTTTTATTGTGTAAGACACACTAATGAAACCAAATATCACCCTAGACCAAACATTTCCTACAAAGGTTATATGTCATTATTTGATGAAAAATACATGAATCTTGATGTTGAGAAGATTCAAATAGAGTATTAGCAACTTATGTTCCTTCCCTAACCATGATCAAGGCCTCAAGTTCAATAAATGGTGTGAAAAACCTCCTAATGGAATTGCGGTCTAGCCCAAAGACTTCCAGAGCCAAATGTGGTGCTCAAAATATGCGAACAGTGCCCATATCCCACCCAAACGTTAGGGATCCCTTAGAAAAAGATCTTTTTGGTAGTTTGGGGCTTTGTTCTTGGACATCAAGTTTGATAATATTTTTTTAGAAGCTAACTCCCTTTTTTTCCTCACCCTAACATGGTAGGCATCCTGAGACCCATTCTCATTATGAAAAATATAGTAATAAGGCCCATATTCTCAATTAGAGGAATTATTCATGTCCATTGATAATGATAAATATATTTTTATTGCTTGAGGCTCTAACTCTAATGTGTGTTGGAAACAAAATTCTAATGCTTCCCATATCCCACCCAGAGGCCCTAGATACCCTAGAAAGGATTTATGTGGTGGTTCTAGGCCTTGTTCATGGCCATGACATTTTGAAGTTTCAAAGCCTTGTTCATGGCCATGAGCTTGGGAAGGTTCGAGGCCTTGTTCATGCCGATGAGAGGGTCTAAGGGAGGTTTTGTGCCTAAATCATTGTAAGGTACCAGATCTATTATAATAGCGGAAAGCAAAAATACTGCACAAAATAATAGAGGAACAACACAATATATGAAACCACATCACCAAAATAATACCTTTATCGATAGGAACCATCATTCACTTGCCTCTTCGAGGGGGAAACCTCCAGTAGAGAAGTTCTCTATTACAATAATTCTCAATACAAAACTTATGATACCTTTGACTCCTATTTATACTAAATATATCTACCCAAAATAACAGTCTAGAGGAAGATCCTTCTAAAAGTCAAAGCTTCTATTAGGTCTTCTTACATTTGACTTATTCTTCCTTATTACTAGGCCTTATTAATATATGCCTCTATTACATGGAAAATATATTATTCTACTTACGTGAGCGGTTAGGGAGGCTAGGTCCCTAACATTCCCTCCCCCTTGAAGAACACCCTTTTCCTCAAGGATCGAGATGAAGAAATTGTTGTAGAATGGTGGGTGGCTCCTAGGTGGTGTCTTCTGGACTTGTATCTTTCCACTAGAATAACAGTTCATTGATGGTGCAGTGATGGAGACGACACTCGTGTTGGTCCAAGAATTCTTGTGGATGCAACCAAATGGAACCTTCTCCATCCAACTCTTGGAGACTTAGAAAAGTAGATTGGAACTTAGAAATCCTCTTTAGAGCTAACTAGAAGGCCATTGATCCCACACACTTGAGCACACTATAATAACCATAACGTTTGGAAGAAAGTTTATGAAATTGTTCAACTTTGAATGAAGTATGCATGTAAGGTTTTAGTCAAAGAAACACTTGGTCCCCTTCAACAAATTGTCATTCTGAACAAAATTGATTTTCTTGTTACTTCATGTGATTCTGAGCCATGACCAAATTTTATTTGAGAGCACTAAGAATATCCTCTTAGAATGTAAGATTTTTTTCAGCCACCTGAACCTTCAAAACACCTGGCATGTATGAGATAATCGATGGTGGCTTTTGGTTGTACACTACTTTAGAAGGATTCATGTGATTAGTTGTATGGTATGATGTGTTGTACGACCTTTCAGCTAGGGGTAACCACTGAGCCCACTAATTTTTTCTATCAGATAAAAACAAACTCAAATATGTTTCCAAACACTTGTTGATGACTTCAGTTTGGCCATCCATCTGTGGATGATATGATGTGCTGAGACACAATTGGGTGCCTTGTATCTTGAACAATTCTTGCCAAAAATTGTTGGTGAAAGTGGGATCTTTGTTAGAGACAATAGAATGAGGCATGCCATGAACCTTGAAGATATTATCCATGAATATTTGAGCCACTCTAGATGCATTGAATGGGTGTTGAATATAACATAAATGACATATTTGGAAAGACAATCAATGACCACCATGATGAATGAATTATTGCCCGATTTACATAAGCCAACAATGAAATCCATAGAAATTTCTCTCCAAATAGCAGTGGGTATTGTAAGCGATTGGAGTGTGCTCAGATATTTGAATATTTCTCCCTTGTGGAATTGACATACTACATGTTCAACCACAAAGGTGTGGTCGTCTAGTTTCATATTATCCCAGAAAAAAATGAACGTTTGACTCATTCATAGGTTTTGGTAAACCCTGAATGTCAAGCTGTGGGTGAAGCATGAAGCTCAAAAATCACCGTGGATTTAAGTTACAACTTTTTTTCGTAAATACAAACGACCTTTGTAGTGAATCTCTTCATTGTGCCAAAAGTACCCTCGATAATCTAGGGAATTGTGTTGCAATTTGTGGATCATGCAAGAAATTTTGGGGTCTTGCAGCCATTCTTGACGAGGAGCTTGGAGCCAATATGGTAAAATGAAGGAGAGGGAGAAAATGGACCCTTCTTTTTCATTCTTCCTGGAAAGAGCGTCAACAATGAAATTTTCCTTTCCCTTGTTATAAATGATCTCATAATCATAGACAAATATCTTGGCTACCCATTTTTGTTGCTCCGAGGATGAAATTTGTTGTTCCAAAAAATAATGGAGACTCTGATGATCAGTTTTAATTTGGAAGCATTGTCTAAATAGATAAGGATGTCATAGATCCACAACATGTAGAATAGTTAACATTTTCTTTTCATAAATGGATCAACCCAAATGTATTTATGAAAGTTGTTTTATAGTGAATGCCAAAGGCCTACCATATTGCATGAGGACGAACCTAATACCTTTCCCCAAAGCATCACACTCCGGTATGAAAGTCTTTTTGAAGTCTGGAAGTGCCGGGACATGGGTCGATCACATAGCATATTTCAAGGCTTGGAAGGATTGATCAACAACAAGAGTCAAAGTGAAAGGATTCATTTTAAGGGGACCAGTAAGAGGAGATGTAGTTTTTCCATAATTCTGAACAAACTTCTTATAATAGCCCATTAAACCCAGAAAAAAACACAATCTATTAATAGTTTTAGGGTGAGGCCAATTGTGCATAGCTTCAATTTCTTTGTATCCACCTGGAAAACATCCTTTCCAACAATATGACTGAGGTACTCCACTTCTAAGGCTCCAAAGGAACATTTATAATCTTTAAGGAAACATTGGTGCTCAGAGAGTAGATTGAGAAATTGATCCACATGCGTGAGATGGGATGTCCAAGTTTTACTATAGATGAGAATATCATCAAAGTAAACTAAGACAAAATGATGGAGAAAAGGATGAAAGACATGATTCATAAGACTCTAAAAAGTGGAGGGAGCATTACACAGGCCAAAGGGCATTACCAAGAACTCATAGTGACCCCCATGAGTTCAAAATGTAGTCTTGGGAATGTCTTCTTACTTCATACAGATCTGGTGGGAGCAGAAATGTAGATCAAGTTTAGTGAAGTACTGATCACCAATCAATTCATTCAAGAGGTCATCAATGATAGGAATGGGGAATTTGTATTTAATTGTGAGTTTGTTGAGGGTGAAAAAATCAGGACACATTCACCAAGTACCTTCTTTCTGGGGTACCATGAGCACAGAGGAATAATAAGGGTTGGTACTAGGATGGATAACACCCACTTCTAGGAATTCATGAACATTTTTCTCAATTTCATTCTTTTGGGCTAAGGGATGATGATAAGGGAGAACATTGGAATGAAGACTACCCGGTATGAGAGGAATGGAATGATCATGGATGCCATGGGAAGGGGGAAGTTCCTTGAGAGTGGTAAAAACAACTTTGTGTCCGGAGATGATAGATTGGAGGTTGACATGTATAGAAGGTGTCTCAATAGCTTAAATGGAGTGGAGTTGGGAAATAATGCCAGAATGACTCTATTTTAGGATCTTTTCCATTCGATGGGAACTAATCATCTCAGGGGAGCATGTTTTGTTTCTTTGGAATTTATACTATTATCCCTCCTNTGAAACCACATCACCAAAATAATACCTTTATCGATAGGAACCATCATTCACTTGCCTCTTCGAGGGGGAAACCTCCAGTAGAGAAGTTCTCTATTACAATAATTCTCAATACAAACTTATGATACCTTTGACTACTATTTATACTAAATATATCTACCCAAAATAACAGTCTAGAGGAAGATCCTTCTAAAAGTCAAAGCTTCTATTAGGTCTTCTTAGATTTGACTTATTCTTCCTTATTACTAGGCCTTATTAATATATGCCTCTATTACATGGAAAATATATTATTCTACTTACGTGAGCGGTTAGGGAGGCTAGGTCCCTAACATTCCCTCTCCCTTGAAGAACACCCTTTTCCTCAAGGATCGAGATGAAGAAATTGTTGTATAATGGTGGGTGGCTCCTAGGTGGTGTCTTCTGGACTTGTATCTTTCCACTAGAATAACAGTTCATTGATGGTGCAGTGATGGAGACGACACTCGTGTTGGTCCAAGAATTCTTGTGGATGCAACCAAATGGAACCTTCTCCATCCAACTCTTGGAGACTTAGAAAAGTAGATTGGAACTTAGAAATCCTCTTTAGAGCTAACTAGAAGGCCATTGATCCCACACACTTGAGCACACTATAATAACCATAACGTTTGGAAGAAAGTTTATGAAATTGTTCAACTTTGAATGAAGTATGCATGTAAGGTTTTAGTCAAAGAAACACTTGGTCCCCTTCAACAAATTGTCATTCTGAACAAAATTGATTTTCTTGTTACTTCATGTGATTCTGAGCCATGACCAAATTTTATTTGAGAGCACTAAGAATATCCTCTTAGAATGTAAGATTTTTTTCAGCCACCTGAACCTTCAAAACACCTGGCATGTATGAGATAATCGATGGTGGCTTTTGGTTGTACACTACTTTAGAAGGATTCATGTGATTAGTTGTATGGTATGATGTGTTGTACGACCTTTCAGCTAGGGGTAACCACTGAGCCCACTAATTTTTTCTATCAGATAAAAACAAACTCAAATATGTTTCCAAACACTTGTTGATGACTTCAGTTTGGCCATCCATCTGTGGATGATATGATGTGCTGAGACACAATTGGGTGCCTTGTATCTTGAACAATTCTTGCCAAAAATTGTTGGTGAAAGTGGGATCTTTGTTAGAGACAATAGAATGAGGCATGCCATGAACCTTGAAGATATTATCCATGAATATTTGAGCCACTCTAGATGCATTGAATGGGTGTTGAATATAACATAAATGACATATTTGGAAAGACAATCAATGACCACCATGATGAATGAATTATTGCCCGATTTACATAAGCCAACAATGAAATCCATAGAAATTTCTCTCCAAATAGCAGTGGGTATTGTAAGCGATTGGAGTGTGCTCAGATATTTGAATATTTCTCCCTTGTGGAATTGACATACTACATGTTCAACCACAAAGGTGTGGTCGTCTAGTTTCATATTATCCCAGAAAAAAATGAACGTTTGACTCATTCATAGGTTTTGGTAAACCCTGAATGTCAAGCTGTGGGTGAAGCATGAAGCTCAAAAATCACCGTGGATTTAAGTTACAACTTTTTTTCGTAAATACAAACGACCTTTGTAGTGAATCTCTTCATTGTGCCAAAAGTACCCTCGATAATCTAGGGAATTGTGTTGCAATTTGTGGATCATGCAAGAAATTTTGGGGTCTTGCAGCCATTCTTGACGAGGAGCTTGGAGCCAATATGGTAAAATGAAGGAGAGGGAGAAAATGGACCCTTCTTTTTCATTCTTCCTGGAAAGAGCGTCAACAATGAAATTTTCCTTTCCCTTGTTATAAATGATCTCATAATCATAGACAAATATCTTGGCTACCCATTTTTGTTGCTCCGAGGATGAAATTTGTTGTTCCAAAAAATAATGGAGACTCTGATGATCAGTTTTAATTTGGAAGCATTGTCTAAATAGATAAGGATGTCATAGATCCACAACATGTAGAATAGTTAACATTTTCTTTTCATAAATGGATCAACCCAAATGTATTTATGAAAGTTGTTTTATAGTGAATGCCAAAGGCCTACCATATTGCATGAGGACGAACCTAATACCTTTCCCCAAAGCATCACACTCCGGTATGAAAGTCTTTTTGAAGTCTGGAAGTGCCGGGACATGGGTCGATCACATAGCATATTTCAAGGCTTGGAAGGATTGATCAACAACAAGAGTCAAAGTGAAAGGATTCATTTTAAGGGGACCAGTAAGAGGAGATGTAGTTTTTCCATAATTCTGAACAAACTTCTTATAATAGCCCATTAAACCCAGAAAAAAACACAATCTATTAATAGTTTTAGGGTGAGGCCAATTGTGCATAGCTTCAATTTCTTTGTATCCACCTGGAAAACATCCTTTCCAACAATATGACTGAGGTACTCCACTTCTAAGGCTCCAAAGGAACATTTATAATCTTTAAGGAAACATTGGTGCTCAGAGAGTAGATTGAGAAATTGATCCACATGCGTGAGATGGGATGTCCAAGTTTTACTATAGATGAGAATATCATCAAAGTAAACTAAGACAAAATGATGGAGAAAAGGATGAAAGACATGATTCATAAGACTCTAAAAAGTGGAGGGAGCATTACACAGGCCAAAGGGCATTACCAAGAACTCATAGTGACCCCCATGAGTTCAAAATGTAGTCTTGGGAATGTCTTCTTACTTCATACAGATCTGGTGGGAGCAGAAATGTAGATCAAGTTTAGTGAAGTACTGATCACCAATCAATTCATTCAAGAGGTCATCAATGATAGGAATGGGGAATTTGTATTTAATTGTGAGTTTGTTGAGGGTGAAAAAATCAGGACACATTCACCAAGTACCTTCTTTCTGGGGTACCATGAGCACAGAGGAATAATAAGGGTTGGTACTAGGATGGATAACACCCACTTCTAGGAATTCATGAACATTTTTCTCAATTTCATTCTTTTGGGCTAAGGGATGATGATAAGGGAGAACATTGGAATGAAGACTACCCGGTATGAGAGGAATGGAATGATCATGGATGCCATGGGAAGGGGGAAGTTCCTTGAGAGTGGTAAAAACAACTTTGTGTCCGGAGATGATAGATTGGAGGTTGACATGTATAGAAGGTGTCTCAATAGCTTAAATGGAGTGGAGTTGGGAAATAATGCCAGAATGACTCTATTTTAGGATCTTTTCCATTCGATGGGAACTAATCATCTCAGGGGAGCATGTTTTGTTTCTTTGGAATTTATACTATTATCCCTCCTGCTGGAATTCCATGGTTAAATCTTTAAAATCCACGATAATGGGGCTGAGAGTGCATAACTATTCGACACTGAGAAAAATGTCACAACCACCCATGTATATTGAAAACATATGGGATTTCAGGTGATACTGACCAATTTGGAGTTGCTTACATTCACAACGTCCCCCACATTTCATGGAACCTCCATTGGCAATCATGATTTGAAAATTATTAACGACACAAATGTTTCTTGTGAGAGTTGGGATACCCAACTCAAGAGAGAGAGTGGTAGCTCTACCTTGCAAGGCGAGCTGGGAGCTAGAGTATTATGGTTGTGTTTGTGCATGGCCCCTTTGTGGCTCTAGGGGATAAGGAGGAATAAGAGTACCGCTAACGTTGGCTAGGAGGTACCGGTGAAGTCTCAACAATCAACGAGCAAAGAAGAAAGGAGGGACGCCAGCTGCAGAAATAGTCTCCAAGATCATCTTCGGCGTTTGTTGTCACGATATTTCTTATTTAAGTATCATTCACTGAAAAGTTAAATTTAGGATTTGCATTATATCTATTTTTATTTTCATGTAGAGTCATAACACCATGAGTTTCATTTCCATACCTTTTTGAGTAATCACGGCCAATAAAATTTACGCTTTAAACTAAAATTGATTAGTAATGATTTTATTGTTTAGGGTGCACAAACTAGCCTAGGATTTAGTTCCTTGGAATAGAATTTTGTGAGTAAACTTCTCCAAGGCAATTAAATCAACATATGTGTCTGAGACAGGGAGTTGATAAATCCATTGTGTAATTGGTAACATCAGGAGGCTCCGCTCAAACCGGAGTTAAGAACGAGGTCACATGAAGTTTGTTGAAGGGATAACCCATGGATACTCACCTAGCGTCAACAATATTTCTGTGGATTTATTCGTATTTGGGGATCTTGCTAGTATCCATAACTTTGTGAGAGGCAGTACTTTCAAGGTTTCGGGCTTTGATACCCTTCCCATATGGTAATTTAGACTTACAACTATTCACCTGTGCATCGGTTTGATTAGTTGCTTGACTTAGGTTTCTCGTAGGTTACTTGCAGGGGTTATTCTACTTATATCTTGGGTTAGATAGGGGTCAGACAACACACAACCTTTATGGAAGATTACCTCTCCGAGGGGATCTGAACGAATTTTTTTTAAGTCTATGAGGGCCCTTATAAATGATTATGTTACTTGCTAACTTTAGTAGGGAGTCTCAGGTTCCTCCTGGATGAGGCATACTTTCTTTAGCGAGGGAGGCCACTCAACCACTTTAGCCCGTTTGCATGCATATTGGTCATTTGAGTTTTTGGTATTCTCTTTGATTACTAGTTGGCCTTAGGATATCTTTTTATTTGTTGAGAGTCATAAGTTGTCATGGAGTCAAACCAACTTCCTCACAGGTCTCGTCGGTGGTTACAACTACCACCGATTTTCAAGCTATTTCCTTCTAAAAGGTGTAGAGTTATCGGGAGTGGTACACACACATCCACTTTTCAGACTTTTGATCCCACAAGGATGAGTATTGAATCTAGTCTTAATAACACTAGGAGTTCATCAACTCCCAATACCACTATAGTTAATTTCACTCCTTCGACACCTACAACCACTACAGTTGCAGTGTCGGAGGCCTACACCGGTACAATGGCTCGGCCCGTTGTCAATGCTTCGTCTCTTGCCTCTAACCCTTTTGGGGGTTTTGGCCACTCACTGATTTACAATGTTCAGACCATCCCCATGGCTACTGTTCCATTTCTTATGGTATGCCAAGTTTCACTTCCCAGTTTTTGACTGCCATTCCAGTTGCTGGCCATAACGCTAGCCTTGGACCTGGGGGCACTACACCTCCTTACACTCCTTTTTCATTTTGTATCTCTCATGGTCCCCAAGTGAATCCTAATGTAGAAAGTGTCCCCTTCCTTAACCCCGGGTCTAATCCTTCAACGGCTGGATGGAACAACCAAGTTGGCAGACAAGTTCCGCCCTATATCCCTATCCCCTCGGTGCCGAATTCGACCAATACTTTTGGCATAAAAAATCCACTTCAATCCTACAGATTCCCACTTAGAGGAGGTCAGTATTATGTCTTGGGCACCCCACAACATGGATCTAATCCAGTTGGAGGTAGTTTTAACAAACCTCGGTTTGGAGCTAATCCAACTAGGGGAAATTTTCATAACCCTTATCAGAACATTCCTGCTGGAATGATGCCCAATACATATTTCATGAATCCGCCTGGAGGAGGGTATTTTCATTCCAAACAAGGTTTTGGTCATTACCAAAATCCTGGATGGAACGTAGCTCTTAATACTCAGTCTTTTGCGGGAGGATGGGGTCAGGTGTCACAACCCCGTATTCCATTTCTGGCCACGCTTAATCTACCAGATTTGTCTAAACTAATGAACAACCTGGTGAGTCATGATCCCACATGGCCCCCTATCCCCACCGAGCTTCCGTTAGACATTCCAAAGTTTGAGGGTAAGAATGGCGAGGATCCTGGTGATCACGTCAGTACTTTTCACCTCCGGTGCTCATTGAATTCTTTGAATCATGATTCTATTAGATTACGATTGTTTTAGCACACTATTATAAGGATTGCGTCACAATGGAATATTGAGCTACCTAGGGGGACATATGGGTCTTTTCAACAGTTAGTGCTAGCCTTTCTTAACCATTTCCAACTACCTATTCATTACGATGCTGGCCTTGAACTTTTGTCAACTTTACGCTAGGGTACCGCCACTCATATTTCAGACCATATTTGGGAATGGCATAGGAGAAAATGATTAGTTAAGACTCCCATACCCTGAACTTTATTTTGGAATGGTTTTTAAAGTATTTTCACGCTCCTATTTCAAAGGACGTTGCTACTTCCGGGGTCTTCAGCAAGGAAGAGGCCATTTTTAGAGCCCAGCGATTCAATTTGATCTATGCTCAGTCTTGCATGTATACCACCTTCTTCCCGACGCACCGCGATTGACTCATGATCCTAGACAAAGTCATGGGGCCCATGCCGATGGCATTGTGGGGTCCACCAATGTAAAGTCTACAGGCTCGACAACAAATTCTGCCGGAGG
>JZKD02S1662712.1:6383-16766 GCA_000966675.3 Picea glauca
GGTAAATGTGTAGAGAAGATTCAAACCAAAGTTTTGACCTATCCCTATGTTCATTGAATTATAAAATATTGTAAAATCTTGGTGAATCTTTTACTAAATTATAAAAAACTGTAAAGCCTTGGTGAATCTTTCACTGAATATCAATGCCATAATATCACGAGTTTCCATAATAAATGTTTGAATATCATTGCCTCAATATCATGGATGTCCACTTAACATATGGTACATATATAAATGTAGAACATATAGTGAAATGGTGGGAATGAGACACTAATATAACTATTTCATTCAATGTAACCTTATGATTACAAAGTTGCTTTAATGCACAATCATAGCCATCTCCACCTCTACTTGGATGATTTATTAAATGTGGTGCAAAATTAAATGTTAATTATGATTAATATATTAAACAAACTACTACAATACAGGGCTATTGCATTATTGATTTCATGGTTAATCTTGGCAGTAACCTTATGTCCATTTTGAGGGGGACTACATTATCTATTTTAGTATCCTTAAAACTAAGAGATCAACTTAACAAATATCACAATTAACAAGTACATGCCTAACATTTTTATAGTTTCTCACTCCCCTAACTTGATTTTGTGGTTTGTATCCATTAAACCTATAGGAGGATTATTATGTACTATGTTATTGCTAGAGTCATGTGGCCTTACCTAAGTTGTATGCTCTCCTCTTTTAGAGTTCACTATAGTGTTTGATGGATTGACATAAGCATGCCTTGTCTTTTTTGAAATTTTAGTTGAATTCGTAGCTCCAAGTAGGGATTTTAGTCTAAAATTGTTTGGAATCTCTCTCTTGATAAAGACAAGTGGATTTTGAACAATAAAGGATGCAACAATTTTTTTGCTGTGTAGAAAACTTGGTCTTCATTGCATTAAAACCATAGATGGATGTGCATCTATATTTCTTTATGATCCTACTCATGAATGACTATTTTTTCATCCTAATTAAATATCAAATTTAAAATAGACTTTACTAGAGATTGATTACATTCTTTCAGAAATGGCATGGTAGTTATGCCTTTGGCATAAAATTTCACAATGAAATTGAGAGGATCTCAAGTAATTCTAGGACTCATATAGTCATTGATAATTGTTGATAAATCTAACCTTATTTTACATGTGTTAGCATCCCAATGTTTAGACCTTTTGGGAGGACATACTCGATTATTTTTGAGTTCTGAAACCCTCCCATATGAGCAAAGTACATGTCTAGGTTGATCAAGTCTCTTGGTGATCCAGATTTATGAGAGGAACGAAATGAAGCCACTGATTTATAATGTTAACACAGAGACACAATGAACAATAACAAAGATACATTAAAAACTGACTTCTATTATATAAGAAATATGTTGAAAACTGTAAAATGCAAACTGAAAACAAGCTTGCTAGAATGGTGGCAACTTTTCTCAAAGAAGAGATGTGACGGCTACGCTCATTCACAAGAAGATGAGTACAATGAGGATCTGAAGGCCAATTTACAGTAAGGATGAATTCAAAAACCATATACATCCAAAAAACTAACCCTAGGAGATGAAGCGCCAAAATTCATGTGGACCCCATTGGGGTAAGTTAGTACATTAACTTCCCGAGGTTGTAACTTTTGCATACGATCTTCGTTTAGGGTGCACAATAGCTCGTTGGAAATTTATTGACAAGGGGATTCATTTACAAGGATCAATAAAATCCATCAGTTAACATTGAGTTGATCGATCATGAAAAACCATCATTTAGGCCCTCAAACTAGCCCTAGAAGTTAAAAGTTGCTAAAAATAGTAAATTGCCAAAATTGCCAGAAAATTGTTTTTAGCCAGTTGGAAAAGGTGGGTGGCCACCAATATCCACCTAGATAAATCCTTCCTCCTTAGGAAGAAATTGTATCCATTGCATTGATTTCCCCCATCATATGAGAAAATTTCTGCTGAATTTGGCCCTGGGTGAGCCACATGCCTTTGTGTAGGAGCTGCCCTGCTTTGACAACCCAATAAAGATGGATCCTTTGATGGCGAGTGACATTGACCTGTGTGTCCATGATATAATCAGTGGATTCTTGTTCCATGCAATCAGGGTTGATCTCTTTTGGTGTCAACTGTTCTGCTATCTCTGAGGTGTTCAATACTGGTGGAAAATAAGGCCGAAGGAGATCCACATTGAACACTGGGTGCAAGACAAGGAAGAGGGGAAGGTTGAGGTCAAAATCATTGTCACCCAAAACCTTGGTAATGGTGTAAGGTCCATAATGGATTGGAGGAATCTTTCAGTGAGGCCCTGTAAGGCGTTGTTTCTGCAAGTGCAACCAAACTTTGTCCCCCACCCAAAACTGGTGTGGCACCTGGTGTGGCACCTGGTGTTGATCATGGTGCTACTTGTACTTGGCATTGGACTTCTGTAAAATATCCTGAACCTATTGGCAGATGTGTTGGATCCGATCAATGAACCTGGTGGATTTTTTAGCTATAGTTGCAGCATGCGACGAGTTTACCTGGGTGGTCGAAAGGGGTAGTGCAACATCCATGGGACCCAATGGTTGAAATCCCAACCCCGCCTGAAAGGGGCTGTGGCAAGTTGAGCTATGTATGGATCTGTTGTAGCTATGTTGAACATAGAGAATAATCTCATCCATGGTGCGAGAGTACTTGGAATTGTACATGTGCAGGATGTGCACAATCATCCGATTGACGACCTCGGTTTGGCCATCTGTCTGGGGGTGGAAGGAAGTGGACTTGGTGAGCTTGGTGTCCACCAGTGACTAGAGGCTCGACCATAATGTGATGAGGAACCAACTGTCCCGATCTGAGATAATGGTTTGTGGGATACAAAAGTGTACCCATACTCGTTCGAAGAAAATGTTGGTAGTGTTCTCCACCATGATTCTCTTCTTGCAGGCTGCCAAAATCGCCATCTTGGAAAAGCGATCAACAACCACAAAAACACAGTCATTTTACCACCTGGTGGAAGGGAGTATTGAAATGTAGTCCATTGAGATGGATTCCTAGGGCCTACTAAGAGTAGGAAGAGGAGTGTACATGCCTTGTTTCTTGATGGCTAGTTTGGAAATAGCACACACATTGAAGGACCAAATATACCTGCTAACATCCTTTCAAAGTTTTGGCTAGTAGAAATGTCACTGCAACACTGCCACTATATTTTCCATGCCGAAGTGTCCTGATACCTGACTGTAGTGGGATTCCAAAATCAACTTTTCTCTCTTGCTTGATGGAACACAAATATAGACCAGATGGCATGAAAAACCCCTCCTGAATATGAAAATTATTGACAGTTGTGTTGGCGCCCAACATCTGGTAGGTGTTGGCAAAGTCAGGATCTATATCATAGAGGTGGGGCCATCCAGAGGTCTCATGGATGCAAGAGTCTATCACTATGGTGAGGTCAGATGAGGCAGTCAATGACTTGGTTGGTATTTCCTATTTTATACTTGATGTTGAGGTGGAACTATTGCAAATATGTGGACCACTTTTGATGGTGTTCATTCTGCAATTTACCTTGTGTCTACATGAACTGCAGTGGCTTATGATTAGTGTGGATGATTGTCTCCTTCCTAAGGTTGTAGTGCCTCCACTGGCGACAAGCTTGCACAATGGAGTACATTTATTTTTCATAAGTAGGGTACTTACGAACGACATCTGATAGTGTCTCACTATGATAGGCCATGGGGTGATTGTCTTGAGTGAGGACTACGACCACAACATAGTATGAAGCATCCGTCTTGATCTCAAAGGGATATTGCAGGTTAGGTAATGATATCACCGATGTTGAACATAATAATTGCTTCAGATCATCGAACTCTTTTTGTTGGGATAGGCCTCATACAAATTTTTCATTACCACCACCTCTGGTTATTTGATTGAGGGCCCATGCAATATGGGAGAATCCCAACATGAACTTGCAATAGAAATTGGCAAGGCCTAAGAAGCTCCGAAGCTCAGTGAGCATGGTTGGGGTTGGCTAGTCATGAATGACTTGGATCTTGGCTGAATCAACATGCACACCATGCATATCAACAATGTAGCCTAGGTACTGGACCCTTTCCATGCTGAAGGAGCGTTTTTCCAAGTTGGCATATAGATTATGTTGCCGTAGGGTGCACAAAACCTGCTAACTATGTTGTAAGTGTTAATCCTAAGTCTTGTTGTGGATGGGGATGTCATCTAGATACACCAACACAAAATAATTAGTGAAAGGCTACAATATATCATCCATTAACCTCATGGTATTTTTTGGGGCATTCGTCAAACCAAAGGGCATGACCAACCATTCAAAAAGACCTTCTTTTGAATTGAAGGCAGTTTTCCATACATCTATTTATTCTATTGGGACCAGATGGTAGCCATAATTCAGATCAATCTTATTGAAGTACTTGCCCCACTTGGGCTGATCAAGGAGATTGTTGATTCGGGGAATCATGTACCAGTTACTGACTGTGATTTTTTTTAGGGCACGATAATCAATGTAGAGTCGTCAGGTCCCATCCTTCTTCTGCACCAACATGGTTGGGCTTCCACAAGGTGACGAGCCAGGTCATATGTTCCCCTTGTGGAGAAGTTCTTGGATCTGATGCTTGATCTCCTCATTTTATAGCAGAGAGAAATGATAGACTGGCCCATTTGGTAGCGATGCATCGGGGGTCATATCAATGCGATGATTGACCTGATAGTTAAGAGGTACTCTAGTAGGTGATGAGAAGATGTCTTTGTATTATTCCATGACCTTATCCACTTGATTTTGCTGCATGGAGAGGTCGACCATGAAGGCCATGGATGTGGATATAAAATTTCACTCACTTTGAGAGCGAATCATGAAGAAGACAAAATTCCCAGTCTGAGAAATGACCTTCCTACATTGCTTGCAAGAGATTAAGGAAATAACACTAGGTGGGACTACCTCGAGTGTCTTGTACAATTTCCTGTTCAAAGTAATAATAATACTACGAGGCCTAGAATCATATACAACATGACATTTCCATAAATAAGGTTGGCCCAATATAACATCACAAACTTCAAGGGGAGCAACATCACACAATATCTCATCTTTGAATGGCTTGATGTCTATGACATGCGACACTATTGGATGACACGAAGATCACTTCATTGACAAAGACATTCGATGGTGTAGGGCTACAGGTGCAACTTTGTCGGTAGGGCTAGCCACTTGATGACCTATGCTGAGATGAGGTTCTTCTGGATACTACTATCAACGATGAAGTGCAGTGGAGTTCCTTTCACCCACATCTGTGAATGAAATAGGTTCTCACCTTCCTCTAACTCATCAGGTTCACTGGGCCGGATCTTGGTGGTAACAATGATGGCACTAGGTTCCATGTCAATGATTCATCTCCCCTTGTCTAGTTCTAACTCAGAGTAAAAAATTGCATCTGATTCAGAGGATTTTACTTCAGCCACTAATGACTACTTTGATCGACAATCATCAATGTTATGTCAGGGGCTCTTATAGAAGTCACACTACTTCTCGGTATCTTTCTTCATCTTCCCATTGTTCTTCTTTTCTTGCAGCTTGGACTGGTTGTCACGAGGTTGCCCATATTGGATCTTTCCTTTGTTCTGCGGGTTAGGGATTCCCTTGCCTTGCTTCTACTATGAGGGGTTCCCAGACCCAAACTGTCGCATCTTTTGTTTAAGCTTCTTCTCGATTTTGATGACATATCGATATGTTGCACCCAAGGATGAGGATGAGATGTCCAAAAAATCCATTTCTCTCTAGATGTATCTATGCAGATCACTGTGGTACTTGAGCACCATATGTCCCTTAGAATATTTGATACCCATCTTGGTGCGCAAGATATGGAAGATATTGGTGAACTCTAGGACTGTTTGATCTCTTTCCTGTCGCAGTGTGGTCCATATTGTATACAAGTCGTCATAACATCCAACATGGTAGTATTGTTTCTTCATAGCATCCCTGAAGGAATCTCAAGTGGGTGAAATTGCAAATAATGTGGATCCTTATGTTTCATTTTTCTCACAGAAATTATCCCACCAATATTTGACACGGGGGGTGACCTTGAGGAGCACAAATATAATATTTTCTCTATCAAAAAAGTTGTGGACAGAAAAATACCCTTCTAGAAGGTTTAACCATTTATCTACGACATCCACATCTATTTGAACTTAAAATATAGGAATATCAAAATTGATTTGTACCTTGAAGGGGGTGGTTCTTCTGCTTGAGGTGGATGCATTGCTTGTTGGCAACCGTCGAAGGATTTGTGCAAAGTTGTCCATCATCTCATTCCTCTATCACTCAAGGGATTCCTTGAGCAACATTTTGAAAGGATATCATGTCCCTTCATATTTATTCTCTCCCTCTATGGGTGGTTTCTTGGGCATGCGAGAGTAGTGGTCCTCAAGAGAAACAATCTCGAGATCCAAATATCTATACCCTGACCATGTCAGGGACATGCATTAAAAAACAACAAAGAGCAGACCGTTCTGATACCACTGATCCAAATTTATGAGAGAAACAAAATGAAACCACAGATTTATAATGTTAACATAGAGACACAATGAAAAATAACATAGATACAATAAAACTTGACTTCTATTAAATAATAAATATGTTGAAAACAGTAAAATGAAAACTGAAAACAAGCTTGCTAGAATGGTGGCAATTTATCTATGAGAAGAGATGTGACGACTACACTCATTCACAAGAAGATGAGTACAATGAGGCTTTGAAGGAATTTTTATAATAAGGATGAATTCCAAAACCCTAGACATCCAAAAACCTAACCCTAGGAGATGAAGTGCCAAAAATCACGTGGGCCCTGTTGGGGTAAGTTAGTACATTAACTTCCAGGGGTTGTAACTTTTGTGTACGATCTTCGTTTAGGGAACATGATAGTGCGTTGGAAAGGTATTGACGAGGAGATTAGTTTAGGGGGATAAATCAAATCCTTTGCCCATAATTGAGGTTCCCGATCATGAAAAAACATCATTTAGGCCCTCAAACTGGCCCTAGAAGTTAAAAGCTGCTAAAAATAGTAAATTTCCAAAATTGCTAGAAAATTGTTTTGAGCCAGTTGGAAAAGGTGGGTGGCCACTGATATCCATCTGGATCACTTGGGGGGGGGGTTTCATAGTTAGGACTTCATTAATCAAAATTTATTTTGAGTTATACCTAGAGAGAAAGTTGAGCTTAGTGATGGTGTAGGGTTGTTCAAGACCTTTCCAATTGTATAACATATGACTAGTTTTCACCCTCGAATCTTGAGAACAAAATTTTGCAAGATTAGGACTAATTTTATAGTAGTTTGGTGGGAGAGGTTCATAGTTTAAAAAAATTTGTTGTTTGGCACTAGAATAGGAATTTAGAGTTGTTTGGAAACTCGAGACCTTTCCAACTACATTTAATTTTAAACATTTTGAGATCCAATGACTCAATTAGCATTGTCACAAGTCTCCAAACTAGTTTCAAGGGTGTGGTTTGGGAAACATACTTAGCAAGGTTTCTAGGCCAATGAATTGATAGGTGGTAGTATCAAATTATATTTCCAAATAGATTTCATATAAGTACTTTCGACACCTTTAAGATGATACTTCATTCAACAAGTGGTCCTAAGAGATATTTTTCTTATAACGTTAAGCATGCTGCATCAATCCATTTTTAAACTCACCTCACTCACTAAGAGCACAATGATAAATTTTGTAATGGAATTGTGCTATTTGAATTCCCAACAAATCTACCATAGACCTAAACAAAATAAAAAAAGAACACGAACTCAAAGAATGAGGGAAATGATTCCCTATTTTACACAATTGATCATTTTTTAGCATGACCAAAGCATCCAAAACCAAATGATGAAAGAACCACAACCTTGAGAGACACAAAAAAATATGTCTATCCCTTGCTATTAACCCACATTTCTTGATAAAATGCAATTCCACACACCTAATTACAATTTTCATAAGTGAGCAAAGGAATATAATAGTGAAATTCCAGTCTTTCATAAGTAGTAGTGATTTCATCCTTGAATTGTTTACGAAGTAATTGGATATTAAATGTTTTGGCCTCTTAGGGATATATTTTTCTATAATTACTCTTAAAGTGACCAGATAATCTCCTACCAGTGTCTCCACATGAGTCCTTTGGGATTTAAGGAGAAAGACATCTTTGTATAGGGATAATGTCTCAACTTCATTGTTCATTGTAGTCCCAACCCCCAAGCATATTTTACCCCTTAGTTTCCCTCATAATTGATGATGACTCCATCCACACCTACAACCTTTGAATTATTATTACTTATAATTATAATTATAATTAGTTTTAGTTATAACTATAATAATTATAATTTTTAAATAATATAAAAATAATAATAATAACTTAAAATTTTTATACTAATAACAAATAACAACGATTCTTTTTTGATGTGGAAGCACCACATTTTTTTTGTTTTAACAAGGTCTTTCACAATGCAGAACAACATTATCATGATGCTTTGATGACATGGTGTTGATACTAAGGCGACAATGAAATGAAATGCGATGATGCATGCTTTAATTCAATGTTGTTATAGTTGATGTAGACATAAGGCAAAAAAGAAAAAAATAAAAAAGAGGCAAAATCCATCCTTGCATCAATCTCGTTGTGCATTTATATTATAAGCTGTAAAAGGTGGGGTGGGGTGTCTCATTTGATTTTCACATGAGGGTGTGGGGAAAAGATTCTTGGATCTGAAAGGGATTTGAGGGGGCACTCAATATGAGCAAGAAAGGAAGATTTGTAGGGCATCATTGAATCTCTTGGATTCACAAGTAATCTCTTTGTCATTTTCCCATATCTTATTAGTTGTAAAAGTGGGGTTGGCGGGGGGGGGGTGTTCCCTTATTTCATTTTCACACGAGGGTGTGGGGAAAATCTTCTTGGAGATGAAAGATATTTGAGGGGCCTCTCAATAGGAGAAATAAAGGAATATTTGTAAGGCATCACTGGATCTCTTGGATTCACAAGTAAGCTTTTTGTGATTTGTCCCTACTTTTTTGAATTCATAGATTTCAAACAAAATATGATGGGTTTTGAAGATAGGATTCAGGTTTTTAGTTTTAGATATGGGATTCACAAATACATTTTGGTTTTTAGAGATGATTTTCACAAATGGATTTTTAGTTTTCCTTCCTCTTTCTCCAATTTACTCCTTCCTCTCTTTCTCTCTCGCTTCCCGTCCTTCTACTCCTTCTTTGTCTCCCTCTTTCCCTCTTACACTCCTATTTGTATTCCCCCTACTATCCTTTCCACTCCTTAATCTCCCTCTTCTAATATCCCTATCCTTCTCTCCTTCTTATCCTTCCTCTCCCTCTCCCCCTCTCACTATTCTTCTCCCTCTTCCTCTTCTCCTTTTTCCATCCTATTGTATTTCCCCCCTTCTCTAGCTCTTCCTATTTTTATTTCCACATTCTCTTATTATTCCTCCCCCTCTTCCTTTTCCTCTTTCTCTTATCCCTCACCCCCCTCTTAATTTTATATTTCTCTCCTACTATAGTCTCATAAGTTCCCTAAGTTCTACAACACAATCACCTACCACTATAGTCAAATAAATTTTAAATAATTTTTTCTAATGATTCTCTTGTTGAGTAGAAGGATCATTTCATGGATGAAATAATTTTATTGCAACATTAAGTTAGGATACTTAATGTTAGTTCATGTTATCATATAATTTGACACTTGTGCAAATCCTTCACAAGATGCTAAACTTGTGTAACAATTGGAAGTAAATGCCACTCTCACCTAGGCAAGTACTTCCCTCATTTTAGTGAAGGATGGGTCTAACACAAGGGAGGATTACATGATTACCACAAGGGATCCTATATCAATATTACCCAAGTCTATTCCCGCCTATCTTGGTCACCTCAAAAGGATAGGCTAGGTCTAGGGAATGTGAAAGGTTAATAAGAGTTTGGATGAGGTAGTTGTTTGACGTGCGTAAGACAAGTTTACCAATGCATAAAATGAAAATTACCAAGTCTAAAAAATGAATAATCACTCTTAGAACACTAATTATCAAGTGAGAAGGTTGTTGTATAAAATTTGTATAAGTAAACAAATATTATACCAGCCAATAATGTTTTATAATGACAACAAGAAATCTTCCTTCAAAAAATGTAAATAAAATCTTAAAATATAGACCTTAACAAGTGGAATAAGATCCAAGTGTTTAACAATGATTTCAACCTTATTAAACCACAATATTAAGTATATATATTCAACAATCCAATTAAGCCCCAATGGATGTAGCCAACATTTATAACATTAGCAATAAGTTTACTTAGTTTTCCAAGCATTGAGTTAGAATTAGTGTGAGAATGAGTTCACATACCTAGTTATCAAG
>JZKD02S1662712.1:43291-65760 GCA_000966675.3 Picea glauca
GTGGGAGTTTCCTGGGAGAGCTTCTTCCTATTGAATGTGTATGTGTTGTCTTCCCTGTAACCTCAGCCTGAGTCTAGATTCCTTGCCTTGGGGTGGAGCTCGGTCCCAGCTCGGGGGTGACTTACTGTTGAGCTGATGAACAATGTGGTCTAAGGCTAGGAGGTTCGTGGAGGGCCTGGACTTGGTTGGTGTTTTCTACAACAGATAAAAGATAAGTAATCTAAGTTATGTTTATCACATTTGACATGACTGTGTTGTTTTGTATCATGTTTTCCGCTGTGTGAATGAATTAATAATAAATGATATGGAATGATTAATTATAGCAGTACCCATATATTTTACTCTGTGTTTGAGTGTGTTTAATTGTGTTTAAATGCATTTCTTTATAATTTCATGTATAAAGGTAAACTAAGAGTGATTGGAAACCTTGGTAGTGAAAGGGTACACTACAGCCGAGGTTTCAACCACCTACTCAATTTACATTAACTTCCTTTCCTTGGGAAGTGGCCGAGACAAAATTCTCAGAAGATGACCACGTGCCTGCTCTCTAAGGCTCAAAGACTAGCTTCCCTTTATTCTGGCTCCACCCTAAATGTAACCCAGGGCCATGACCTGGTGCCTCTCTCCAAAGGTGTTTCGACATTTTGGTTATCGGGGATTCCCACATGCTAAGCTTCATAATTCCCGACACATGATTTTAGGAAATCGCCCACCCAGATCAACGGTTGGATCGGCCTTAAAATTGACGGCCAAGATGATTCCTTGAAGGCCCCAAGTCGCCAACTCTACACGATGGGAGCCAACTTTGTTTGTTGGACCCGTTTACCATGCGACCAGGGGATATGACCATGGGCCAAAACTTCCCAAGGCGTTTTAGGATTTCACATTTCAAGAATTTTCACTCCTCTTGATCTCTAATGTCCCAATCCGCGAAACTGCATAATCATTTATCTGCTGCGACGTGCCCACTAGTTGGAAAACTTAGATATTTCCTTTAATTGTGGGACCATCTACCCATCAACACTCCTGGGAATACTTCCCCTTTCACCCAGATCCTGTGCCACGTGTCCTTTAGGTTTGGACAACTGAGATTGATCCATCAGTTTTTCGAGATTTCTCCTTTCGGGGATTCCCACATCACTTGTCTTGAGGATCCCCAATGCCCGGCTTCGTGAAATCACCCTACCCAAATCAACGGTTGGATATGATTTCAAAACGACAACCATGATCATCTCATTAGCTAACTTTATCCATTTGATGATTGAACACACGCTTATCTTTTTCTAGGACCACCTTCCATGTGACTGTGGGTTGTGACCTCATGCTCATCCGGCATGATATTTCGGGGTTTCTCATTTCGCGAGTTTTGTCCCCATTTTGAATTCGATATCGTGATGCCCGAAATCATGAAATGGTGGCTGAGATTGGTGGTCGATCTACTCCATCGATGGATCCACGCCGTTGAAAACTGAAGCCGCCCACCTACTTGTATTTTGATCCCGAAATGAACTTTTCTATGTGCTACGCTTGGACGCTTCTTGCATAGGCCACAAACTTAGATACCCTTTTTCCTGTGACAAGTATTGGTGATAACATTTGGCTCCACAGGGGATGGCATGCTCCCTGGGAGCTGCCAAGAACAAGTAGTTCCAGTTTCCTTAAGCATTGGGCTATGGAGTCGAGCCCCAAAACATCTTGCTGAAAAACACAGGCCGAAAAATAAAATTAAAACAAACTAACAAGGGATCCTAAGAGATTATTTATGTACAGACATAAACTAATCAGATTTTACATGGTTCTAGGTGAAAGAAAATTTCCACCATAGCCATTCAAGCAACTTCCTAACTAGAAGCTCCTTGGCTTTGTCAATGATTGGTAACAGATGATGCAACCATGATAGCAGAATGGTTACATATTTCAACTTCTCTCCAAGGGATGAAATTGAGATCAAATTGGGCGGCTCCAAGATATGAAGGAAATGCCACTCCATGTACTCGCTGAAAGACTCATAGAATGGGTCGCAGATCCTGGAAAAATTGTAACATGCAGCCTAATCTACTCCGTGACTGCTCACACATCGTTGAATCTCTCTGGTAGGCCCAGGAGGGTGAACAGTCGATATAGGCTGACTGATCTTAGGCAATGGCTACTCATTAAAAGGTTCTAATTAGGAAATAAACTGCTCCTCCTGTTTCTCCTCTAGCTCTTATGGTTCTTCTTCTTTTCTCTCCCAAGGGTCAGATTCATAATCATCATAAACAGGACCCGTGGGAAAACTTTTCTCTTCAATCCGTTGCTTAGCGTCTTCTGCAGGCCCAGGATGGATGATTTCCTTGTAATATTCTTCTTTAACGAACAGAGGATAAGGCTCTGTAGTCTTCTCTTGGAAGTCCTGCATATCCAACTCCGAATCTGATTCGTAGATATCATATACATGCTGGCTTCTCTTCTGGTCAACAAACTACAATGTGGGGCTCTATTTCTCTTCACCCGAATAATTATCATAGCTTAGTACAACAGGCATGTCAGGAGCGGAATGAAAGGCCTCTATAGTCATGAAATATTCAATGCTATCATCATCAGTAGGGCTGTTAAGAACATCTGTTTCTAGGACTAGAAAATCCTCTGCATCTTCCTCAAAAAGGAAACAATCACAATCTTCCTTCAATCCCTCAATATTTGTAGAAAAAGATTTTTCCAGCTCCATTAGCTCACTTAGAGCATCCTCACCCTCCTCGTGGTACACATCCCCACATGCTCTATCATAATCAACCAAATTTTGATCACTGTCTTCATATTCCTCACGACAATCATGAAAAATAAATTTACATGAATAAAACGCTTGACAGTGCCTAGTGAAGTTTGTATGAAATTCTCCCAGTGAAGAAATTCTAGCGGGGGGTAAAGAATGATACCACTCACGAGTGTCCCCTACTAACGAGAACATGAACATCTTCAACAATACATCCTCATGATGTATCTCCCATTGATGCATGAGTTCATGAAAATCATGGAGATGTTGAGAAGGGTTGTCCTCTTTACGCTCTCTAAATATGGGTAAATAATCGCCCCATTCATTTGGAGTAGGGACAACATTAGGAAAACTAGGGACATATGAAAAATTAAAAGGAGAAAACCTTCGAGCCATGATCCTTTCCATTTCAAACTAGTGGAGTCGTTGATCGATCCTTGAATCATGGAGTCGCGAGGTGAATGATGTGCAACTTTGAATGTGTCTGGTCTTTGTTCACCATCAAATGATAGATCCTAATGTTTTCATTCCCCCAGGGAACTTCTCAAGATGAGAAATTAGTTTCTGAAAACCTTCTCAAGAAAACTCCTCTAGGTCAAATTTCAGGTGTGCTAAAAGCAGCCACAATTGAAACAGTGAAGTGGAAACTTTGGAGTCGCCACAGTGGAGTTGCCAGGTGAAAAGTTGCAATATTCGATTTACTAGGTTCTGAAGCACCGTTAGAACCTGTAATATTTGTCGTTCAATCCGAGGTAAAAAAATTCAATTTCATCCCCGACAACGACCCCAAAAAATGTTGGCACCAAAAGTCACCTCTGGATTGCTGAAGAGGTAAGCCTGATACCCATTAGTTTATGTCACAGGTGGATGTTGGTTTAAAATGGGTGGTGGTCAATGGACAAAACTCAACACTAGAATGGTGTTACAACATAGAACTAGACAGAAATGCATAGGGAAGTGAGGGCCATATTAACTTCAGCCAGTGGATTGAGTTTTAAAGGCGAGCAGAGGGAAGACTTGGTAAGGAAATGAGAACAAGACTGTTATGGGCATCCGACCTTCCAGTAGCTTGAAAGAAGATAAAATCAAGCCCAATGATGGTTTCGAGCCTGAGTTTTAGACACTGAAATGTGCCCAAATGACACAATTACAACAACACGATGATCAAACCTCCATCACCATGCTGCCACAACAACTCGACTGGATCCTCCAATTCTGACCTATTCAGTGCGAGAGGGAAAAGACAACATAAGAAACTAAGTAAAACTGATCATGATACTTATATGATCAAACCTCCATCAGAACATCATAGCAATCCTCGACTGGATCCTCCAATTCTGATTGTTTTGACATAGGATTTACAGAGAGGTGGAAAGAAACTAACTTTATTAACTGAAAATGTCAAATCAATTACATAACTAGGCACAACTCTTGTGTTAAAACACATTATGAAATTGGAGCTCTACTCAACCAAATACCCTTTACAAAGTATCAAAATGACACCTATATACTCAAAGCCACTCGCCACTAACAACAGAGGAGTGGTAGAGTCATTACATTCAAATCTTTACGTGTGCATGATTTTTTTGCAGAATGTGCATGCAGTCTCTCATTTGACACAGGATCAGATTGACATTGCTCTTGTAGGGAAACCTATCTGCAGGGGTACCATGAGATGACTACTCCAGACCCTCCATGCCTTCCATTTATGGATTGAGCCGAGTTTTCAACCACCTGCTCAATTTACATTAACTACCTTTCCTCAGGGAGTGGCAGAGAAAAAATACTCAGGAGACAACCACGTGCCTGCTCTCTAAGGCTCGAAGGCTAGCTTCCCTTTATTCTGGATCCACCCACCATGCAACCAGGAGCTATGACCATGGGCCCAAACTTCCCAAGGCATTTCAGGATTTTTCATTTAAGGAGTTTTCACTCCTCTTGATCTCTAATGTCCTGATCGACGAAACTGCAAAATCGTTTATCTACTGCCACGTGCCCGCTAGTTGGACAACTTAGATATTTTCTTTAATTGTGGGACCATCTACCATCGAAACTCTTGGGAATACTTCCCCTTTGGCCCAGATCCCGTGTCGCGTGTCCTTTAGGTTTGGAAAGTTGAGATTGATCCATTAGTTTTTCGGGATTTCGCCTTTCGGGGATTCCCACATCACTTGTCTGGAGGATCCCCAATGCCCGACTTCGCAAAATCGCCCAAATCAACAGTTGGATATGATTTCAAAATGATGACCATGATCATCTTGTTAGCCAACTTTATTCATTTGATGATTGAACAAGCACTTATCTTTTTCTAGGCTCACCTTCCATGTGACTGTGGGTTGTGACCTCACGCTCGTCCTGCATGATATTTCAGGGTTTCTCATTTCATGAGTTTTCGCCCCATCTTGACTTCGATATCACAATGCCCGAAATCGTGAAATGGTGGCTGAGATTGGTGGTCGATCTGCTCCATCGATGG
This sequence comes from Picea glauca, assembly GCA_000966675.3. NCBI lineage: Eukaryota > Viridiplantae > Streptophyta > Pinopsida > Pinales > Pinaceae > Picea > Picea glauca. The sequence goes on from JZKD02S1662712.1 coordinate 48,520, forward strand.
ATCCACACCATTGAAAACTGAAGCTGCCTGCCTGCTTTTATTTTGAGCCCGAAATGAAATTTTCTGGGTGTTGCGCTTGGATGCTTCTTGCACAGGCCACAGACCTAGATACCCTTTTCCCGTGACAAGTATTGGTGATAAGAGGATCAAAATGAAGAAAAATATCTAAAAGAAGAATAAGTAGTAGTAGAAGAAGAGAATCTAGAAGTAGAACAAGAGGAAGATGAGAAGCAAATACCTCCCAAGACACCTAGCTGATAAGTATAGAAAAAATATCCACCAGAACAAATTATTGGGAATAAGGATGCAAGAGTTGAAACTCGAAGAAGAATACGTTCACTAGAAAAAAAACAACTAGCACTACTATCCATAGTCAAACGAAGCAATTTTGAAGAAGCTAACAAAGACGAACACTAGATCAAGGCTATGGATGAAGATTTGGATTAGATAGAGAAGAATGATACATGGGAACTAGTTCCAAGACCAAATAACAAGAACGTGATAGGGACAAAGTGGGTATTCAAAAAGAAACTTAACAAAGATGGATAGGTAACAAGAAGCAAAGCAAGATTAGTATGCAAAGGATACACTCAGGTTGAAGGCATATATTTTGAAGAAACCTTTGCCCCAATTTCCATGATGGAAGTAATCAGATTGATTTTAGCCTATGCATGTTCCAAAAGATTCAAGGTGTATCAGATGGATGTTAAGTCAACCTTTCTCAATGGATAATTAGAAGAAGAAGTATATATCGAACAACCAAAAGGATTTCTACTATCAGAGAAGAAAGACTATGTGTGCAACCTGAAAAAGTACATTGTGGAATTAAGCAACCCCCCAGAGCATGATATTAAATATTGGACATGTATCTACATAAAGAAGGATTTAGGAAGAGAAATGCAGACAAAAATCTCTACATAAAAGTGGATTGAGACAATATATTTATAATTGAATTTTATGTAGATGGCATCATCTTCGAAAGTGATGATGACGAGATGAGTCAGATCAGAAGTTTTCTAGAGATATGCAAAATGAGTCTGAAATGTCTTTGCTTGGTGAGTTGACTTTATTTTTTGGATTACAGATATGTTAGCGTGATAAAGGTATTTTTATCTCTAAGAAAAAGTATATCAGGGAAATGTTAAGGAAGTTTGGAATGGAATATTGCAAACTCATGAGTACTCCTATGTAAACCAGTTGCAAGTTAAGAAAGGATGATTATTCTAAGGATGCAAATCAGAGACTCTATAGATCAATGATTGGTCGCTTACTCTATGTGATATCATCTAGACCGGATGTGATGCAGGTAGTTGGACAGGTTGCAAGGTTTCAAGCAACACCAAAAGAAAGAAATGTTGTGGAAGTGAAGAGGATATTCAAATATCTCAAAGGAAAATAAGGGTTTGGGTTATGGTATCCAAAAGGGAATGATCTATCTTTGGTAGCTTACACAAATGCATATTGGACAGGTTGTATTGATGATCAATAAGTACAAGTGGATTAAATTTCTACTTAGGTGATTGTCTGGTATCATGGTTGAGCAAGAAACAACCATCATTATCTTTGTCCATAACAGAAGTAGAGTACATTGCAGCACCAACATGTTGCACCCAAGTTCTTTGGATGAAGCAAACTTGCAGGATATACAAGTGAAGTATGATGATCCCATTTCAATACTATGTGATAACACTATTGCTATTAGTATCTCTAAGAATCTAGTGATGCATTCCAAGATGAAGCATATTCCGATCAAGTTTCACTTTCTACGGGAACATGTTACAAAGAAGAACATCAAGCTATAATACATTGGGACAAAAGAGAAGATTGAAAACATCTTCACCAAACCCCTTTTGAGGGGTACCTTTGAGTATATTTGATGTAAACTTGGAGTAGTTTATGCCCCTCAATGATCCACACAACATCTGACAAAGTAAGACATGGGGGAGATATGAAAAATACTTGAAGAATACACGTAAATAATCTTTTGAATGCTTTTTATATACATCATAGTTTTACATGAGGAATCACCATGAAGAAAAAAAAGAGGTTTGTAGATAGGAGGAGAGAGAGAACAAAGGAGAATTACCCTTTTCCATTTATGTCAAAGGGGGAGAGAGAACAAATGAATGGAAAAATAGAACAGATGCATAAAAACAGGGGGAGAAAAGGTCACATGAAATGGTCACTTGGGGACCATGCCATAAATGTTGCTATCAATTCCAAAAGGGGATATTGTTGAAATATTGGTTTTCATTGATGTCAACCCTTGAAGAAGTCCAGTAGCGAAGTATGGTATCCCCAAAGGCATGGTTATGGGACCTGAAGTTGGTTGAGGAATATGGTCACAAAGAATGGCATAAATATATGTAACTCACTCATGAATGGATATTCCTCTTTGTTCTGTTTCTAGTGATAGGTCACCACGTAGTTCCTCACGGTTGAGGATATATGGCCTTGTGAAGTTATAAGCCCTGAAGAATGGTCAAGAATCCCTAGTTGGTTACAAGTATTTAATGAAAGGGTAAAGTAGTTGTAACAAGAAAGTCTAGAATCCCCTAAGTTTAAGGAGGGAGGTTACTTAGAAAAATTATAAATACACCTCAAGGAGTCATTCACAAGTACATTCACTCATTCATTCTATTGAGCATATTATAGTGAACTAGTGATCTATTTTTCAATTTAGCAATGGAGAAATATGTGGTAGCAACAAGAAAGGACTGTGGGAGTTTTAGGGTTGCAAAGGAGAGAAAAGTTTGCTGAGGACATCCTAGTTTCATAGTCCCTCGCGGGTCAGACCACTAATGTCTCGTGAGGCATCCCCATGGGTTGCTTAGGGATCGCCACACGAAGCCTCATGTGACATGATGTCTTAGTCCTGTGAGGAAAAGACAATTTTGGGGGTTATGCTGATTCTAGGTCGTAGAAGTTAGAAGTGAGCTTACAGGTCATATCTACTGTGCATCAGGTCAGCTACAAAGGTATTGGCATGCTTATGTACTTGTTGTGATGGTTATACATGGTTATGGTATGATACATGCTTGAGATATGTTTGGTTTGGCACATGATTGAGGTACATCTTGGCTACATGGTTGATAGAGGTATATTCTTGTATCTAGTTATGGTATGACTGTTATGGTTCAACTTTGAGATGTGGATGTATGGATGATGTATACACTTGATGTAAGGTGGTATATGGATGAGGCATTTTTTTGGTTTCTTTGAGACACTTCATTAATGATATGGTACATATCTATACATGATCAATATGGTATATGGTAATGGATTTATATGTGGTTGATTCTCTAGTACATGTTATATGATTTTATGGTATCCACAATTGGCATATCTTATGACACATTATTGATGCATGTTATACTCCATTTGTTTGTACACAGTTGGTGCATGGTATGATATAGGTCTTGGTATAGTAGGTTGATGATACAGTGAAAACTACAGGTTGATGGTATAGTGACAGGTCAGATATGGTGACAGGTTGACAAGTTATAGGTTGATGTGACAAATGCAGTGAGAGTGAGAGTGAGAGTGGAAGTGACAACTGTAGTGACCGTGATAGAGGCAGTGAAAATGACAGTGGAAGTGATAGTGGTAGTGATAGTTTGTCTACATTTATATTTCAGGGCGACAGGGCGGGGCAAGGAAAGGGGGTTGTAGCATCCTTCCGATTGGTGCCAGAGAACGGATGGAGTTGGAGCTTCCTTCATGTTGGAGCCTGAGAATTAGGGGGTTGTAGCCTCCTTTTAGTTGGAACCAAAGAATTCAGGGAGTTGTAGGTTCTTTCAGGTTGGATCCTGTAAATAGGGGGTTGTAGCCTCCTTCCAGTTGAATTTGGATAATTTGGAAGTTGGTGCTTCCAATGAATGTAATCTTTGATATATAAGAAAATATTTTGTGGTTTTCTCCCATTTTGGGTTTCCATGTAAGTTTTGGTGTACTATGTATTTAATGTGATGCCCATGTTTATGTACTCATAATACATTGATGATATACTACCGATTGATGTTGGACACTTCGACCACACTAAGAGGGGGGTGAATCAGTGTAGGGATCCTTTCAAAACTTCTCCTTCACAAAAATCCTTAGTTAGAAATCACCATTTACTCATTACTTATTGTTGTCATCTATAACCAGTTAAATGTGAACATACATCATCAACATATACCAACAACAAATATCGTCAATAATTCATCACCACAAGGAACACAAAGAACACAATATATACTTACAATTTTCTTTTTATTACGGACTACAATCCTTGGGTTATGAGCAACAACTGAATAGAGTTACAACTCCACAAGAGCACCAACTCTACAATGCAAGACTCAACTTACACAACTCAACACCAACTGAGAAGAGGAATCAATCCTCAACAGATACCAATCTGTAAAGAGGTACGCGACCTGTGAGTAGTGCAACACGCATATGTACGTGCCCTACCAGTAGTACAACTCGCGTATGTACATGACCAGTCTGTACTACAACCTGCGTATGGCTTTTGAGTAATTAAGGTTTTCTCTCTATGAAAAACTCAGATCCTTTGCAGCCTTCAGTCACATCTACTTCTATCTTTCATTGTCCAATCTGAACCATAACCAATCACAACACATCTATACTCTCCCACAACTTACTTATGCTCCTTAACCATACAATATGAATGTTACTTAATCATGTATAAGCAACCAATATAGTATGGAAATCATATTAGTACTGAACCATAAGAGTGTTGCTCACTCTATCAATCAACTAACATAATCATATCACAACAGCCATACCAAGAATGCCTTAAGAATTCACCATACAATAAGCAAGAGTATCTATCAAGACAACTATGTAACCATACCTGAGTTTCTATTGCATATTTGAGCCCATGGAATGCAGATCTGGAACTTGCTCCAGACTTCAAGAACCTGGCATAAACTTACACTCAAGTCTCCATTAATTCATCCAACGGTACACGCTCTCCCTTCCTTCAGCCCCTTGCTATGCTATTCAAGCTATGCTCAAGAGATGATTTTCACAAGAGACCTTTGCTTCTTATTTATACTCTCCAAGTAGCTTCCTTAGAAGCATCTTCTAGGCCACTTTGTCCACATAGTCACCTATGTTCAACTTTGCCCAATTTTCCACTTGTCCATGTATCCAATAGCCACTTGACCACTTAACTCATTTTCCTCATTTTAGGGTTAACCTTCTTATAACCACTTTCCATAATTAGAAAGTTCTCCATTTACTTTATTATTTAAATAATCCTCCTTGACTTTTTAACTTCACTTTATTATTTAAATAATCCTCTTTGATTTTGTCACTTCACTTTAATATTTAAATAATTCTCTTTGACTTTGTCACTTTATTATTTAAATAATCCTCCTTGACTTTGTCACTTCACTTTATTATCTAAATAATCCTCTTTGATTTTGTCACTTCACTTTATTATTTAAATAATCCTCCTTGACTTTGTCATTTCACTTTATTATTTAAATAATCCTCATTGATTTTGTCACTTCACTTTATTGTTTAAATAATCTCTTCTTTGCAAGCACTTTTACTTCTTTGACCTTTTGGGGCTTCAAGCCAACATATGAGGGTCCTCCAACTTAGTAAGACAATAAATCTCAAACTGTGAGGAGTTATGTGACGTTCCACATACCACCAGAAATGGCTTGACAATCACTATCCATCTAGGAAATTTCATTGACAAATTCACTGATCTTCATCTCATTATTCCACAATTAAGCATGGGTTCTCTAACCATACTACTATTATAACTCAACCATAAAGCGTCGTCCCATGAGGGCTTTCACCATAAGGGGACCACTTTGGAATTCACCGCAAAGTGTCTTCATGTGAGGGATTTCACCATAAGGGGACCAATTTGGAGTTCATCCATTTGTACAACCATGAAAAGACAATAACGAGTCATCTTTACATCAATCCAACTACAACTCATTGATCCATCTTCATCTATGCATACGACTATGACTCTTCTTGACATCAAGGTCAATACATGATCCATCAATCAAGGTCAATACATGATCCATCAATCACTACATCAATATACTATGACAAGACATTGTTCCTTTGACATCAATCCTTTGGCATCAATGACAACATGATCCAACAATTGATACATTGATGATATACTGCTGATTAAGTTGAAGTTTATATATTGTGGTTAAAAATGATAAAAGTACTAATACCGATTCACCCCCCCCTCTCAGTATTCCAACAGATTTTTCTCCTTTAACAATGTAATTGTAAACATATAAATACATGAAGGCTTTTCCTAAAGATAGACACACTACCTTATCACAATCATAACTAGTTGAATGAATATCTCAACCACACACTAAACTAGGAGCTAATATAACTATCATCAACAACTTTCTAAAACCACTCAAGACAACTATTCACATAGAGACATTCTCTACTTGATAATAATCAATACAATAACAAACTATGTGACTAAATATTAACACACAAGACAAGTATGAGTTAATTATTCTAATAATAAATAGCACACTATGAAATAAAATTTTACTAGTCATCATTTCGATCAATATTTAAATATCATAAAAATAATAATTACAAAAATATATTTAAATTAATAACAACAATTAAATAATCAATAATAATCAAAACAACATTAATTAATTAATTAATAATAATCATATAAATCAAAATAATAAAATTCACTAATAATACAATTTTGACGTTAAAATGACATAATTGTGAGATAAAACAACATCATGGTGACTCTAATATGACAAATGACTTATTATATTGTAAAAAGGATGTCGAAATAACGCATGCATGAAATATTATGATGCTAAGAAGATACAAACATGATGCAAGATTTCCATATTTTGATGTTGATACAATGCTAACAATCTAAAAGACATCACCAAAATGACACTAACGAGACTTATCACAACAATACCATGATGCATAATGACCAAAGAATACCATGATGCATACTGACCAAAGAGACACCAAAAACATGTTTTTATGAAAAAAAAAAAAGAATGCAGAAATGACATCAAAATCTTGTTTTTCAAACATTTTTGATGTAAACATGATGCAAATTAGATGTAGAAAAGAAATGTGCACAAAAATTAAACACTTGGCTCAAGGTAAGTCACTTGGCATTGAGCTCCTTCTACAAGCTACAACTTGGAACTTGCCACTTCATCATTAAACATCTCTAGTACCATGCAAGAGTGCGTTAATGTACAATTTGTTGGGTGAGATTTTTAACAATCATTTAAATCCTTTTTTTATCAGATTACTTCAGTAATTGTTAATGTTTTGAAGGGTTTCCACCCTTTCAAGACTACAATATCACTAAACCCAATACATGATCTTAGATTTTGTTCTCTTGTTTTTAAGTTTAATTATTATGTCCTTTCAGAAAATACACTATTGGGTTCAAGCTATTAATATATCCGTACTCAAATCTGTTTTATTCTTGTTCTAGAAATTTTCAAATATTTTTTGAATTCTTCTTTAGCTTTTATGATTTTTTTAATATTTTGATTGGCTCTATAATTGTGATATCATCTTGAAATTTGTACTAAAATATAATTTTTCTTAAAAATGTATTTTCCAATTTTTCCCTCTTTGTATTTTGTTTCCTGTATTTTGACTGGTTCTATATGCGACATCTCTTTGAAATTTGTACTAAAATCTAGTGTTTTCTTATTTAATTTTTTTTTAAATATATTAATTGAATATTTTTTTAATGATTTTTTATATGTGTTTTATTGGCTTAACAGTTTGAGTTTGCTAGCAAATATGCTAGAAAGCAATAACATTTGGGATCCTATTACTGTTCATAACTTTTTATTTTATTTTAATTCTAACATGAATTCCCTTTGTCCAAGAGTTCAAGGAGATTGCATTTATTCATTAATTAATTTATTTTATGAAAGAGCAACTCAGATGAAGGTTCTGGAATATGGATATATATATTTTTATTTTTATTTTTTATAGGGTTATGCAACAACCATTTTATATATTATTTTAATAACTAACATTAATTTCTAACATGAATTCCCTTTGTCCAAGAGTTCAAGGAGATTGCATTTATTCATTAATTAATTTATTTTATGAAAGAGCAACTCAGATGAAGGTTCTGGAATATGGATATAGATATTTTTATTTTTATTTTTTATAGGGTTATGCAACAACCATTTTATATATTATTTTAATAACTAATATTAATTTTATTATATATTATATTAATAACTAACATTAACTATATTGTTCGATGTATGGATGTATGGATTAGACTAGCTGCTTTGCAACTAATTCCCTTGTTTTATATTTTAATCTCCATACTTCAAGGTTATTACCAAGATAGATTGATTTACTAATAATTTAAGCAAACCTAGATGCATCTAAACTTTATGGAAAATTCATATACTAACAATTGCTCCTAATGGTACAAAGGGACGTCCTTAGAATGTGTAGCATTAATATGCATTATGGATTTAATGGTTTTGAACATATGGTACAAATGGATTCCATTAGTATGCATTATGGATTTAATGGTTTTGAACATATGGTACAAATGGATGCCATTAGAATGTGTAGCATTAGTATGTATTATGGATTTTGCGGTTTTGAACATAAATTCTATGCGAGACTTAGAAAATAAAAGGATACAAAGTATTTGAAGGCTAAAAAATAATCAAAGTGCAAATCTCTCATTGCTTAATAGATCCAAAGCTAATATGGATCTAGGCTAGTATCGATGTGTTTATGCTTGAATCCGTTAGGTCTGAAACGACAACCTCATGAGGATGTAAATCCCCCTGCGTTTTTATAGAGGTGGTACTCCTACTTACTTTAAGATTTTCTCGGGCCTCTAGGTCTTCAGAATATGGGACTTTGCAAAAGTCTGTCATGGTAATCAAAGAAATAAAGATTGCAAGAAAAATAAAAGGAAAATGTTTTGTTTTCTATTTGGAGAAAGTTCCCGAGAAATGACCAGAAGTCGTACACTTCATACATTTAAATTAGATAAACAAAATTTCCACATATCCATCATAGTTAAACTAAATATTTCTGATCACATAAAATAAAAAGAAGATGATCTGCATGCATACAAGAAGTTTAACAAAGTGGACAAATGGGTAGCTCAAATAAAGATAATGATAGATCAATCTCAATTACTTTATACTCAAAACTTAGAGTTACAAAGCACAATCAAAACTGATCCCGAAATAGCTCTCTTGAAATTTCTAAAAAATATATAGTCTGTTACATATTCTTTGAAATTTAAAATGTGTTTGTCCTTAGGACTGGGATTGGGGCTCCCGTGGACCATAAAGAAAATATCAAGAAGAATTAATATTGTAGGAGGATGATGGTCGGTAAAAGAACAACAAGACCTGGAAAGAAGAAAAATAGAAGTTATCAGACTTTGATTAAGCCTTTATAGCCAAATAAGTGGAGTAACTGGAACAAGGAATTGATAGAAAAAGAAAGATGTGATCAACATAAAATTACTATGATGGTCTCTCGTGTCTTCACTTGCTTGCTGATGTCATTTTATTGTCTTCATTAATGGTTACAGGAACTGTCTCAACTATTTCTTGCCCCTTGTTGGTCAATTTGTTGATTGCTTTCTTGAACCATTCTTCAATACAAATTTTCATTGGTGCCACGTTTATCTCATGACAGATTTTGATGTTGAATAACTCACCCTCCAAGTCTCTCAAGTCAAGGGAAATACCATGTAGTGCTTCTTCAATATCCCAATTCTTCACAGAATAGTCCACTAGCTAATTGTCTATGTCATCTTCATCATATTCAAGTATACCATACAAATTTTCAACTGATAACCCTTTAAATATCTCAACTTATTCATCGAACTATTGCTTTGATAAGAATATTGAGTTGAGAATTAATTTGGGGTCTTGTGCTTCGTTAGTACCTCCAGCTAGGTCTATCTTTGTGAGCCTCTTGAATATTTCTTCTCTTTTCAATATAGCTTGGCTGCATGTTTGAACAATATTATTCAAATTTTTAATCTTTTCCTTCCAACACACGTTCACCTGTTTTATCTGACTTGGAGAGGGTAGATCCTCCTCTCTCCTCCTTAGTTCCATCATGTTAGAGACTTTGTTTTCAAAGGGTAATACAACATCAATGTAAAAACCTTCTTCGTTCTTCAGATCAACTTGCAAATATTCATGGAAGGCATGCACCCTCAAGCCAAAAGAAACAATGTTTTTTAAAACCTCCCATGCCTCTATCATCAATGCCATTCTTTTCTTAATATTCTTTATACATAGATCCTAGTTGATGTAAGTAGGATTGACGATCCTTTCAATTTAATAGCGGGTGTGGTGTGTCTTTCTAGCACCGAGAGTCACACTTAGACTATTGTAAGTGCAAGTCCAATACCCATCAGAATGTAAAAGGTATTTTTTTTTTATAAAAGGTGGCAAATGGATGGAAAACTGAGAAAAGAATGTCAATCATATAACTCCATACAATATACACCAACAAATAAGGCCTTGAATAAATTCAGATCAGGGTTTTAAGAGATAAAGTGAGTAGGTGGAAGACTTGACAAGAAATGTGTAATATGTATATCATATATATCAAGTAATACTGACACACACATGAAGAAAACTATCTAAAATAAGAACCTCTTAAAACAAAGAGAGAGAAAGACTCTAATATATTTGTAAACAATATCACAATATATCCTTTATTGCAACAAAGATACAATCATCCAGATGAATCATTCAACAAATTGTAATCAAAGTAAGATAGCAAAAAGATGATAAAGAAGCAAGACTGATTTCCATTATCCAAAGTGTCTTAGGTCTAGTCCATACAATAGGAGATACTCTCTACTACATAGACAATATCACAAATACGAGTCCTCTCTTACACCAATTGAACCTCTCATCAGTATTATAATTCTCTTTTTATAGCATAAACTATCATTGAGAAATTTACAATTCGAATAAAAACTTCCTCATAGGATCTGTGTGCCTAAGGAAAGCATGGCAACATGTGTACAACATAAAATAAACAAAATGTTATTTTTTAGGATGATGTTGGTGATGTTTGCAACATATTTTTAATGGCTGATGATGTATCCATTAGAGTGCACTTTCTTTGGGCAGGTGGCCTCACAGCTCACAATAGACCTTCAAAAAGTTGGTATGCATCCATATTGACATCTGACAACTTTATTTTCCCCCAAAATCTCCAAAAAATGAGTTCACAGTGATGCACTGCAAACTGTCTTGAAACAACAATTTCACAGTGCCAGGCGCTGCAAACTTTCCTGTAGTGGCCTGTTTGATAACACCAAAGTATTAAACATCCCATAACTATATCAGGTGTCCAAAAATGTTCTAAACTTCATAATCTTGATAATCTTAATTAAAGGAAAAAACCAAAAATGATAATCATGGTTTAGAAAACATAGACATCACCAAAATGTTGTAAAATACATGAAACAAGAGAATTGACCAAAATTGATGCTGGTTATGGAGGCTCAATATCTTCATTTTTTAATTCTGGAGCTAATACTGGTAGAAACCTTGGCCAACATGTCTAGGTTTCTCTTGGCCAACTCTTCTTTAAAAGGTTGTAGCTCTGCCTTCTATTTCTTGATTTGAGCTTGATGAGATTTGTTCTACCTATAGAGATTTCTAAGCTGTCTGTGAAGTGGCAGGAATATTTTAGCCAAGAACCTAACCTTGTCAATGGTCTCATAGTACATGCCCATCATTCCCTTAAGATTCTTCCTAGAATCCAAGTCTTCCTTCTTCAATTTATCAGCTTCAGATCTTGCTTCCTTGAGTTGCCTCTTGAGCCTCTTAATGGTGGGATTGATTTTATGTTGAGGAGTAGTGATATCAACAATTTCAATGGGCTTCTCAAAACATTTGGATTCTCCTTTCCTCTAGGCTGAAGTCTTTGCTACATCATCTTTCACATGGACATTTTGCTTGGTTGCTTCTCTAGTAAAAGGCCTCCTGGGCTTATCCTTGTCTGCAACAATGGGTGAGGGAAAAACAAGCTTTCTTCCTCTTAGGCCTATGGGTTTGCTTGAAGGGACCTCCATAGGAGTAGGATCTTCCATGGATGAATATTCTCTTTGTTAAGGTTGTGAAGGCCCTCATGTTTATGCTTCATTTAGGGCTCTGTCAGCTTTATCAATCACAATACCCATTTTATTTTTGCTAACCTTTGAATACACAGTCCTCTCAACAAGAGTAGGACTTTGTATCTTGGACTGTGGAGTGGGGGAAAAATTTAACTAAAACTATGATGAAGTGAAGAATGTTTCCCAGTCAATATTTGTCTTTCTCAATTCTTCCATCACTAACATATTAATAAGGCCATAGTGAAAGACACTAGTTTCTACTTTCTTTAACTTGGCCTGAACTCTATCAACCATCTTACCATTGCTTCTAAAAATAAAAAATGGGACTTTCATGGCTTCTTTCCCCGTGAAGTGTAACAATAGCCTGATGTGGTATTGGTATACCATGTTAAACCTCACATCACAAGTGAAATACCTCTGGATAACCTTCAACATATTATCAAAAACTTCAATTATGTGGCTTCTAGGTACCCCTTTGGACAATTTTTTCTTCTGATACTCTGGCTTAAGGAATTCCTTGGAGAAGGAAGCATTTAATGACATATCCTTGAACCAATTTTCTCCAGTGTTGGGTATCTATGTTGCAACAAAGATGAAATTTTCTGAAACCTCAAACTCTAATATCCCCACTTTGGTTTTAGCCCCATTAAAGTTGAGTGAAAACTCTTTGGCCACCTCTAGATTCCCCCTCTACATCTTTTGACAAAAAATAATGCAACCTACCCTCTGAAAGGCTTCCCTGAACAAAGGTTTAGAGTCAAGGAGCTGCATATCATAGGGCTTTGTCATTACAGTATTCCCTCCCTTATGAGTCTTATTATGCTATTGACTATCCATAACTTCTGCTAGAAGAAATCTTTTCTGTAAGTTTTAATGAAAATGAGATGTGTGAAAACAGGGAATACAGGAAATTAGGGTTTTGATGACATAATCGTTTTCAATAGGCTGACCTTGTAAATAGATTTTATAAACCTAACTCTATACACATTTAGGAATGAGATAGGGAATTCTTCAAACAAGAGGGATAAGGAAATAGTTATAATAAAAGAGAGAAAAAAGATAAATCTCTCCTAAACGAGTCTTTCATTAGCATAAAAATTGGTTAACAACATTAATAATGTGTGCAATTTTAAGCCTGCTTCAATAGATCATCAACTGTACGTTTAAAATTTGATAGGGGTAAAATCCACTCGTTTAAGGCTGAATTTCAAAGGATGAAGAGGATGAAAGTTTTAGCAGTTCTAGAATAAATGGTTCCCAATGCCTTGTTGGCAGCACCTAGTTCATAGCACCAAAGTAACTAGTTCGCACCGCTGTTGGGAAATTCAGTGATACACGTGGTTCTTAGTAGTGGGAAATATGGATGAGGTCAAAACGAAGCCAAGACAAGTGGAAATTTTTAAAACACCATGGAGGTGAGTTTTAATTTTGTCAGCAAAAAAATTGGACAGTTCACAGCGCCAATAGAAAAACCAACAAAAACCCTTCTCTCAACCTTCAAACAACATGAAAACCCTCAAGGAGTACCTACTAGACCCGTGATTGATGGTGATGTATTTGAATTTGAATAGATATGTTTTCACATTATACAAACTCTAACGCTCCTCTTCAGCCAGTTCAAAGCACCCTGTCTACAACACTAGGTTCGTAGTGCCAATTCCCAATGCCAAATTCAAAGCTCAAATTGCACACTTTGAGGAGACTGTTAGGAGATATGTGACATAATCAATAAAAATTTGGTTAAAATATGGTGCTGAAAATAATGAAATCTCCTTTGAAATGATCCTTAAATGCAATGATAACAATTCAATGCGTGAGGTACTTATGAGTACACTGCGAACTCTCTTGGTGAGTTGGAAACACATACAACTAACTTTTACTTGACATTTAAATGGATGGATGGTGACAAGGAGAAACTTGTGTAAAACTGGGAAGTGTGACATGTCAAGGTAATGATGTAAGGTGTTACTCATAGGGACTTTATTTACCTTGTCATGATGTCTAATTACATGACCTCAAGACTCTTAAACCAAGGTTAAACCAAAATTTATCTTATTCAAATCAAACTTTAAGTTATGAACAAAACAACAAGACATAAAAACCTATGACTTATGTAACCTATGACTCAAAAAACAAAACTAACATGATTTTTTGACCCCTACAATTCTGTGTTAATAGGTCTGACTATTGACAAAGGACTGGAAAGAAGTGGAAGAGGCATTAAGGCATCTTCCCATTCCTTGATCATTTCTTTCAACTTAATGTTTTATGCTTCTAAACCACCAATGGAATCATTTATATCATCTCCGGTTTCTCTATGAATTCTAGATATTTGGGATGACCACATATATTTTAGGTCAACCTCTAAATGATATTTTCCTTTCTTATTTTTCATATCACCTTTTTCAATAATCATTTTCTTAGATTCCTTGTCAAGGACAACACTCTCGAAAGTGAATGAATCTTCTTAATTGAAGGTTTCATTCTCAATGATCTCTAATGATGAATTTTGGTGGGCCAGATTTCCTGGTTGATCAATGGTGAAAACATTTTCTCGATATCCGCCTGGAGCTCCATGTATTCAAGAGAGAAGTTGTTGATGTCATTTTCTATGTGATGGTGTTCTTCTTCTTGCACAACATTCTTCCTCTTCTTTCTCAGAGGGAGCTTGTGTGAGCTCTCTATTTTTCCCGGGGGGGGGATTATTTTCTCCTCTGCCGCCTGAAATATTGTTGGTAACGTTCCTAGTTGGGTGGACCATTGGAGCATTGATCCGAGATGGAGTAGTTTTAGGAGTAACAACTTGAGACTAGGTGCTCTTCTCACTGGGAACCTTTCCTTTCTTCTTGTAAAAATCATTAGTACTAAGTATTGTTTCCAGGTCACCCGCATTGTGAGTAGGAGCGCTTAAGTTGTTATCTTCTTCTTCAGTCAAAATAATATGAATGAATGAGTTGATTTTTGAGGAAAAGGTATGAATTACCTTACTCAATCATTTTCGAATCTTTCCTGGCTAGGACAAGATAGTCGGGAATGTCACCCTGGGTTTTATAGCCTCAAAAATGTTCTCACAATCTGTAAGTATTAATTACTAGAATTGAGGCTGATTTATTAATGAAAATAATGTTTCAATATAAAATAAAATTATTATAAGTTTCTGTAATATACATAGATTTTATAATAAATGAAACATGGAGCTCAAAAAGAAAAAAAGTAACCAAGTCATAATTACACATATATGAGACATAATAACAATATGATTGTATTTCATTCTGAGATATCAAAAGTGATTTCTCTTTACAAAACCCCTATGAGGGCATGGACCAAATTCTAATTTAGAGATCCATGATGAACACCATACAAAAAGACTTTGACAATCAAGTAAAAATGAAATTTATAATCTAGATCAGCTTGCCACAAACTGCTGCCATTTTGATTCTGTAAGATATCCTTTATCAGCCATGAAACTTAATTCACAAACATACAAGAATACATAGACTATCAAGGATGCATCAACACCTCTAAAAAAAACGTATGAAAAGTTTGGTTCAGTCTTGAACCTTACTGTCTACAATAAGAACCTGCTGTAAAAAACAAAAGTAAGCTTTGAATAAACTCAGAAATGAATCAAAACTGAAACTATCTCATGCAACTAAAAGAGAAAACCTTAGTCTTTCATTCTCCTTATATTCTCATCTTGTCTCTTCTTCTCATTCAACTTTTATTCTTTCCAAATAAGTTGAAGTAGTTCAACTACTTTCTTTAGTTAAGTTAGTTTGACTTAAATAATTAGTTTAGGAGAAGTAAATAATAATAATACAGTTAAGGGTATTTAACTAATAATAACTAGGTAGGTGGGACCCCTTGTGACTCCCTTCATTTCTTCTTTTCAGATCATAAATTACAACACAAAAGGATTATCATTTTAACCACATGCCACCCTTGTAGCTGTTGGATTACAGAGAGGGGGGGTGAATCAGTAATAGAGAAATTTAATCATTTTTCATCATAAAATGCAAGTGTTATATCAATGTAGCATTAATATTCAATAGTTACATAGTAAAAAAACAATGAACAAATGAACAATCATACACATACATAGTACACCAATGTTTTACGTGGAAACCCAAAGCAGGAGAAAACCACAAAATGATTTTTTTTATATGTCTTTAAGAATTAGATTCATTGGAAGCACCAACTTCCTTTGTTTTTCAGCTACAACTGGAAGGAGACTCCAACCCCCTAGTTTCTCAGTATACAACCTGAGTGATCAGGGGATCAAATTTTGCTCAATTTTCAAAGTTCTCGGAATGCGACGAAAATAGTGTCATTGCGTCTGTCTCATATTCCTGATTCCGACGGTATATTTACTTTGTCAAATGGATGCCGTATGGAGAAGATATCGCGATCTGTTTGCCAAGCCAAACAGGGAAAAAATAAATAAATTTTGATGCTGACTTTACCAGTCCATATAGTCTGACGTGGCAGGACCGTACGACCATACCAAGGTGATGTGGCAAGAAATGGTTGGTTGGCGGTTGATGAATCAAGAGATGACACGTGTTATCTTGGTTTCAAGTGGTATGAGGACACATGGCCCAATCCATGGGTGCCACGTGTCACTCATTAATTGGTTGTTTGGTTATGTAAAACTTGTGGTGGAGTCCACGAGGTTCGACCCCCGGACCTCCCCAACGCACAACGCCTTCGCACGACCCTTCTACCAACGAGCCATCGGATGTTTCTTGTTTGATATATGGTTTCAATGTATTTTAAACTTGTTTAAAGTTTCAAACGGAGGGGGGTCGGGCCGGGGCCTAGCCCCGACCTGTGTATTATCATATATAACCAATGTAATAAGCGCGCGCATATTGTATTATGTCCACATATATATCATATATACCGTTGTGTATAAGTGCGAGGTTGAACCATATAACCCGTGGGTTTTTGTTATATGACCAATGGTATAACGTGCATGAGAGTTACACGGTTTTCCAACAAATTAGCCACTTTTGCCCAGCGCACGGTCATATGCGCCATACACCCAGGTGCCGAGGCGGTTAGGGGCTGGCGCACCCTTAACTGTT
>JZKD02S1662712.1:92035-107113 GCA_000966675.3 Picea glauca
AACTCTGATGATGAAAAGAAGTACAAATTCAAGAAATATAGTAAAAAGAAAAGTTTGTGTGCAAACAATGACAATTCCTCAAAAGACATAGATAGTGATTCATCATGTGAAAACAAAGTGAATGATTTTATGCTTATGGCTATGGGAGATTTTGATGATGAACACAAAAGAGGTGAAATGGATAATGAAGAATCTATGGTGGATATGGAAGGTGAATTAATCAGTTCTTTGGAAGAAATTGACAGACTCAGATGTAAGAAAAGAAAACAAAAATAGTTGTTGAAGTAGTTTAAAATGAATGGTGAAAAACTTGATGAAAAATTTTCTCTACTAAAAGTGGAGTTAGAAGAGGCAAAGAAAATAGAAGACATATTAAAACAACAGTTGTTAGAGAATAAAGCGAGGTGTGAAGCCTTATAAGAAGAGATAGTAAAAACCATACAAGAAATGGAGAAGTTTAAGGGATTGTATCACCAAAATATGCCAAGTATTAAAGCCTCAAAATAATTAACTTCCATTCTAAATCAACAAAGGAATCCAAAGTTGAAAGCTGGCTTGGGCTATGAAGAATGATCAAGTAGTGATCATCCAAGTAATATAGAACCCATCAAGTTTGTCAAATTTACAATCATTGACAACAACCACTCTACAGAAATAAAGAAACAAAATCAACCACCAAGAAGGAATGAAAGAAAAAGTACTAGAACCGAATCCATATATCAAAGAAATAACATAAACACATTTTCTGATCAAAGAAATCATCATCATGGAAGAAATCGACTACAACCTTTTTTCAGATACAAAGGTTTTTTTTTATGGTTATTGTTTTTTCTGTTCTAACTTTGGTCACAAAGCTGTACACTATTCTTTAAGATCTAGATATTTGAAATCAAGATACTCAAGGAATAGTTATCTTCCACAACAAATATTGAGACAACCAAGAAACAAACGACCACATACTATAAATCATGTGATGGATGGAGGAAGGACGCAGGTGAAACATAATAACAATTATGAGCATAAAAATCGTTATGATCTGTTATTCAGTGAACCATAATGTTACATCTGTCAAAACTATTGACATAAAGCTACAGATTGTCGCTTAAAGAATTTTAAGCTAGATTCGAATCCCACTGCTGAAAATTTCAAGATTTGGAAGAAGAAAGAAGATGACAAGTGTAGACTAGTGTTATCAACCCAAAGACAAAAGAATCCCTGGTATATTGATAGTGGATGTTCCAAACATATGAATGAAGACAAAAGTAAGTTTCTAACTCTAAGTGAAAGAAAATTAGGGAATGTAACTTTTGGAAATGATGCACCAGAAAAAATAAAAGGCAAAGGAATGGTAAGTTTGAGTAATGGAAAAGGGAAAGCTCAAGATGTGTTGTTTGTATAAGGTCTGAAACATAATATTCTTAGTGTCAGTCAAGTCTATGACTGAGGATGTGAAGTCATTTTTACTTCTAAAGATAGTAGAATAAAATTTGTGAATTCAGGACAACTAGTTGCAAAAGGGATAAGAACAGAAAACAATGTCTATGTGTTAAAATAAGAAAAAAAAGAATGCCACTTAAGAAATTATGATGAAACTTTGCTATGGAATAGGAGACTTGGATACTTAAATTTTGATCATATAATCAAGCTCAAAAATAGTGGGGCAGTAAAGGATCTTCCAAATATATCAAAGCCATATGATTATGTTTGTAAACCATGCCAGATAGGAAATCTTACTCGGACACAATTCAAATCTAAAAACTTTCCTTCAACAGAAAAACCTCTCTAGTTAGTACATATGGATTTATGTGGACCATCAAGGAAATAAGGTATAGGAAAATAAAATTATTTTATGTTGATTATTGATGATTATTCTAGACTAACATGGGTTTCCTTTTTGAAGGAAAAATCTAAAGAATTTGAAAAATTCAAAGTGTTTAAGGCTCTAACTGCGAATCAAATAGGAAAAAGATTAAAGGCAGTAAGATTTGATAGAGAAGGAGAGTTTAGCTCATGGAAATTCAAAGAGTTCTATGATAAACATGGAATCAAAAGAGAGTACACAATTCCAAGGACTCCACAACAAAATGGAGTTGTTGAGAGGCATAATAGATCAGTACAGCAAATGGCAAGATCAATGATGAATGAAAGGAACATACCTCAGACATATTGGGTGGAAGTAATTCATACAACCGTTCATATCCTTAACAAAGAACATTTCAGACCACACAGTGACAAGACTCCTTATGAACTATGGTTTGGAAGACCTGCTTCAATCAAGCATTTTAAAGTCTTTGGGAGTAAATGTTATATTAAGAATAATGATGAAAATATTGGCAAATATGATGACAGGGCTAATGAAGGTATCTTCTTGGGTTATGCTACAAACAGTAAAGGGTACAAATGTTACAATAAGAGGCTGCATAAACTGGTTGATTGTATAGACATAAAAGTTGATGAAGAAATCCTGGTCAGAAGTGTATGCAGTGCCGAACCAAGCACATAAGATATAGTTGAAGATGGAGATGAATAGGTCCAAGGATCAAAAAGAGAAGAATCTGAATCATATGAAGATACAAATACTCAGGCTGACATAAATCAACAGAAAGAAACAAACTCACCTATCAGAACTGTTAGAAAGAATCATCCTGAAAATTAGATAATTGGAGATATAAATAAAGGAGTTCAGACAAGAAGGAAATTGATTAAAGACTCATAACAATCTCGTGTTGCCTTTTTATCTATGACTGAACCTAAAATTTTTTTATGAAGCCAACCAACATTATTATTGGATTAAAGCTATGAATGAATAGATTGATTATATTGAGAAGAACAATACTTGGGATCTTGTTCCTATACCTGAAGACAAGAATGTAATAGGTTCCAAATGGGTGTTCAAAAATAAAATGAATGAAAAAGGACAAGTTGTTAGAAATAAAGCCATATTGGTCTGTAAAGGGTATGCACAAGTTGAAGGTCGATTTTGATGTAACTTTTGCACTAGTGACAAGATTGTAAGCCATCAGAATGTTTCTTTCATATTCATGTCATAAGAACTTTAAATTTTATTAGATGGATGTTAAGTCGACATTTCTTAATGGAGATCTAGGGGAAGAAGTATATATGGAGCAACCTGAAGGATTCTCATTGACAGATAACCCTGATTATGTCTGCAAGATGAAGAAGGATTTATATGGACTGAAACAAGCACTACGAGATTGGTATTATAGACTGGACAAATTTTTACAAGACAAAGGATTCAAGAAAGGTATTGTTGATAACAATCTCTACATAAAGACTGAAAGTGATGATTTACTAGTTGTTTTGATTTATGTAGATGACATTATTTTTGTCTATAATAATGATTCCTCTATTCAATCGTTTGCTAACTCTATGAAAACAGAGTTTGAGATGTCCATGATAGAAGAATTGTCATATTTTCTTGGCTTACAAGTAAAACAGAGTTTTGCAGGAATTTTTATCTCTCAAGAAAAATATTTGAAAGAGATGTTCAAGAAATTTCATATGGAGGATTCCTCTCCTATTAGTACACCTATGGTGGTTGGTTTCAATCTTAGTAAATATGATATTTCACCTGATGTTGATCAAGGACATATTGCTCTATGATATGCAGTCTTCTGTACATCACAACATCCCGTCCTGATATAATGCAACCTGTTGGAATGGTAGGTCGTTATTAGTTATATCCTAAGAAAAGTCACTTGGTAGCTATCAAAAGGATATTAAAATACTTGAAGTGAACAATGACTTATGGTCTGTGGTATCCCAGAAATCAAAATTTCCAGTTAACTGCTTATTCAGATGCAGATTGGGCAAATTATGTGGATGAGAGAAAGAGCACCGGTGGAGGTGCATTCTTCCTGGGTCACTCGTTGGTAGCATGGATTTGTAAGAAGAATGGATCTATTTCCTTATCAACTATAGAGGCAGAGTACATTGCTGCTGCTACTTGCTTCACTCAGATTTTATGGATGATTCAAACTCTTACAGATTTGAAGGTAAATTATACTGATTCGATTACCATTCACTGTGATAATACTAGTACCATTAGTGTCTCCAAGAATCATGTTCTTCATTCCAAGACTAAGCATATCCAAATAACATACCATTTTCTCAGAGAACAAGTTACAAACAAAGTCGTTCAGCTGAATTATATTCCTTCCACATAACAGATAGCTGATATCTTTACTAAACCGTTAGCAATGACTCCTTTTGGATATCTTCGCCAAAAGTTGGGTTTGACCTCACTGTCAAATTAAGAGGGTCCATCCTGTCAGGGGGAGTTTGTGTTGGTTTAATCTCTAATAATTCCGAAGAATACTGCAACAACACAGGGGGAGTATATGCTTGTTACATATCTGATACCTTCAAGATGTACTGCAACAGCTCAGGGGGAGCTTGTTTTTTCTTTGAAATTGATGTCAAAGGGGGAGATAGTGTGGTAATTTCAATGTAGTGGTAAAGTTGGATGTTCTTCAAGGGGTTTCCATCAATGCCAAAGGGGGATATTTTTGGCATGTTTTCAGACAGAGGCAGTGTATGTGTGTTTGTCATTGATGGAGATGTCATTGATGACAAAGATCAACATGTTCAATAGAGAGATGATGGCATGGAAATGAAAAGATCAACAGTGATCGTTGGATCACCCATCTCAAATTCTCGATGACCTTCAGATATGAATACAGATAGGAGGAACGCGCAAAAGAGGAGAACAAATCTCAGACGTTGGATCTGAGCATGAGGACTGGCCATCATTGGATCCAGAAGAAGGAGCACGATATTTAAGTAGAAGATGAAGCAGGCTTACAAATTCCTGAAAGCAGGAGGGTTGTCCATTGTCAAGGAGTACACATGGCGAGGGATTAACATTTCACTGATTGGAAAGTCAAAGGAAGGTAGTTCTCTAACCTTCCAACTCGCGATATGTGAAATCACGATAAGATCTGGATCGTTGATCCAAGAGGGACACATGGCGATAGATCAGAGCATGACAAAGGTTTCGTTTCGAAGTTTTAGATACTGGGAGTTGGAGGAGTCAAGGAAGCAACTCACGGAAGAAACTCACAATATGTGAGATCACAAAAATAACTATACCGTCGAATCATCAAGAATGTGGACCATTGATCTGACTCCATTTCGGATTTTTGGATACTGGGAGTTGGTGGTGTCAAGGACACTCACGAAAAGAATGATGACATCGTGAAATGAGAAACCATGACTTAATATGAGTCATTGATCAAAGGGAGATCGTGGACCATTGATCAGGCATGACGAAGGCCCGTGAAGTTGTGAAATCACAATAAGATCTTGATCGTTGATCCAAGAGGGACACGTGGCAAGGGATTAACATTTTGATGACTGGAAAATCAAAGGAAATAATTGCTCTAACCTTGCAACTCGTGATATGAGAAATCGTGATAAGGTCTGGCCCATGGTCATAGACAAGGTCACATCGTCGAAGGCTTAAGGGAAGGAGCTAATTGCTAAGCTCCATTTCGGGAATCGAAACTTGGACTATGGAGACCCTTCATCACAGGAATCCTGAAACATGAGATCACGATGAGATATGGACCATCAGATCATTGGATATCTTGACTGTTAATTAGGCTCGATGAATTTTATAAGTTTGTGAAATGACAAACACCTTTTGGTGTAGGCTGTGGTCATCGCCGATGGTCATGTGAGAGGGAGGAGCTAGCGGAGCTAAGCTCCATTTCGGGGATCGCAACTTGGAGCATAGAGACCCTTCAACACAGGATTTCCGAAATGCGAAATGCAAAACTCATCTTGATTAGGCCCATGGTCACAACCAGTGGGCATATGGGATAAACGCAAGACCCTGCAGATTTAATCCAACGGTGCTAGTTATTTGAGCATCTGATCGAAGGGCTACTGTTGATCTTTACGATTACCTGTCCAGTTACAATTCAATTAGCAGAACCGAATCATGGTTCTTGGATGGTTGGCGACTAATTTGCTGAAGCATTGTTGGCCCATGTATTCGAGGCATAATTGAAGTTGTGTGAAGTGCATAAAAGAAAGATGGAGTGGCTGTGAATGGTTGGTTGTTCTGAATGAAAAATGAGTTGAACTGTAAGAAAGAGACAATTACAGTATGTGCAGTGCGAGACCGAAAGTATGCATAGTGTGAGATAAAACTCAAAGATGAGTAACATATGCCAAATAGACATAAGCAAGAGCAGAATTGCAGAAATAGCTTGAAGCAGAGCATAATTGCAGAACAGATAGAAGCATAGAAGAATTGTAGGACATAAGAGAAGTGGTAAGAATTGAAACACCTGCGTTGTTGGTTACTCAATCATTTTACTTATAATCAGGGAGGTAGGGTGGTGCTAGGGAGGGCTGTGGTCCTCTGATATTCGAGTTGGTGCTTGAATATTAGGAGTTGTAGCTTCCATCTAGTTGTGGCTAGAAAACATGGTGGCAGGGTGGTGCTTGGGAAAACACAGAGTTTTTTGTATGCAATTTGGTTCTTGTATAAGTGGAAGTAGGTTCTTCCATTCAGTCGGTGCTAGAACACTCAGGGAGTTGGTGCTTCCTTTTAGTCGGTGCTAGAGAAACCAGAGAGTTGGTGCTCTCAACAAGTTGGAGCTTGTAAAACAGAGGTAGTAGCCTCACTTTGAGTTGGTGCTCAAACATAGATGTTGTACAGAACTTAAAAGATTGCTTATCATTTCGAAGAAGAAAAGCTTTTCTCCCTTTATCGGTTTCCTCGTGAAAATCTGTCTCTGTGTAGATCTTATGTGTGATTGATGCTCATTATTTATGTTGTTCATATGATGTATAATATTGATGGTCACTTGATGAAAGATTAAAATTGGTTTAATAGACTTAAAATTGTTTAAGCACAATAACAATTGATTCACCCCCCCTCTTAGCTGTCTTAGTAATTTCAACAACATCATCAAATATACACCTCACGTATGTGTGCCAACTCATCAACTACTTGTCTTAACCATGTACCCAACATGTACCTCAACCAAAATCGCTCAAACATGAACCTATACTAAATTTCAATAGATGTGCCTTAGATCAACTCTATAACAAGCCGTAAACTCCCAAGAGGGCATCCAACATATTTGCAAGGAAAAACCTCAACTTGATTCATAAATTCAACAATACACATATGAAAACCATACCTTTTTTTTTCTTGTAGCATTCTGTTGCCGCGAATCCACTACCACGATTTTTCTGCCACACTTTTTCTGCTGCGGTTTTTCAGCCGCACTTTTCCTGCCACACTTTTTCTACCGCACTTTTCGTGCCACACATTTTCTTCCATAGTTTTCCTGCCGTACTTTTCTTGCCGCACTTTTTCTGCCTCTCTTTTCCTACCACACTTTTTCTGCCACACCTTTTCTGTCGTAGTTTTCCTACCACACTTTTCCTGCCACACTTTTTCTCTATCAATAATACCTGCCCAAATAACCTTTCACAAAAATAGATATTCAATGATATTCAAGTGTGTTTTGAACGAGAGAGCCTTGCCTCTTATTTATAATTTTATCTAGCTTCCTCAAGGGGTTACGTTCTAACCATCTTAACCCACTTTCCTTATTTTAGGGTTAACCCACTTATAACTACTTCTCCACTTATCTTAACCACTTCCATAATTAGTAATTTCTCCATTAACTTTATTATTTAAATAATTTCTTTTACATCCTCTTTGACTTATAATACACTCATCACTTCACTTTATTATTTAAAAAAATTGTTCTTTGCAAACACTTTGACTACTTTGACCTTTTGGGGATTCTAGATGACTCATGAGGGTTCTCCAACTTCACATGGCCATAATTCTCTAACCGTGAGGAGTTATGTGACGTTCAACATACGACCGAAAATGGCATGGCATGTACTATCCATATAGAATAGTTTTACCTGCAAAATATCAAAACTCATACCATTATCCATGAAACAAACTTGGGTCCATTACCCAAAACTTTGTGAATTCGTTACCATAATTTCTTCAAGGGTTGACATCAATGACAACCAACCCAATTAAGCAACAATCTCCCCATTTGGTATTGATGGAAACACTTTGATGCAATACTGAAGTCATGTCATGTAATATTGAAGTCATATCACTCATGATCTTCTTGTGACCATCGCTACCCTTGGAACCATGCCTCTGTGCTTTGCATTTGATAAATCTGCCCCCCTTTGTCATCAATGGAAAAGGTATATTTCCATCTGGGGCTACTCCCCCTATCTGAACTTTCCTTGGGGATACTCCCCCTTATTGAACGCTTCCTGAAACTGATCTCCCAACCTGAACTATCCTCTTTATGGTGCTTCCTCATGCAAATCTAAGACATATAAGATAAGCATTCAAAAGCATTCATTTTGGAGTATACATTAGTCCGAGTCTTTGGAAAAGATACTCAAAGGCTTCCCATAGAAGTGGTTTTGTAAAGATGTCTTCCACTTGTTCTTTTGTGCCCACATATTCAACTGTTATGTTCTTCTCTGCAACCTGTTACCATAGAAAGTGATACTTTATTGGAATGTGCTTCATCTTGGAGTGCATCACCAGGTTCTTTGAGATACTGGTGGTGCTTGTATTACCACAATAGATTGGAATGGGCTCATCATACTCAACCTGTATATCTGTCAGAGTTTGTTTCATCCATAGAACCTGTGTACAACATGCTCCTGCTACAATATATTCTGCTTCGGTTGTAGATAAGGATACTCACCCAAGTACAACGTTGCTCAACTGGTTCTTCATTGGTCATCAATGCAACTTTCCCAATCTGCATCTATGTAGGCAATAAGTGATAGATCCTTTCCTTTTGGATACCATAATCCAAAATCTTTTGTTCCTTTGAGATATATGAAAACCCTCTTCACTGCTACGACAATTGATTCCTTTGATGATGCTTGAAATCATGCCACATTTCCAACTACCTGCATTATATCTGGTTTGGATGTTCTCACATATAGTAAGCTACCAATTATTAACCTATATTTCCTCTAGTCTACAGTCTTTGAATCATCATCTTTTCTCAACTTGCAACTGGTTTGCAATCTTCCATTCCAAGCCTCTTTATCATTTCTATGATATACTTAGTTTGATAAATAAAAATTCCTTGGTTTCTTTGACGTATCTGAAGACCCAAAAATAATGATAGTTCTCCAAGTAATGTCATTTCAAATTCATTATGCATATCCTTTGCAAATTTCTGGCTTAACCTGTCATCATTGCTTCCAAAAATAATATCATTAACATAAACTTCAATTAATAAAATACTATCTTGAGTTACCTTGAGGTAGAGGTTGTTGTCTTCACTTCCTTTTCTGAACACTGCCTAGGAGCTTGTTTTAGACCATACAAGGCCTTATTCAATTTGCACATGTAATCTGCATTCTCTTACAACTGAAATCCTTATGGTTGTTCGATGTAGAATTCTTCTTCAAGTTACCCATTTAGAAAAGATGATTTCACGTCCATATAATACATTTTAATTCAGAAAACCTGATTTCACGTCCATCTGATACACTTTAATATTCTTGGAGCATGCATAAGCTAAAAGAAATCAGATTGATTCCATTCTGGTAACTGGGGAAAATGTCTCTTCAAATTCGATTCCTTCAACTTGTGCGTATCCTTTACATACCAATCTAGCTTTGTTCCTTGTAAACTGTCCATCTTCATTCAATTTATTTCTGAATACCCACTTTTTTCCAATCACATTCTTATTCTTTGGTCTTGGAACCAATTCCCAAGTGTCATTCTTCTCTATTTGATCTAATTCTTCATCCATGGATTTATTCCAAAAATAATCCTTGATGACCTCTTAAAACTCTTTGGTTCAATCATAGATGAAAGTGCTAGGTGCGTTTGTTCTGGTGAATGAATTCTTCTTCTTATCTCAACTCCTGCATCTTTGTTTTTGATAATCTGATCTGAAGGATGATTCTTCTGTACTCATTTGCTAGTTGTCTTTGGAGGCACTTGCTGAGATTTCTCTTCTACTTCTGTCTGATCCTCTTCATCTTTCCCTTCTACTTCTTCTTCGTAAAGCTATTCCATTGATTCATTTTCTTCTTCCTTTAATTCTCGTCCACCTGTTTCATCAATTTTTACATTGATGCTTTCCACAACTTTTTTCAGCCTCATATTGTAACACTTGTATGCTTTCCTTGTACTTGAGTAACCAACAAGTACTCCGTTGCCCACATGAGAGTCAAACTTTACCATTCTTCCATCTTCTCTTTTGATGTATCATTTGCTTCCAAATACTTTGAAGTGCTTCACATTTGTTGGTCTTCCTTTCCATAGCTCGTAAGGAGTTTTGTTAGTGTTGTTTCTAAGCATTACTCTATTTTGAGCATCTTCCCCTTCTACTTCTTCTTCATAAAGCTATTTCATTGATTCATTTTCTTCTTCCTTTAATTCTCATCCACCTGTTTCATCAATTGTTACATTGATGCTTTCCACAACTTTTTTCAACCTCATATTGTAACACTTGTATGCTTTCCTTATACTTGAGTAACCAACAAGTACTCCATTGTCCACACGAGAGTCAAGCTTTCCCATTCCGCCATCTTCTCTTTTGATGTATCATTTTCTTCCAAATACTCTGAAGTGCTTCACATTTGTTGGTATTCCTTTCCATAGCTCATAAGACGTTTTGTTAGTGTTGTTTCTGAGCATTACTATATTTTGAATGTAAACCACTGTATGCATTGCATGTGTCCAAAAGATATCTGTCAATTTGGAATCCATTATCATTGTTTGAGCCATTTCTTGTAATGTCCTGTTCTTTCTTTCAACAAGTCCATTATGTTGATGTGTCCTAGCAATGGAGAATTGCCCTTTTATTCCATGTCTACTATAGTAGTCCATAAACTCCTTTGAAGTGAACTCTCCTCCATTTTCAAATATCAAGTATTTGATTTTTGAATCCATTTCATTTTCAACCATTTCCTTGTAGACCTTGAAGTTTTCAAAAGAATCTGACTTATTCCCGAGGAATAAAACTGCAGTCATTCTTGTATATTCATCAACTAATAACATAAAGTATTTCTCACCTTTTAAACCCTTTGTTGTAGTTGGTCCAACTAGATCAGTATGCACAATTTCCAGTGCTCTTGTTGTTGAATATTCCTTTGATTTAAACTTGTTCTTTGTTTTCTTTCCTTGTTGACAATGATTTGATAAAGTGTTGGTTGGTTTTGTGATCTGGGGAATTTCTCTAATTGCTTCCTTTTTTCTGATTTTGACAAGGTTATAAAAGTGTATGTGACACATTCTTCTGTGCCATAGCCAACTTTCATCTTCCTTTCCTAGACAACACCTTTCATTTCCAATTTCACTTAATACATATATGTTGCTTGAAGTTCTTACAGTTGTTGCAATCAATTTTCCCGAACCTTCTTTTCTTATCTCGCACTTTTGTGAATCAAAAGTAACTTTATGACCTTGGTCACACATTTGACTCATACTTAGAAGATTATGTTTTACATCTTCTACTAGTAGAACATTTTCTGCCTTGGTATTTTTATTTCCAATTCTGACTGTGCCTTTTCCAATGATTTTAGTTGAATAATCATTTACAAAGGAGACTGATCCATTTATTTCCTTTCTTAATGTAAGAAAAATGTCTTTATCACCTATCATGTGTTTTGAATAGCCACTATCAACATACCAACCACATTTATTCTTCTTATCTTGTAGAGCGAGTGTGCATTCTTCATTGCTATACTGATTCTGCTTTCTTATCCATGTTCTCTTCTGATGTTTATGTCTATGACTGTTGTTTTTTTGATGTAGTTCTCTAGGAGGAACTGTCATTCTACAATATTTGATCATGTGCCCAAAGTTTTTACACTTGTAGAATTCCACTTCAGTGCTCAATTATTCAACACTGTTGTAACTTCTTCTCTGTGTTTCACTAGGCCTTCTTGGATAACCCTTTTGTGTATGACTTTCAAATTTTTCTATGTTCCTGCTGTTAGCTCTACAATTCATAGCTTTATGTCCAAAATTATTGCATGCATAACATAAACCAAAAAAGATAGTTTGATACATGGGAGTTGAAGATATTCTGAAAGGAGCTTCTCTTCTAAATCCTTCTTCTTCCTGAGGCCTATCTATCAGTCATTGATTATGAAATTTGAATCTTCTCGGTGGAGGAGTGTCTCTATAATCTTCTTTGTAGGTATTCCTATCCCCTTTGATTGTTTTTGCATAGATTTTTTGATATGTTTATTGTTATGTTATTTTGGATCTTGATCCCTTTTCTGTCTGATTGTATCCAAGTCCGGTCTTGTCATGATGAGGATTTTGATTGCTGATATTGTCATCCAAAACTTTTGAGTTGTTCTGCATATTTTTCTTTTGAATATCCTTTCTTAATGTGACAATCTCTGCTTCCAAATTTTCAATGACCCTGTCTCTTTCTTCTAGCTGTTCTTTGAGTGCTTCTTCAGTTCTTTTATCTTCTTCTATTTGAACCTTCAAATTTGTGATCATTTTTTCTAGTTCCTGAGTGTCTCCTTTCTTGTCTAGTTATGCTTGTAGCTTCTTGTTTTTCTTCTTTTCTCTTATTATAACTTCTATGGCAGTCAACAATTCTTCTCGATAGTCAAATTCCGCCTCTTCATATTCTTCTTCAGTGTCTTCTTTATCAGATTCTTCTACTTCCATGAATATAACTCTTTCTGTCTCACTGTCACTAACTTCATCTTCATATGATGAGGAGATGTCCTCTTTGGTGCAAACGATTTTCTTGAAATCTTTCTTTATGGTTCTTTTTCCTTTATATGTTTGTTTTCTATTTGAGTAATCTTCATCATTCCTCTTATTTTTCTTATGAGGACATTTGTTAGCAAAATGACCAATACCATCACAATTAAAACAAATCAATGTAAGCTTACCTTTATATCTACAGTTGGTTCCCTTGTTCAATATTTTGACAAAGTTGGCCACTTCTTCATCATCTTACGAGATGTCACTACTGCTGCTATGTTCTTTTTCCTTTTTCTTTGACCTTTTGGATGGTTTGAAAGATGCTTCTTTTATATCTGGATTTTCCTGTTTGATTCTCATTTCACATCCTGTGAAGATTCGATGTAGTTCATCCATGCTTATTGAGTGTAGATATACTCTTTCTTCTAGTGCTAATATGTTATGATCAAATCTCATAGGAAGAGATATTAATACCTTTTGAGCAATTACAGGTTATTTAATTTCTTCTCCCAATCCTATGATTGCATTTACTGTTTCATCGACACGTAAGAAGTAAGCTACAATATTCTCATCTTCCTTCATCTTTAGTTGTTCAAACTAACCTCTGTAAGTTTGAAGCTTTGTTGATTTGAATTTTGAATCTCCTTCATAAATATTTTGAAGCTTGTCCCAAATTTATTTAGCATATTTACAATTATAACTTTGGTGTATACCGATTCACAAAGACCATTCAAAAGTGCATCTGTGGCTTTGAAATTATTTTGATCGATTTTTATTGCTCTTTCATTTGTCAGAAAGCTGTTGTTTCTTTGTATCTATCTAAAACTGATTGCCAAATTTCAAATCCCTGTGCCTGTATATATGTTTTCATCCTTATGCTCCAAAATGCATACTTCTGTCCATCAAACTGTGGTATTCAATTTTTATACATGTTGTTTCTCTCCATGATCTACCTTTTAGTGGTTAAACTGATTTATGAAGGAACCTACTTTGACACCAATTGTTGGATTACTAAGAGGAGGGGTGAATCAGTAATAAAGCAATTTAATCATTTTTCACCAGAAAATGCAAGTGTTATATCAATGTAGAATTATTATCCAATAGTTGCGGAGTAAATAAACAATGAACAACTGGACAATCATACACATACATAGTACACTAGTGTGGAAACCCAAAGTGGGAGAAGACCACATAATGCTTTTTCTTATATGTCTTTAATAATATCATTCATTGGAAGCACCAACTTCCTTTTTTTTCCAGCTGCAACTGGAAGGAGACACCAACCCCCTAGTTTCTTAGGTTACAACCCGAGGGAAGCTCCAACTCCCCAATTCTCTGACTACAAATAGAAGGAGGCTACAACCCCCTTTGTTCTTCGACTACAACCAGAATATGGTTACAACCACCTGTCCTTGCCCCATCCAACCACCCTGAAATATAAGTAGAATGATGGAACCACTGTCACACTATCACTGTGAGATATACTATTGTAAACCTGTACCAATCAACTTGCACCAAACAACCTACAACAACTCGTACCAATAACCTGTGATCAACCTGTACCATAAACAAGTGCATCAACCATGAACCAACCTATACCTCATTATGTACCATCAATGAGTGCATCAAACATGCACCAAATATGTACCAATCATGCATCAAATACACATAAACTATGACTCATCAAGATGTACCAACATCATCAACTACACACCTCATGTATGTGCCAACTCATCAACTACTGGTCTCAACCATGTACCCAACATGTACCTCAACCAAAATCCCTCAAATATGAACCAATGCTAAACTTCAGTAGATCTACCTCAGATCAACTCTACAACAAGACATAAACTCCCAAGAGGGCATCCAACATATTTACAAGGAAAACCCTCAACTTGATTCATAAATTCAACACTACACATGAAAACCATACCCTTTTTTTTTTCTTGTAGTGTTCTGTTGCTGTAATTTTTCTGCTGCACTTTTTCTATTGCGGTTTTTCAGCCGGACTTTCCCTGCCGCACTTTCATGCTACGATTTTTCTGCCGCACTTTTTCTACTGCACTTTTCCTGCCACACTTTTTATGCTATAGTTTTCCTGCCACAATTTTTGTGCCGCACCTTTTCTGCCACAATTTTCCTGCCGCATTTTTTCTGCCGCACTTTTCCCGCCACAATTTTCCTGCCGCACTTTTTCTGCCAAAGTTTTCTCTATCAATAATACCTTCCCAAATAACCTTTCACAAAAATAGATATTCAATGATATTCAAGTGTGTTTTGAATGAGAGACCCTTGCCTCTTATTTATACTTTTATGTAGCTTCCTCAAGGGGTTACCTTCTA
>JZKD02S1662712.1:107163-145704 GCA_000966675.3 Picea glauca
TCCATCTAAAATATTTTTACATGCAAATATATCAAAACTCATACCATTATCCATCAAACAAACTTGGTTCCATTACCCAAACCTTTGTGCTACCAAAATTCGCCACCATAATTTCTTCAAGGGTTGACATCAATGAAAACCAACCCAATTAATCAACAATATCTCCATTAATTATCCTCCAAACCGGATATTTAAATATTAGATAATTTATATCATATCAAAAAAATATAAATATCCACATTATCCACAAAATACCAAAATAGAGTTTGTTGTCCAAACATTATGAGAACCACTAGCACTGTCTTCATCAACTCAAATAATAAAAAAACATAATCTAAAAACCATACTTGCCACTTTGAGAAGCAATTTTTCTTTTTTTCACTGTTGTTTCCCTTTGATTTATTGGAAGTAGCCTGTGGTTGGTTAGACCCTTGGGGCTGTATCTCACTAATAACACAGGAACAATAATCCTTCAAATGCATGCGGGAAGACACAGTTTTTGAGGAATCATTGGAGGGAGAAGAAGGGAGACAACCTCTTTTCCTTTATCTTGCACAGGTTGGGGAATATTAGTTTTTAGTCTCTTACTGACATGTGAAGACTGAGCATACGAATCAACATGGACAATCTGGACATTGGGATTGACAGGTTGTGGGAGAGGTAATGACATATTGGGCCAACCACGATGGTGAGAGATAGTCGGGTTGACGATCTCTTTCCATCCATCATTTGCGGGGACTTTTGGTTGCAAGGACACATGTGGAGGAACGAGAATGCCAGGGATGTTACGAGGCTCTAAAGGAGGTATTTCTAGATGAGGGTGCACTATTCCATGCCCAATCTAGTTAAAGAACCAAGATCAGAACAATTGGTTCAATTATTGGGGATCAACATCAAAATAGATGGAAAATCTAGGCGTTCTAGGACCTCGGTTCCAATTTCCCCTGTCTTTGTTATTTTTTCCATTGATGCCCTGACTGAAAAAGATCATCCTATAGCAGTAGTTCATCATTTCTTAATCTCTTATTAAACCATACATAAATTGTCTCAATAATTGACACGAGATACATGCAAATCTATCCATAACAAACCATTCATTAACTGCCAAGTGAACAGGGGGTGATAGGGTTCCTGGGAAATATGGAGGGAGTGTAATTAGAGAAAAGTGGTATAATGATAGGGGATTAATACACAAATACTGTTCAACAATTAATTAAACAATTTACTGTGTAATAAAGTATCAAAATATCAGTCACCAACCCTTGCATGGATGCAATAAGTGAAATTGGGATTATGAGGGGAATATAATGAGAAAAAAATGATAGAATGATAGGGAATTGATATGGATATTGTTCAATTTAAAATAAATCAAAACATATCTCTATACATACCTTCATAGTTTAACAATGTTCACTTTTTTTTTTTAAACAATAATTTAAACTGTTACTTTCATTGACAAATTTCTTGCTGTCTTCCAAACAATAATGTATATGCCTAGAATTATTTAACTACAACAACCATTGTATCCATATAATCATTGTATGACAATCATAATGAAAATTATTGCAATCGATATAAGAAACCACAATAGCCTTTGATCCACAACCATACATTAACTCCAATGCTAATCCTTTAAAACCAATAGGAACCTGTACAATGTTTACAACCATTTGTATCCATCATTTATTTCAACATTTTTCAACACAATCAAAATGGATGCTATAACTCTTATTTGGGCCTCAAACAATTCACACACAGGTGTCCCTTTAATACAATCAACATAATGATTGAACCAAATAACATTCAATACTTCGATCCCAAGCTTCAAATAAATAAGTTTGTACAAACTTCTTCCATAATTTCCAAACGAGGAACTCAACAAAATAATGCCCAAGTAACCAAGCACACACAGTGCTCACATCAACCATCGAACTAGAATAAAACAATATCAATATAATATTTAGGGTTTAAGAAAACAAGTGGAAGGTATGAACAAGTGGTTTGACCAGATGGCTTGGTATTCAAATAACGCAAAAAACTCATGCCCTATGAAAATTTACCACATAAAAATAATATGTAACAATGCTCTTGACTGTGAGGGTTTCCAAAACAATAGACAACCATTTCCAACAGGAAACAAAATGAAGCCAATCCTTTTAATCAACACTGTAAAATGAGCGACCAAGCACAAACCCGTGTCCGACCAAAAAACATGCATAATGCTTGCATCAACTTCTAGGTGCGTTAAATTCACACTCTGTAATTTTTACTAGGAAGTGGTGAGGTTATAGCAAGCAACTAACAACTCAGGGTTTTTCCAAGACAAGGCACAAAACACTTTAATATTTCACCAGTTCTCATTAAAACCACATGGTCGAAATAATGTGTGTACACTAGCCATAGAGACGAACATGGCTTGAGAAAAATTAATCAAAGATACCTTTATTAATAATCCATAGGTAGGGTACTCGCAAATATTATAGCTTGGGAAAACCATGATAATCAATTTCAACAGAGAGACCAGACCCAAAACCCAAGCCATAACCGAGCAGGCTCAACTGCAAATTTTATTCAACAATTCTATGCAAAGATTACACACAACAAGAAGAGCGTGACCATTTTATTTTAAGAATGCCAACAGTCCAGTACCACTACCATGAGAAACCAAGGACACAAACACCAAGACACAATTACAAATTATCATAATAGCTTAAGAATCACATAGACCGCGAGTAACCAGAGCCAAAAAATGATTCAAAGGGAAGAGTAACTATCATGGATGGAAGAGTAAGAAAACCCATACTTGGAAAATGCCTGCGTGAGGAAAACTTAGATCTGTCAAATGTCTCTCACTTGATAACTTAGATCTATTTCTTTTCTGGGAGCGTCCTCTAAATTTGACATGAAGGATCTTGGCACTTCAAATTTCATTTTGGTCATGGAAATTAAAAGAGATCGAAAAAAGAGGAAACTCTAGTTAAATTAGAGAAAATATGTCGAGACAATATTGCATAGGTTTAATATGCAGGAATGTAATCTAGTCAAGGTTCCTATTCTTGTTGGTGTAAAATTATCTGCAGATCAATGTCCCAAGACACATGAAGAGGAGGAGGACATGTCTTGTGTTCCATATGTGAGTGCAGTTGGGAGTTTGATGTATGCAATGGTATGTACTGCACCAGACATTGCACATGCAGTGGGATTTTTGAGCAAGTATATGTCAAAACCAGGGAAGGAGCATTGGACACCAATAAAAAGGGTTTTTGGGTATTTGCGTGGCATTGCTAGCTATGGATTGTGCTTCCAAGGATGAACGGGATTGGAAAACATGGTGGATATACATGGCTTTGTGGATGCAGATTGGCTTGGAGATCTAGATCGTAGGAGATCTACAAGTGGGTATGTGTTTAACCTATTTGGAGGAGCAATAAGTTGGATGAGAAAAAGATAGGTTGTAGTGGAACTTTCAACTACAGAAGCTGAATACATGGAAACCACTCATGAAAGTAAGGAATAAGTATGGTTACAGATATTGTGTTCAGGTATTGGGTCTATACAACAAGCTGTAAGGATAGATTGTGACAGTCAGAGTGCAAATTTTCTAGTGAAGAACCTGACTTATCATTCAAAGACAAAGCATATTGATATTCAATATCACTTTGTGAGAGACATGGTTGAAGAAAAGAAAGTATTGCTGATGAAGGTGGACACTTTGAATAATTTTGCAGATTCATTAAAAAAATCTATGAGCACTGAGAAGTTCTCTTGGTGTAGAGGATCCATGGGCATTGTTGCCTTGGATTGTCGACTATATAACCCTATAACCCCCTGTATGCAAAGAAAACAACAAGTGCGAGAATGTTGGGTATGCATTATATTCTTTGCACGAGTAATAGTATGTGTTATATTCTTTTTCCTCAGGAAACGTGTCACATTTTCACTTCATTTTTCATGTTGCCTTGATTTTCATGTCCATTGTTAGGTGGTTTTTCGACACATGTTTTTTTTCGATGGTTTTCTTTTTCCAGTTAAGGAATTAGGGTTGTTGACTAATCCAGGTCAGTGGGTTAGGGTTTTGGATGTCGATGGGTCCTATACGTATATTGTATTGTAAACAATGTATCACTATGAATGAATATAGAATATGCTGGTTTTCCTGGTTTGGGTTTCTAGGGAAAAAATATCTGTGTAATGTTTGTATTTTCCATTGTATGTTTTCTGTTCTTTTACTAAAAATCTGTTTGCAGTAAATATTGTACAAGGTTAAAATCTATACTTCTGATAACATATGTTCCACGATTTTTTTTTTAGGGTCAAACCCCTTTATATTTTCATCATACTTCAGAATGACATTATGGAAGTGATTCACAAACTCATTAATTTTTTTTATATTCTTGAATATGAAGTCTCTAATTTTTCAAGGAAAGGGTATGAATTTATTTTTCCATTTCTTGTGGAAAAAGTGCATCCATAAATTATATTTCTTTGCCACTTTCGTAATAAACATTTTATCAGATACATGAATGATGGTATGGAAGAAAAGAGGGATTTTCGTAAGAACAAAATATCTTGATAACATTGTTATTTTCCATCTTATCTAACGCCCCCTTTTTCTCCAAGAATTTATTTGCTTGGTCAAATATCTTGGGGGTATTTTTACCAAACAAAAGTCCTTTGAAAACTGAAATGAAATCATTATAAACTTCGTAAAAATGAGAAGAATTCTTGTGTCTCCATAATGCTTGATACTAGAAGGTAATTGGATCAATTTCACTGTTCACCCTCTTACAGATAATCAATTTTGGAAATTGACAGCAATATACTATCGCGAACACCAAATAAGAAGCCGTAAATAATTTCTTGTCCCTTTTGTAATGTGACAATTGGGAGGATATTTTGATGGAAATAAGTTTTCCCCAATTGAATATAGATTTCTCTTTAACTGTAAAATATAAAATATAAAGAATCATGTAGGAAATGGTGGCGGTGCTTTCTTGGCCTGTCATCCTGGTAAATAACCAAGTGATTTCCCAAAAGGAGTTTTTAAAGGAGTCGAACTGAATCTTGGTTATGTCTTCTAGGACAACCATAGGATTCTCGAAGAACTCAGGAAAGAGGTCCAGGCCATTGTCATGCTTTTTTAGAAAATATTTGCAATCCTCTCCTTTGTAGGTAAGTGTTGGCTTAGGGAGCTTCAACATCTTACGAAACACGTGTGATGAAAGAGAGATGGGGGAATGATCTTGGAGTTGTATGATTCATTGACTCGGTATGTATTTCTCAACGCACCATGCAACCAGTTCTTTGTAGTCGAATACCTCAAGGACACACCCTCGCGAGAAATTCCAGATGTACATATTATATCTTTCTGTGTAAGAGGAGATGAGTAATGAGAGTATGCTTTGGACCATTGAAAGTTCTAGTCATCACGACCAAAAATATTCAAAGTATCACCACAAAACTGCTGTCTGGATGTTACTACCATAAGTTGATGGGAGTGTTATTTCAATTGGATAATAAATTGAAATGAAACCTTTCTGAGATATAAAAATAACATAACCCTTGGTAAATCGTTCTTTAATGCAATTTAATGAAAAATATTCTCGATCCCTTCGCTTATTAATGATGATATTTACGAAACCTGCACGATCAATTATTAGCATTAAACCATACTGAATGCGTATTGGGAAAAGAACGAATATGGGGGGGATGAACAAGAGAAATTTGAATTTGGGACCTTTTGTGAACCCACCAACCCATAGTTGCGAACGATCGAAAATAGGCTAATTGTTGCACTACGGTCGATTAAAATCAATACAAGAGAAATAATATACTTAGGATCTTGGTGCCCATGAAAATTCTGACAGTCATAATGTATATTATGGGTCTTTGGGTGCAAAATGGAGATTGTAGAATTTGGAAGATGAAATATTGAACCCATGAACCACCGAACCCGCGGTTGCAAGAATGGTTAAGTATATTATAAAAATTCGGTCAGTCGGACTCATGATATGGGAACATGGATGGAGGTGAAGATCCATGAGTCCTCCAGCCCGCAAACCCACCGATTTTTTTTTTTTTTGAAAAACAAGCAAGAGTGGTAGCTAGAAATGGGAAAGAGAAGGGAGAAAAGAAAAGGGGAATGAGGGTAGGTATAAAAGAGGGAAAATAAATGGAAAAATGAAGTTGGGAAAATAGAAAAGGAAGGGAAATTTCAGAAGTGGAAATTGATCTCAACAACTGGCTGCAGCTATGAGATGATAGGGTTGTCAAGAATCTAGAATCTTTATGGCCATATGCTTCCATCCATTGGGCTATGGAGTCAAAGGTAAGAATATACAAATTGAAAAATAAAATTTGTGTACAAGGAAGATGAGAAAGTTTTAGGTGAAGAAACCTTTCAAATATTTCTCGTTGATAGGAAACATTAATATTTTACCCTTCTTGTCTTTGAGCATATAGGAATTAAAACCCAGGATATTTTCGACAATGTATGGTCCAATCCAGAGTGCTTCGAAATTTGTATGCATCAATGGTTTCTCCTTGGATTTGTTCTAGAGTAACACCAATTCTCCCTTCTGAAAATTATTTATAGTTTCATTTTGGTCAAAATATATTTTGATACTTTTATATCTTTGAGAATTTCTATTTAGGGATTTACTTCACTCTTTCTCCAATTTCAACAACTGTTTGATCCTCCTTTGGAGAGGTGAACTATCTTCTGCATCTTTTGTATTAACCACAAAAGTCAAAGCATTGAGTTCGAGGTTGATTGGCATTTTTCCTTCTTTCCCATAAACCAATGTATATGGATACATCCCAGTGTTGTCTTTTGGAGTCATTTTGATTTCCCACAACGCATCAGTCAACTTCAAATGCCAATTCCTTTCGTTCTTGTCAATATTTTCCTTTAATATATGAATGAGTGTGTTATTTGTGGATTCTGCAAGACCATTTCCTTGAGGATAATAATTTGATGATTGCCCCATAATAATTTCATATTCTCCATAGAATTCTGTAAATTTTGAAACAATGAAAATCGAACCATTATCAGTGATAAATTTTTCTGGGACACCGAATCTTGACAAAACATTATCTTTGAGGAGCTTAATTAACTCTTCATAATTAGCCCTTTTTAATGCCATTGCCTCTGGCCACTTCGTAAAATAATATGTAGCGGTGAGAATGTACATATGTACCTTTCTTTACTTTGGATTTATTGGCTCGACACCATCAAGTCCCCATTAGGAGAATGGTTGTTCTACAATTATAGGCTGTAACGACATTGCAAATATCTTCATTTTCCTTGAAAATTGATGGAAAGATACACACTTCCTTATTGTGGCATATGAGTCTCTATAAATTGAAGGATAATAAAATCCAATTCTTATTATCTTATGGGTAGTGGCCATAAGTGAAAAATTTCCACCACATATTCCTTCATGGAATTCTCTCATTAGTTCTTGGGATTTGTTTTCATCAACACATCTTAGTAATATATGATCATAGTTACTTTTGAACAATATATCAACAATAAACACATATTTTTTTTCCTTCATCTTTAATGTTCTTCTCTCTTTAGGGTTCATGGTGACTGGAAACTTCCCGGACCTCAAATAGAATACAATGTCTCCATACCATTCTAAATCGACCAATGGTTTTCCTACTGAAATTGAAATCATTCCGTTGACATAATCACTATTTGCGATGAGATTACATAAACCTTGGATTTTGACAAACTTTAAAGGTTTAATTTCAATATCATATTCTTGGATCTTTTCCAACCAGTTAGCCCATTTTCCTTCTCTTAATTGTTGATTCAAAATCATCTTTATTGGCGAGGATGGAACATAAGCAATGACATGAGAATTTAGTATGTATGTCCGAAAGTGTGCCACCACCTTCACAAGACCTAGGGATTTCTTTTCCAACTCTGAATAACTCAATTCATAATCATGAAGGGATTTTCTCATGAAATTGATTGGGAGTTCTTAAGAATTGGTATTCCTCTGAGTAAGAATAGATGCAATAATTGTTTCTATAGCGAACAAATAGACGATGAAATACTTTTGAAAATATAGGCTAATGAGGACTGGAGCTGTGGTGATTTCCCTTTTGATGTTATTGAAATATTCTTGTGTATCCACTATCCATTTGAACCTTTTCTCCTTTTTCAACAATAAATTGATTGGCTTCACAATACTTGCATAGTCAGGAACAAACTTCCGCACAAAGTTGATCTTGCCAAAAAATGATTGAAATCATTTCTTAGATAATGGGGGGTTGAGTTCATTTATAGATTTAAATCTTTCTGGATCTATATAAATCCCTTCCTTGCACACAATATGACCCAATATTTTTCTTTGAGTTACAGTGAATAAACATTTCTTTGGGATTAGAGAAACACCATATAATCTGCATCTGTCAAAAACTTTTGTCAAGTAATGGATATGATCACTCCTTGTTTTTGAATGCACTGTCAATTCATATTGACAATATTTCATGAATTTTCCTATCAACCCACTAAATGCATGATCCATGGCCCTCTGAAATGTGACTCCTGCATTCTTCAAACCAAAGG
This sequence comes from Picea glauca, assembly GCA_000966675.3. Classification (NCBI taxonomy): domain Eukaryota; kingdom Viridiplantae; phylum Streptophyta; class Pinopsida; order Pinales; family Pinaceae; genus Picea; species Picea glauca. Next base: position 115,745 of record JZKD02S1662712.1, read on the forward strand.
GCATCCTAGCATATGCATATGTCTTCCAAGATGTTATGAATGTTGTCTTTTCTACATCTTACTCATCAACCAAGACTTGATTATATCTAGAAAAACCATCTAACATGGACATGCAGGCTAATCCCATGACTTGCTAGAGAAGAAACTCCATTTTAGGTAAAGGATAGTTATCCTTTATGCTTTCTTTGTTAAGATCCATGAAATCCACACACATCCAAATTTCCTCGGTATTATTTCTTACTATCACATGGATTGAAAGCCAATCAGAATGCCTGATGGGATACATTATTCTAGCCATCTTTAATTTCTCTAATTGAACCTTTACCAGAGGTTTTAATATTGGGTTCATCATCCTTATTTTTTTCTTGATCGTATTTTCTTCTTCTCTCAAAGGAATGATATGTTGAAATATTGTTTTGTCATAAGATTACAAATCATCATAGGTCCATGTGAAAACAATAAGATATTCTTTAAACAATGAAACATATTGATCAACTTCCTCAATGGTGCAATCATCTCCCAATTTGACATATTTTGGGGAACTGTCAGTTCCAATATTGACCTTTCTTGTTTCTTGCACATTTTGAAGTGAAATTTCTTCCAGGGGATTCTTAGCATGATAATATTTCATAAAAAGAGACTCATATTGAATACAATATTTTGGGACAACAGACATGTGATTGTCTTCATCATCATCATCATTCAAATTTTTTTTTCCAACTGTTCATCATTCTCAAACACTTGAAAATATTCCAAGTTATCAGGTACAAAAGGTCAAAATACTCTTTCTACTTAAAAATATGTTTTTCTTTGTATATCATTTGGGTTTGACAATGAGGCCGCCAAGGCTAATGAATCTGCCTTCTGATTCTTGTCCCTTGGAATGAAATAAATGTTGAAAGAGGTGAAAGATTCCATCAATTTGTTAACCCTTTTGAAATATAACTTGGTGTTTCCTTCTTGATTTTATACCTCTGGGTGACTTGATTAATTACCAACTCAGAGTTTCCAGTCACAATTACATGTTCTAACCTCATTTCTTGTGAAAGAATAATCCCCTGAATCAAAGCTTCATATTCTGCTTCATTATTAGTAAATGTGATGTAGGAGCATCGCCAACAAAGCACATGCATGGAGGACAACTGGGCGCACTAGTGCACGTGTTGAAATATTTTGAATTTCAAACTGATCAATGTATTAATGCGATATCTGAAAAAACATTTTGAGTCATGAATGTATTTAAATGATCGGAGGCTAAGCCATCGTGAAAATATGGTGGGGGAATGTATTTTGTTTTATGGATCGGATCGTAGTACAGATTTGGAGCTTGCTCTCTTATCTGTCTGATGCAATATTTATTGTAATAGGTGTTGAGTAGTTGATAGAATTCAATTCCATTTAATGTAGCATAGAGTAGTTGGAGGGAATGCTCGAAGAGCACCTCTTTGTATAAATCTTTGTAATATTGCCCAATAGTTGTTTTTAGAGAGTTGTTGTTGTTGCTATTGCGAATAGAGGAGAATCAAGCAACATTTGCATCTATCTTGTATAGGTTAAGGAGTGGCGAAGAACAATGTATGTATGTATTTAAGTTTCAGTTGGATGAATATAATAGAGGAACATTGTCCCAAATGTGTGTGGTTGTGTATCTATTTGAATGAATGCTAGAGTTTCTATTATTTTTCAATTCTTTGTTAATTTTTTTCTTGGATCTATGATTGCATTTGCCTTGTCGAATGTATGGTTCATTGTTAGGAGTAGACAAGTTTCGATTTTTTTCTCTTTAGTGAGTGAGTGCAAGGTGTGCATAGCATCCACAAGAAGTGTGTGACAGAGTCTATTTCAAATCGAAAGATCAGAAGAGATAGCGAGGAATTGTATGTATGCAAGGAGTGCATCAACATCCACAAGGAGTGCATGACAGAGTTTTCAGAATCGAAAGATCAGAAGGGATAGTGTGATTTAGTTGTGAGAGATAGAAGCAGTTGAAGGATAGTCATAAGGAGTGTGAAGTCATTCATAGAAGATGAAGTGTGGAGAGAAGCATGTTTCAAAGTGTGCACATATCACAAATTTGACTAAGGGTCGAAGAGATTGTTTAGAGGAACAAAGGAGGACTAGATAAGTTAATCTTAGGAGGGAGAGCGACATAAATATTCAAGGAAAGGAGTCCTTGAAATTCTCATCAAGGCCAATGGGAAATACTCATTCTAGAGGAAGCAAACGATTCCAGACTGTTAGATCTGGGAAAGCGAGGAGGAGGATAACTGTGAAGTATTCAGGTACTTCTGAGTTTCAGCAAGTCCAAAGACTAGACAAAGATAGATCACGAAGTTCTAAGTCACGACTAGATCTCGATCATTGATCATAGAGGAGTACATGGTGATGGATTAAGGAGTTGGGAATTAGAATTTTGGAGGTTGGGGGTGAGAAATTTAACTTCAAAAGGTCACAAAGTCCGAACCATTGTGGGGATGATGGATCCGAGGAGGATGTGGCATGAGTTCAGAGATTTTGAACTAAGTGATTCAGGAAGGAGTGAAGAAATGATTCGGGACATCCCTGAAGTCCGAACCATGAAGGAGGTAGACCCATGATCATAGTCGTGGTCACTTGCAGAAGAGCCTGTGTGTGTGGGTAAGGTAGTTTCGGGTGCTCGAAGGGACCCAAGGAGTCGTTCCGAATAAAAAATCCAAACGATCCAAGACTAGGAGGTAAAGAAGACCTTTGGAGGTAAGGAGGTTTACACAAAAGTGGTATCAGAGCAGAATACATAATTGAATTCTATAGGGATAAAGATAAGCATCAACACAATACCTCCTAGAATACATGTTGATCCACCTGTAGCTAACATAGCTATGTAAAGGGAGACGCGAGAAATTCATGCGAGGATGGATGCCATGGAAACAACACAAAGGAGAGTGCTTGATGCTGGAGATGTCAGCGAGGCAGAAATCAAAAATGTAGAAGTCGAAGTAGAAGCTGTAGCTGAGGACACTCCAAAAGAACACTTGTTGAGAGTGGTTGTCAAATTGGGTGCTAGAGAAAAGATTGACATCCCTATGCATGAGGAAAATTTAGACACAGAGGAATTGCTTGACTAGATTCGAGCAATGGACAAGTATTTCGACTATGAGGATGTCGAAGAGGATAAAAAGGTAAGACATGTTGTCACTAGACTGAAAGGACATGTAACATTGTGGTGGGATGAATTGCAGGCTGATAGGAGGAGAAAAGGAAAATAAAAGATCAAGAGTTGGGATCGAATGGTAGCCAAGTTGAAGGAAAAATTTATGCCCAAGGATTACCAGATAAATATGTTTAGGAGAATGAAGAACCTGAGACAGAGAGGATTGACGGTGAAGGAGTACACAAAAGAGTTCTACAAATTTAACATTAGAGCTAGACAAAGAGAGAGAGATGAGGAGAAGGTTACCAGATACATTAATGGCCTGAGATATGAAATTCAAGATGACCTTAGTATGGTATCATTCAGGATGGTTGAATACGTGAATGAGATGGCACTGAAGGCATAAGAGAAGTTGGATAGAAAGCAGAGTCATCAGAACATGGGCTGAAGCTTGAACAAAGGAAAGGGAGTTTCCAAAGATAAGGCACAAAATCCCAGAGATGAGGCAGAGAAACCACATAGTCACTCTGAGAGAAGAGGAAGTTTTTGAGGAGGACATAGTGGTGGTAGAAGTTATTTTCCCCGAGGAAGGGGAAGAGGCATAGGAGGATAAGTAAGATGTTATGCCTGCAGAAAGATAGGACATAAGTCTTGGGATTTCCCCAAGAGAAAGAAAGGAGGTGAAGCTCACATATCAGAAGCACAGAAGCAAGATGCTGAGACAGAAGGTGCAGAGGATGGAAGGTCCCTAATGATGAAGAAGATTCTTTTGAAGTAAGAACCAGAGACTGAAAAGCCAATACAAAGGAACAATTTGTTCAGGACAACTTACAAAATGAAGGACAAAGTTTGCAAGGTGATAATTGATAGTGGGAGCACTAACAACTTAGTATCCACAAAGATGGTGGAGAATATAGAGCTGGAGATGAATGCACACCCAACACCATACAAAGTCTCATGGTTGTAGAAAGGTCATGAGGTAACAGTTACTCAACAATGCCTAGTTAATTTCAAATAATTAACTAGGATATAGGGATGAGATCCTATGCGACATAATTCCTATGGATGTCTGTCATGTTTTGATGGGAAGACTCTGGCAATATGATAGGAATGTTATTCATGATGGGAGGAGAAATAATTACACCTTAGAGAAGAATGGGAGGAGACACATGTTGCTGCCAATTGAGGAAAAGAAGGTGAAAGAGGAAGCCAACGTGAGCATACTTCTCATGAGTGGGAAGTAACTCCTAAATGAAGTAAAGAAGGAGTAAGAGATGTAGTTCATTGTAGTGAGGAAAATGAGGGTTATCCTTACCAATACTTCATTGGATGATTTGCCTGAGGAAGTTCAGGAGCTTCTCGAGAACTTTGTTGATATTGTAGTGGATGAGTTGCCAAACTCATTTCCACCTATCAAGACCATCAGTCATCACATTGAATTAATACCCGAAGAAAGCATACCGAACAAAGCAGCGTACATATTGATGCCTCAAGAGAATGAGTAGGTGAAGAGACATGTTCAAGATCTACTAGACAAGGGATTGGTCAGAGAAATCTTGAGTCCATGTGCAGTACTGACTTTATTAAGTCCAAAGAAGGATGGAGGCTGGAGAATGTGTATGGAATCGAGGGCCATAAATAAGAACACCATTAGATACATATTTCCATTACCAGGTATGGACGACCTAATGGATTGCTTGAGTGGAGCCAACTATTTTTTGAAAATAGATTTGAAAAGTAGGTATCACTAGATAAGGATGAGTGAAGGTGATGAGTGGAAAACAACATTCAATATGAATGAGGGGTTATATGAATGGCTTGTTATGTTGTTTGGCTTAACAAACACCCTGAGCTCTTTTATGAGACTGATGAATGAAGTATTAAAGGATTTCATTGGTGAGTTTGTGATTGTGTATCTGGATGATATACTGGTGTTTAAAAAGAGTAAGGAGGACCACTTGAGACATTTAGCATTAGTGATGAGGAGGTTGCAACAAGAGAAGCTACTAATCAATTTGAAGAGGTCCTCTTTCTTAAAGACATAGATCATATATTTGGGTTTTGTTATTTCTTGAAATGAGTTGAAGATGGATCCTAAAAAGGGGAAAGTGATCAAAGAATGGCCATCAATGAAGAATATCTTTGAAGTAAGAAGCTTCCATGGGTTAGAAAGTTTTTATCATATGTTCATCAAGAATTTTAGTGGGATTAGTGCTCAGATGATGGATATAGTGAAGAAAATACACAAGTATTTCAAGTGGATAGAAGAGGCTGAGAGGAGCTTCAACATATTGAAGGAGAAGATAATTGAATGACCGATTTTGGTTCTACCAGATTTCAGAAAGACATTTAAGGTAAGATGTGATACGAGTAGAGTTGAAATTGGAGCAGTCTTAATCTAGGACAACAAACCTGTTGCATATTTCAGTGAGAAGATGAATGAAGATAAACAAAAATACTCCACATATGACAAAGAGTTCTATGCCATAATCCAAGCATTGAAGAAATGGAGACATTATCTTGTACCAAATGAGTTTTTCCTACACAACGACAATCACACTTTGCAATTCATAACTAGACAAGAGAAGATAAACTAGAAACATGCTAAGTGGATAGAGTTTATGCAAAATTTCACTTTTGTCATAAGACATATTTCTAGGAATGATAACAAAGTTGCTAATGCATTGAGTAGGAGAATTTTGATTATGTAGGAATTTAGAGTCAAACCCTTGGGGTTTGATCACATCAAGGAGATGTATCACAGTGATCGAGATTTTGGAGAATCATATGAAGCATGTGAAAATCCTGTGCTCAGAGACAAAAGCCCATGGGCCAAATATCTGATCCAGGATGGTTTTTTGTTCAAGGGATGTCAGTTGTGTATACCCAGATGCTCAATGAGGGAGAATTTGCTGAAGAAAAAGCATAGAGGAGGTCTAGCTGAACACTTCGGCCATGACAAAACATTTTTCCAAATAGCCAGTTCATATTATTTTCCAAGTATGAGAGTGGAGGTGAAGAAATTTGTGAACAATTGTAAGATTTGTTAGTATGCCAAGAGGAAGAAATAAAAAAATGGATTGCATCAACCATTTCCTATTCCAGAAAGGCCTTGGGATGCAATAAGCATGGATTTTGTATTGGGATTGCCAAGGACACAAAGAGGAAGTGTTTCCATATTTGTGGTGGAAAAATTTTCGAAGATGGCACACTTTATCCCATGCCAGAAGACCAGTGATGCAATGCATTTTGCAAACTTGTTTTTCAAAGAGATTGTGAGACTCCATGGATTGCCCAGGAGTATAGTTTCAGATAGGGATACCAAATTTAATGGTCATTTCTGGAGGATGTTGTAGGAAAATATGTGGACAGATCTATCTTTTAGTTCTGCATATCATCCACAAATAGATGGACAAACTGAAGTGGTGAATAAAAGCCTAGGAGATTTACTGAGGAGTTTGGTCACTAAAAACCATAGTCAGTGGGATCATATCCTAGCATTAGCCAAGTTTTCATATAATGAATCAGTGAACAGGAGAACTGGGAAAAGTCCATTTCAAATCGTATATGGAATGAATCCGAGGGGATTTTCAGAGTTAAGAGATTTGAAGCAGGGTGAGTTTAGAAGCACAAGAGCTGAAGAGTTTGCTACAGAGATGGATGAAATTCACAATCAGATCAATGAGCAGTTGAAGAAGACCAGCTGTGAATAAAAACACAGAGATGATAAACAAAAGAGAAATCTTCAACTTGAAGCTGAAGATCAAGTTCTAGCACATCTAAGGAAAGAAAGATTCCTGAGAGGAACCTTTACCAAGATGAAGTTTAAAAATATAGGGCCATGTAAAATCTTGAGAAGATTTGGTGAGAACACTTATGAGTTATAGATTCTAGAAGATGTGGGTATGTAACACCCTATTTCCCCCAGTCTGTAAATATAACTATATTGGCCAAGGAACTATGAAAAACCTAAAGGTGTGAATGTTTGATTTGATGGACGTTTGTACAAAAGGTCGATGAATGTAAATATTGTTATTTTAATAGAAAATGGTTATGTGCTGCATGAATACTGAAAGAGGGGATGTGATAAGAGAAAAACACGAATGACATGAAAGGTGGTGGAGGGTACCCAAAATGGTTGCAGTAACCTCCACCGAACCAGTACCATGATGGAATTAATTTCTTAGATCAGAACAATCCTCTGACCCAAGAATGGATTACAGTCGAGCTGGTAGGTGGGAAGACCTCCTCAAGAGTTAATGAGGGTATGGGGTAGACCTCCCATTCGTAAGGCTTCCATACCTAACCACAGACTGGGAATTTTATCCACACACAACCTTTCTAAGAAAGGCATGAAAGGAAGTGTTGTGGGAAGAGGAAGACCTGCGAAGAAAATGCAGAGAGGAGAGTGGAAACTCTTGGGTCCGAGGAAGGACTGAAAGAGGAACAATTATTTCTAATCACAAAAAATAGAGATTGAGCTAGGAGAAGGAGAGTAACCTTCATCCTTATCTATTTCTGTATTGGGAGAAGGAGAGTAACCTTCGTCCCTAACTTCCATTGAGATAGAAGTAAGATATTGAATCTCAAACAATTGTGGCTTAAGCATGGGGGTGGCCAATGATAAATCCATTGGGAGTGATTGAGCATATGGTTGGGTGGAAATGAGCACCCCTTTCAATAGTTGCATCATAGTCTATGGATTTGATAAGTGTTTTCTTGCCTTATGCTTTGAATTGTAAATAATGGATGTATGCAAGTGTTTATAAGTCCATAAAGGGTTCTTTCTTTGTATTAAATGATTAAGTTATGAATATGTGTTCATTCCCTTGAGAACCTATATTTCTTCATGATTTTCCATACGCCCCTATTTAGTCACTCGAAGGCACATTTCTAGGGAGCTACATCACCGCCCCAGATTCAGAACAAGCCTCTGGGCATAGCTACCATTTTGGTAACCTCACAAGTTACCTTGCCTTGACTTAGAGCATAAAGACATGTAAGTTAGGAAGGTGTTTCCTTCAGACCAATAGTCCAAGAGACTTTGAACCTATGCCTAAGTCCTTAACCAAAGACCCTACTAAGAGCGGGGGTCATAGCCCAAGAATTATCAGAAGATCCATGTGACTTGGGTCTAGGAACCTTGGAGCTTGAAGCTCCGAGATGTCAAATTGTTACAACCATTGATATATGAATGAAGATCAAGGGTAGGGAATCATTGTGGAGCCTGAAGGTGAAAGTAGCGAACACGCTAGTTTGCGACCCACAATTCACAATTTTTGTTGATTTCGTCAGCTGGAAGATCAACGACTTCGATTCAACCAAGCTGGGAAAGTACTTCCATATTGTGGAGGTTGAGCTCTCTGATAAAGAGAATGCACGTTGGGTCCCCACAATTGCTGTGAACTGTCAAATGATGGACACCTCGGTATCGATCAGATCATGGCCACTAGACCCTGAATAGTTGTGATATGGGTGGCCGTGAGTCCTTTTAGAAATCTATGGAGTAACAGGGTCCCTTGGTACTGTCGATATGAGAGAATTGAAAATCTTAGAAGGGATAACATTTTCAAGAGAGAAGGCAAGACCCGAGATAGCTGGATTCACAGGAGGAAGGAAGGTTGAGGCCTTTGAACATCTACCAAACTCTCCCAAGTCAGAAAAATTCAAAAGATCAGAAGGAGGAGGGACAAAAACCATCAGATCACCCATGGGGAGAAGTGATTTGGGATTGTTTGTCGCCAAGGGAGACAAGTGACATAAAATCAACAACTCTTCAAGAGAAGAATTGAAGAGGTGAAGGACTCTGAACCGTTAGATCTAGAGAGACACGTGGCAATAGATCGCAAGATTCAGGGAATTGGAGTTGGATTTTTAGTTGAAAGTTGAGAGTTGAGAAAATCCAAAGTTCAAAGACGCGAAGGGATCGCAGCCGTTGATCCCAGAGGGACATACATCAATGGATAATTGATTCTGGGTAAAATACATTAGGAAAAAGAAAGAGTTGATATTTGATATTTCTGAAGCCAGGAAATACGAAGTGACGAGAGCTGTCAATGTGAAGGTGGACACACGATGCGAGATTTATAACTCTGGAAGAAAATAGAGGAGAAAAGGGTCCAAAGACCCAGAGAAGATATTTATCATTGATCGAGGAGGGAACTGAAATACCATCGATCTGGTTGAGGAGGTGAAAGTCCTGAAGAGGGAGCATAACCATCGATTGAGGAGGATGCGTGGCAGACAATCTGTCATTTCAGAGAAATCGCTCCGGAAGAAACAAGAGCTTGAGAACTGAAACTCTTGAAGGTCAGACTTGCGAAGGAAATCATAGCCGCACATCTGTAGGGAAATGTGTCAAAACATATTCCACTCTGAAAGATATCTATTGAGGAGGAAGCGAGAGTCTGAGAGTTGAAACTCTCGAAGGCCGGAGAGCCGGAACCAATCGTAACCGTCGATTTGGAAGGGAACTACATGTCGACAGATTAGGGAGGTCTGGGAAGGCACGTGAAAGACAATAAAGGAGGATAGATAGCATTCATTGATCACAAATCATCGTCGAAAGAAATATATCGACAGTTGGGAAGAAATGCGGGGCCAGAACATGCTCGGGTCTTCATTTTCCCTGAGCAGGCCAAAGTTGAAACCACGGTATCTCCAAAGGCATACATGGTTCTTTGTAGTGAATTATGGGGTGAAAAGCAGGTTGGTTTAAAACCACCCTTGGATGAACCCATAATCACATACCTTCCAAGAGGTCATACCCCAGGGCCATATGAAGGAGGCGGTTAGCGAAAAAGGAGCTGGCGCCTGAAATTCAATATTTCGTCAGCACACAGACAGAGATCGCAAGTACCCTTAGACTTGCACTAGGTAGTCAAAAGGTTCCATGTTTAATTATATAACAAGACCATCAAGGTCTCAGAGAGTCACTTGGATTTAGAATTGGATATCCTTGACCAGAAGGACGGGCTGGTTTCTCGACTGTCCAAATTAGAACCTGTGGAAAGAGGATTTATTCCTATAAGGAGGACATAATTTTTATTTTATTTTTAGCACCATTGTGGGTATGTTAGAAATTGGTATTAGAGCATGGTTACAACACTTGACATGCTTGGTCTCATGGATGAGTCACTTGAAAAATCTATTTGGAGTACTTTTAAAAGAGTGGCACTCTACCTTACGTCTTTCTTAAAATGTCTGGTTAAAAATGTTATTAAAGAAAATAATGAAACTTTCTACTGTGTGTGTTCATTTAAGAAATTGAACCGTGTATTGTTCATAAACTAATAGACTGTTAGCTAACAATAAGTGTTTTTGTCAACACTCGAGGAGTCAGTAAATCATGGGAAAACTTCAAGACTAAAGTATGGTGATGTGTCATGAAGTGGGGGATAGCTCCCACAATAGAGACGAAGAATCTAATGAAAGGAGGATGGTGGAAACCCCTCTAGATATAGCTAAAACTGTAAGGATCCTCAGGGATGAATTACAGAGTCTTAACAAATAGAAAGAAAAACTGTAAGGAGAAAGAAAAACAAATAGAAATTAGCATAGTCTTACTGCAGAGCTTGTCCGACATACAAAGGCAATGACAACATGAATCCACAACTAGTCATGTGGATTGGAAACATAAGAAGAGAAGTCAAAGTCCACCCAAGATCCAAAAACATGACTCCATAAGTGACCACACTGGGAGAAGAGCCTCGAAGAAGGCCCAACTTGGAGGTAGGGGACACTCATCAGTAGAGTCCTATCGAAAGGAAGCTGGAAAATCCAAAGGATCTTCTAGTAGCAGAGCAAGCTCACATTCTCAAAGGAAAGGAAAGAAGTGAAAGCATTCCAAAAATCATGAGCCTAAAGAATTCAAGAAATCCAAAACACCCTCTTTCGATGGAGAGATTAGGAAGGGAGAAGAGGCTGAAGTTTGGCTTCTTGGTTTAAAGAAGTACTTCAGAGTCCATGACTACTCTGAAAAATTGAAGGCCTGAATAACCATCTTTAACCTTAATGGAAAGACTTCCATTTGGTGGGAAGACCTTAGGAATGTGAAAAGAGTCCATGAAAAGGACTTGTCATGAAAACAATTTGAGAAATACTTCAGGAAGAAGTATCTGTTAGAGAAATACATGGATGGGAAGACTAAGGAATTCTATGAACTGAGGTTGGGGAAGCTCACCATAGATGAATTTGTCAATAAATTCTTTGAACTACTGAGGTATGTACCCTACATAAAATATTAAAAAGTAAAAATGCAGCGGTTCATTAGTGGGTTACCTCAAACCTACTAGGATAGGTTTAAGTTCGATGAACCAAAGACCTTAGAAGAAACTATCCAGAAGGTGAGGCATTGTTATGAATAGTTTGGGAGTAAGACAAGACCTCACAAGGAATAGAAGAAGAGGAGTAGTTCGGGATTCCAGAACGAGGGGTTTAAATCCTCAATTATAAGAACTATGGAAAATATTCTAGAAGGAGCATTCCTACCAGAAGTGTATATCATTAAACTTTCCCCTCTCAAAGTGGAAATAAACCTTTTAAGACAGTCCCAGAAAAGATTGATAACCTAAAGAGGGAACCCTTAACATGCTGGGGTTGTGGAAAAGATCATTGATTGAGGGACTGCCCACAAAAACAACAAAACATTAAGAGAGTCTACAATATCCAAGAAGATACCACCGCCAATGATGTGGCTAGGAGCATGCCACGAATCTATGCAACCTTGGACAATAATCAAGGTGACCACCAAGCTTCACTTGTGGAGTTGGAAGGTATGATCGCCAACCATCTAGTTTCTATTTTAATTGATCCAGGTTCTAATTTGAGTTATGTGGCCCCTCAGACTATTGATAAGTGTAAACTGCAACCAATTAGACATGTTAAACCATGGTTGGTGTGATTATCCACTGGGACCAAAAGAAAAGTGCCAGAGGTCATACCATCATGTCAATTCATCATGGGTGGATTGCCCACCCGAGAGAGCTTTAACATACTTCCCCTAGGATCTTATGAATTGTTGATTGGTATGGATTAGTTGGATTATTATAAAACTAAATTAGACTGTTATCATAAAACTTTAGAATTTGTAAATGAAGAAGGGATAAAAATGACCCTTCAAGGGATTCATAAGCCGATATTAGTGAGACAAGTATCATCCCTTCAAATGAAAAATTATTGCGGAAAGGGGTGTTCCTTATATGCCATACAGGTACTAGAATCTCTTGAGAATGACAACCCAAACCTAAAGGACCACCCTATATTAAGAGAATACAAGGACGTGCTCCCAAAATAGGTACGAGGTCTACCTCTGAGAAGAGATATCAACTTATTGATAGAACTTACACCAGGAGAAGTATCAACATCTAGAACACCATATAGAATGAGCACACCAGAGCTGGTTGAGCTCAAGCTACAACTAAAGGAGATGATGGACAATGGCTACATTTGACCCAGTGTATCTCTATGGGGAGCACCTGTCTTGTTTGTGAAAAAGAAATATGGCACACTCTGATTGTGCATACATTACAAACAACTCAATAAGAAAACCATAAAGAACAAGTACCCCTTACCTAGAATCGATGACCTATTCGACCAATTGGGAGGTGCTTCCATCTTCTCGAAGATCAACTTAAGGTTTGGATACCACCAAGTCCATATTAAGGATGAAGACATCCACAAAATAACCTTCAGGATGAGGTATGGTCACTATGAATTCGTGGTGGTGCCATTTGGGTTAACCAATGCCCCCACCACTTTTATATGCTTGATGAATACTTTACTTAGAAAATTTATGGACAAATTTGTATTGGTTTTCATTGATGATATCCTAATCTACTCCAAGAAGAGGGAGGAGAACGAAGAACATATTATAATTGTACTTCAAGTACTAAGAGAGAATCAACTCTACGCTAAGTTTAGAAAGTGTGATTTCTTTCAAAAGCAAGTCCATTACTTAGGCCATGTCATATCTAAGGAAGGGGTGGTAGTATACCCCGACAAGATCAAATCTATTAGGGAATTGCCTACCCTGAAGGATGTATCCAATATAAGGTCCTTCATGGGCTTAGCAGGATACTATAGAAGGTTCATAAAAGGGTTTTCCAAGATTGGCTATCCAATCACTGCCCTTCAGAAAAAGGGGATTAAATTCATTTGGACATCAAAATGTGAAGAAATATTTCAAGAACTGAAGTACCTCCTAACCCATCCACCCATGCTAAATATTATAGACCCAGATAATGATTTCCTCGTGTGTAGAGATGCCTACAAGGAAGGACTCGAAGGAGTCCTTATGCAAGAGGGATGTGTAATTTGCTAGGTGTCTAGGAAATTAAATGAGCATGAGATCAATTATGTGACCCATGACCTAGAGTTGGCTGCCATAGTACATGCTTTAAAAATGTGGAGGCACTACCTCCTGGGTAGGATATTTTTTCTTATGACAGACCATTGTGGATTGAGACACCTGTTTAATCAACCAAAAATCAATGTCAGGCAAGCTAGGTGGATGAATCTCCTTAGTGATTTTGATTTCGAAATCAAACATGTCAAAGGAAAGGAAAATAGGGTGGCCGATGCCCTTAGCAGAAGCATAAAAATGATTCATCTGGCAGCGGTCAGAACCCATGAAATGAATGTCAGGGAAAGAGTCAGGAATGCACAAGAAACATATGCATTCTTCAATACCGTGACCTTATACCTAAGTCAAGATCCTACAGGAATAAAATACAAAGGCTACCAGATGCTCGAAGAAGGCCTGCTGACTTACAGAAATAGATTGTATGTTCCAAATTGTGACGACTTGAAGAGGTTTATAATGGATGAAATACATACGAGACCACATACCGGTCACTCAGAATATCAAAAAATGATCACGACCACTAGGAAACAATTCTATTGGCGTGGATTGAAGAAATACATAACTAACTATTTAGCTAAGTGCCTAGAATGACAACAAGTTAAGGAAGAACATTAACATCCAATAGGATTTTTACATCCCCTACTGATCCCAGAATGGAAATGGGAAACCATCTCCATGGACTTCATCACCGAATTACCAAAGTTGACCAAGAAAAATGATGCCATCATGGTTGTTGTGGACAAACTGAGTACATTTTCTCATTTCGTTCCTATCAAATAAACTTGGAAGGCCATAGATATTGCCAACATATTCATGAAGGATATATTTAGACTGCATGGCGTGCCCAAGAAAATTGTATCTGACTGAGATACCGAACTCACTTCAAGCTTTTGGAAATCACTAATGGCTGGTTTTGAGAAACAATCGTTGTTCAACATGACTTATCACCCTCAAACTGATGGATAGACAAAAACAATGAACCAAATAGTAGAAGACATGCTAAGGATGCATGTAATGCATCAGCCTAAGAAGTGGGAAGACTACCTACAATTGGTGGAGTTTTCCTACAACAACGGTTATCAAAAATCCTTGAAGATGAGCCCTTTTGAAGCCCTCTATGGTAGATGGTGGAAGATTCCAATCAGCTGGAGTAACCCAGTGGACAGAATTACAGTTGGACTCGACATGCTGAAAGAAATGGAACAACAAGTGGTTCAGATAAGACAACATCTGAAGATTGCTCAGCATAGACAAAAAAATTGCGGTGACAGAAAGAGAACTCCCAGAGAATTCAAGAATGGACACCATGTCTATCCCAGACTTAGACCCAGGAAGAGTTCCCTGAGAATGGGAGCATGTGCCAAAATGGCACCTCGATATTGTGGACCCTTTGAAGTCTTATATAGAGTGGGACCCGTAGCCTATAGGATAGGACTTCCTCCCACTGTAAAGGCATATAATGTTTTTCATGTTTCATTATTGAAGAAATATGTACATGATGCTAATCATATAATTGACTGGACTGTGATCCATGTGGAGCTGGAGGGATAATTCCTACCAGAACCCCAATGCATATTAGAAAGGAAGGAAACCTCACTCAGGAACTGAACCATTGCACAGGTCAAGGTAGAATGGAAACACTTTGGCCCAGATGAGGCTACATGTCATGTTGATAGATAGAACATTGAGGATGATGTTCCTTTAAGGGGGAGGAAATTGTAACACCCTATTTCCCATAGTATGTAAATATAACTATATTGGCCAAGGAACTATGGAAAACCTAAAGGTGTGAATGTTTCATTTGATGTACCTTTGTACAAAAGGTCGATGAATCTAAATTATGTTATTTTAATAGAAAATGGTTACATGTTGCATGACTATTGAAAGAGGGGATGTGATAAGAGAAAACCACAAATGTTGTGAAAGGTGGTGGAGGGGACCCATAATGGTTGCATTAACCTCCACCGAACTAATACCATGCTGGAATTAATTGCTCAGATAAGAACAACCCTCTGACCCAAGAATGAATTACAGTCAGGTTGGTAGGTGGGAAGACCTCCTCAAGAGTTAATGAGGGGATGAGGAAGACCGCCCATCCGTAAGGCTTCTATACCTAACCACAGACTGGGAATTCGAGCCACACACAACCTTGTCAAGGAAGGAAAGAAAGGAAGTGTGGTGGGTAGAGGAATATCTCCAAAGAAAATGCAAAGACGAGAGAGGAAACTCTTGGGTCCAAGGAAGGACTGAAAGAGGAATAGTGATTTCTAATAACAAAAAATAGAGATTGAGCCAGGAGAATGAGAGTAACCAGCGTCCTTATCTATTTCTGTATTGGGAGAAGAAGAGTAACCTTCGTCCCTAACTTCTATTTAGATGGTAGTAAGAGATTGAATCTCAAAGAATTGTGGCTTAAGCTCGGGGGTGGCCAATGATAAATCCATTGGGAGTTACTGAGCCTATGGTTGGGTTGAAACGAGAACCCCTTTCAGTAGTTGCATCATGCTCTATGGTTCTGATAAGTGTTTTCTTGCCTTATGGTTTGAATTGTAAATGGATGTATGCGAGTATTTATATGTATATAAAGGGTTCTTTCTCTGTATTAAATGATTAAGTTATGAATATGCGCTCATTCCCTTGAGAACCTATATTTCTCCTTGATTTTCCATAAGCCCCTATTTAGTCACTCGAAGGCATGTTTCCAGGGAGCTACATCGCCGCCACAGAGTTGGAACAAGCCTATGGGAATAGCTACCATTTTGGTAACCACACAAGTTACCTTGCCTTGACTTAGAGCTTGAAGCCCTTCAAGTTGGGAAGTTATTTCCTTCAAACCAATAGTTTAGGAGACTTTGAACCTATGCCTAAGTCCTTAACCAAAGACCTGACTAAGAGCAGGGATCATAGCCTAAGAATTATCGGAAGATCCATGTGACCTGGGTCTAGGGACCTTGGAGCTTGAAGCTCCGAGATGTGAAATTTTTACAAGAGTTGATATATGAACAAAGATCAAGTGTGGGGAATCATTGGGGAGCATGAAGGTTAAAGTAGCGTATGCACTAGTTCACGACCCACAATTCACCATTTCCATTGATCTGATCGACTGGAAGATCAACGACTCTGATTCGACCAAGATGGGTGAGTACTTCTAGATTGCATAGGTTGATCTCTCTGATAAAGAGCATGCACGTTGGGTCCCCGCAATTGCTGTGAACTGTCAATCGGTGGACACCTCAATATCGATCAGATCATGACTGGTAGACCCTGAATAGTTGAAAGATCGGTGGTCGTGAGGCCTTTTGGAAATTCATGGAGTAACAAAGTCCCTCGATAACATCAGTTTGAGAGAATCGAAAATTCATAAGAGATAACATTTTCAAGAGAGAAGGTGAGACCCAAAATAGATGGACTCCCAGGAGGAACAAAGGATGAGGCCTTTGAATATCTACCAAAATCTCCCAAGTCAGAAGATGTCAAAATATCAGAAGGAGGAGAGACAACAATTGTGAGATCGGTTGTAGGGAGAAGTGAGTTGGGACTGTTCATTGCCTAGGGGGGACAAGTGACGCCGAATCGAAAACTCCTAAGAGAGAAGTACCAAAGAGCCGAAGGACTCTATACCATTAGATATAGAGAGACACATGGGGATAGATCGCAATCTTTGGGTAAATGGCGTTGGAGTTTTAGTTGAAAGTTGAGAGTTGAGAAAATTTGAAGTCCGAAGACACGAAGGGATCGCAGCCGTTGATGTGAGAGGGAAACATGTCAATGGATTATCGATTCTAGGTAAAAGCCATTTGGAAAAATTGAGAGTTGAGATTTCCGAAGCCTGAAAATAGGAAGCGACGAGAGTCATCGATGTGAAGGTGGACACGCAGTCCCAGATCTAGAACTCTAGAAGAAAAGAGAGGAGGAAAAGGTATGAAGACCCAGACAAGATCTCGATCGTTGATTGAGGAGACAACTGAAAGACCATCGATTTGGTTGAGGAGGCCAAAATCTCGAGACAGGATCAAAACTGTCGATTGAGGAGGATATGTGGCAGACAATCTACCTTTTTATAGAAATCTCTCCGTAGGAAATGAGAGCTTGTGAACTGAAACTCTCGAAGGCTGGAATCATAGAGGAAATCATAGACACACATATGTAGGGATAGGTGTCAACATATCTTCCACTCCAGAAGATAGCTACTGAGGAGGAAGCAAGAGTTTGAGAGTTGAAACTCCCGAAGGCCGGAGAGACAGAACCAATAGTAACTGTCGATTTGGAAGGGAACTACGTGGCGACAGATCGAGGAGGTATGGGAAGGATCATGAAAGATAGGAAAGGAGGATAGATAGTATAAGTTGATCACTGATCATCAATGAAAGAAAGAGATCGACGGTCGGGAAGAAATGTGATTCCAGAACATGCTCTGGTCTTAATTTTCCCTAAGCGGGCCGCAATTGAAACCATGGTATCGCCAAAGGCATACATGGTGCTTTGTAGTGAATTGTTGGGAAAAAAGTAGGATGGTTTAAAACCAACCTTAGATGTGCCCATAATAACATACCTTCCAGGCGGTCATATCCCAGGGCCATATGAAGGAGGGGGTTAACAAAAAATGAGCTGGCACCTGAAATTTAATATTTCGTTAGCGCACAGATAGAGGTCGCGGGTACCCTTAGACTTGTAGTAGGTAGTAAAAAGTTTCTATGTTTAATTACAAAATGAGACCATCAAGGTCTCAAAGATTCACTTGGATTTAGAATCGAATATCCTTGACTAGAAGGCTGGGCTGGTTTCCCGACTGTCCAAATTAGAACCCGTAGAAAGAGAGGATTTATTCCTGTAAGGGGGACAAATTTTTTATGTTATTTTTAGCAACATCATGGGTATGTTACAAGGTATATCACCCATATTCAACATTGCAGACCTGTATCTTTACAGGGAATATGGAACCGAAAGAGTTGAAGATCGAAGAAAGATTCAGTGGGAGAAACAGATACCTGTAGAAGAAAATCCACAGATGGAAAAGATCATAGATCAAAGGGTTGGTAAGAATACTAGAAGGAAGACATATTTTGAATACTTGGTGAAATGAAAAGGATGACCAACAAAATATGCTAGTTGGGTTAATGAAGCAGAGATCTAGAAGAATGGAAGATCGGTGTAGGATCTCATGGACAGGAGTCCATGAATTTTTCAGCCAAGGTAGTATGACGCAGGAGCATCGCCAACAAAGCACAAGAGTGGAGTACAACTAGGCACACTAGCGCACATCTTGAAATATTTTGAATTATCAATGTATTAATATGATATCTGATAGAAATGTTTGAGTCATGAATGTATTTAAATGATCGGAGGCTAAGACATCGCGAAAGGATGGTGGGGGAATGTATTTTGTTTTATGGATCGGATCACAATACAGATTTGGAGCTTGTGCTCTTATCTATATGACGCAATATTTATTGTAATAGACGTTGAGTAGTTGATAACATTCAATTCCATTTAATGTAGCATAGAGTAGTTGGAGGGAATGCTCAAAGATCACCTCTTTGTATAAAGATTTTTAATATTGCCCAATAGTTCTTTTTTTAAGAGAGTTGTTGTTGCTGCAAATAGAGGATAATTGAGCAACGTTTGAATCTATCTTGTATAGGTTAAGGAGTGGTGAAGAACAATGTATGTATGTATGTAAGTTTTAGTTGGATGAATATAACAGAGGACAATTGTCCCAAATGTGTGTGGTTGTGTATCTATCTGAATGAATGGTAGAGTTTTTGTTATTTTTCAATTCTCCATTAATTCCGTTCTTGAATCTATGACTACATTTGCCTTGTCAAATATATGGGTCATTGTTAGGAATAGACAAGTTTCAATTGTTTTCTCTTTAGTGAGCGAATGCAAGGTGTGCATAGCATCTGCAAGAAGTGCATGACCAAGTCTGTTTCGAATCAACAACTCATAAGAGATAACAAGGACTTGTATGTATGTAAGGAGTGCATCGACGTCTGTAAGGAGTGAGTGACAAAGTTTTCAGACTCGAAATCGTGGAAGGGATAGCATGATTCATTCATGAGAGATAGAAGCGGTTGAAGGATAGTCACAAGGAATGTGAAGTCGTTCATAGAAGCTGAAGTGTGGAGAGAAGCCTATTGCAAAGTGTGCACAGATCAAAAATTCAACTAAGGGTCAGAGAGATTCCTTAGAGGAACAAAGGAGGACCAGATAAGTTAAGCTCAAGAGGGAGAGAGACAAAAATGTTCAAGGAAAGGAGTCCTTGAAATTCTCGTCAAGGCTAGTGGGCAAGACTCATTCCAAAGGAAGCGAACGATTCCAGATCGTTATATTTGGGAAAGCGAGGAGGAGGATAACCGTGAAGCATTTAGGTACTTTTGATTTTTGACAAGTCTGAAGACAAGATGAAGATAGATCATGAAGACTGAAGTCACGACTAGATCTTAACCATTGATCGTAGAGGAATACGTGGTGATGGATTAAGAAGTTAGGAATCATAATTTTGGAGGTTGCAAGTGAGAGATTTAACTTCACAAGGTCTCTAAATCCAAACCATTGTGGGGCTGGTAGATCTGAGGAGATGTGTGGCATGAGTTTGGAGATTCAGAGATGAATGCTTCAGAAAGGAATGAATAAAGGATTTGGGACATCCCTGAAGTCTGAACTGCGAAGGAGGTAGACCCACGGTCATAGCCATGGTCACTTGCGAAAGAGCCTATGTGTGTGGGTAAGGTAGTTTTAGGTGCCTGCAGGGACCCAAGGAGTTGCTCCGACTCAGAAATCCAAATGATCCAAGACCGGGAGGTCAAGTATCCCTTTGGAGGGAAGGGGGTTTGCGCCAACATGCAAATTCAATTCTAATAGCATGTGGATGCATAATCTTTCCTGGACTTACAAGGAAAATTCCAACTCCACTCCAGAAGTTTGAACAAGCTCCATTGAATGACATTCTCCAATAACCTTCAAACATATACTCTTGATTCTACGTATCCTGAACTTTCTCTAGGATTTCACTATGTTCCATGTCTAGGATAACACAATTTCCAATACTCACTTCTATATATTATTTCATTAACTCATTATCCTTATTTTTGAAAGAGAATGGTTTCTTGGGTTCACGAGGCACCTTAATCATTGCTACCTCTTTTCCTGGAAGCATCATGGAACTTCCATATTTCATTATATATCCCCTGA
This sequence comes from Picea glauca, assembly GCA_000966675.3. Lineage (NCBI taxonomy): Eukaryota > Viridiplantae > Streptophyta > Pinopsida > Pinales > Pinaceae > Picea > Picea glauca. The sequence goes on from JZKD02S1662712.1 coordinate 136,432, forward strand.
TCATGGATGCCCAATCTCTTCCTAGAACAACTTCATATGGTGAAGGAAGGTCAAGCACGATAATAGTGAAAACTATAATAATATGGGGGGGGCACTGTGATCCAAGCATAAAATTCCTTGATTTCTCCATAAGCTGACACTTTTCTAGAATCAATTGCATATATACTTTCACGAGTCTCGTAATAATTGGTACAGTTCATGCCTAATGCCTCCATGACTGCTAGTGGAATAATATTATTGGTCGCGCCAGTGTAAACTAAACAATTATGAAGTGCAACATCATGAATTTCAATTGAAATATAAAAGGGAGGAATTTTACCTCTCATCTTGGTGGTTGATTGGTTCTAGCTTTGTTTCATACTGGTAACAACTTTTTCTTTTTTAGATGGATCATCCAATAATCTCAAAATGTTTTTCCTTTGTTGGGGAATCTTCACCACTTCTGTAAAAGGAAGAGTTATGCTTAGTTTACTTAAGTCTTCTACAACATCGTATGTAATCTGAGTGGAGTTTGACATCATGTGTTGCTTCTTATTTCCAACGCTATTCATCAATTTCTCATTTTGTCTTTTCTCATTTGTTTTTTCTTCATCTTTTTGGTTTTCCTTTTCAGAATCATTTTTATTCTTGGATCTATTTACAAATCCTCTTGTCTCAGCATTGTTTTCTTGAGAGTTGGGGTTGTTGTCACCTTCTTCAAATATATACATGGATGTCTTTCATCTGTCCATCTGTACATTTTCAGAACTTTCATCATATGAATAATAGTTCTCTTTCTAAACCATTTCTCATCATATACATCATCCAAAACAATTGCATTGGGAGTAGGCTTCCTGGGAACCCTTGGTATTTGTGGATTATCCATGTTTTCAAACCTCACTCTATTTTCTTGGGGAGGGTTCCTTCTTTGCTCGAGGACTGACATTCTCAGATTTGATACATAATTATCCTCCCTTCTTAGTCTGGCTGTCTTGTTCTGCATTTGCTTGATAGTTATATTCATTTGTGCAATTTCAATTCTTTTCTTGGTTTCTTATGCCACAACAGGTTCTACCTTCACATCTGGTATGGTTCCCTTGAAAAATCCTCCTCTAATTATTTGATTTTGGGCTGGTCATGGATTGAATTATTCATTCTTTCTTGAACTCGAGGCTCCTTGATTATCAATTCTTAATCCTCCCAGATTCCTTTGTATGTTTCCGAGTATAATTTTAGAGTGGACACCCATTTCAATCATAATTTCTTCCATCTTCGTGGATTTAGTCACTGCTTCCTCCAAGGTGTCCATCTAGGATGTTCTGATATCATATTTCACATTCGAGGGAATTGCATTCTTATAAAAAATGAGTATGACTGGGTCATTTTGTATTTTATCCTCTGGAATCTTACTCAAGGTTTTATTGAACTTGAGATTAAATTCTCATATTATTTCATTCTTTCTCAAACCATCTGGGTGAAAAATATAGGGCCATGTAAAATCTTGAGAAGATTTGGTGAGAACTCTTATGAGTTAGAGCTTCTAGAAGATGTGGGTATGTAACACCCTATTTCCCCCAGTCTATAAATATAACTATATTGGCCAAGGAACTATGGAAAACCTAAAGGTGTGAATGTTTGATTTGATGGACGTTTGTACAAAAGGTTGATGAATGTAAATTCTATTATTTCAATAGAAAATGGTTATGTGCTGCATGAATACTGAAAAAGGGGATGTTCTAAGAGAAAACCATGAATGATCTGAAAGGTGGTGGAGGGTACCCGAAATGTTTGCGTTAACCTCCACCGAACTAGTACCATGATGGAATTAATTTCTTAGATCAGAACAACCCTTTGACCCAAGAATGAATTATAGTCGACCTGGTAGGTGGGAAGACCTCCTCAAGAGTTAATGAGGGTATGGGGTAGACCGCCCATTCATAAGGATTCTAGACCTGACCACAGACTGGGAATTTGATCCACAAACAACCTTGCTAGGGAAGGAATGAAAGGAAGTGTGGTGGGAAGAGGAAGACCTGCAAAGAAAATGCAGAGAGGAGAGCAGTAACTCTTGGGTCTGAGGAAGGATTGAAAAAGGAACAATGATTTTTAATCATAGAAAATAGAGATTGATCCAGGAGAAGGAGAGTAACCTTTGTCCTTATCTATTTTTGTTTTGGGAGAAGGAGAGTAACCTTCATCCCTAAATTTCGTTGAGATGGAAGTAAGATATTGAATCTCAAAGCATCATTTCTTAAGCTCGGGGGTGGCTAATGATAAATCCATTGGGAGTGAATGATCATAGGGTTGGGTGGAAATGAGCACCCCTTTCAACAGTTGCATTGCAGTCTATGGTTATGATAAGTGTTTTCTTGCCTTATTCTTTGAATTGTAAATAATGGATGTATGCAAGTATTTATATGTCTATAAAGGGTTATTTCTCTATATTAAATGATTAAGTTATGAATATGTGTTGATTACCTTGAGACCCTATATTTCTTCTTGATTTTCAATACGCCCCTATTTAGTCACTTGAAGGCACATTTCCAGGGAGCTACATCACCACCCCATAGTCGGAACAAGCCTCTGGGCATAACTACCATTTTAGTAACCTCACAAGTTACCTTGCCTTGACTTAGAGCTTAAAGCCCTGCAAGTTAGGAAGGTGTTTCCTTCAGACCAGTAGTCTAGGAGACTTTGAACCTATGCCTAAGTCCTTAACCAAAGACCCTACTAAGAGCAGGGATCATAGCCAAAGAATTATTAGAAGATCCATGTGACTTGAGTATAGGAACCTTGGAGCTTGAAGCTCCGAGATGTCAAATTGTTACAACCGTTGATATATGAACGAAGATCAAGGGTAGGGAATAATTATGGAGCGTGAAGGTGAAAGTAGCGAACACACTAGTTCTCAACCCACAATTCACAATTTCCATTGATCTCATCGGCTGGAAGATCAACGACTCTGATTCGACCAAGCTGGGTAAGTACTTCCAGATTGTGGAGGTTGAGCTCTCTGATAAAGAGAATGCACGTTGGGTCCCCGCAATTGCGGTGAACCATTGAATGACGGACACCTCGGTATCAATCAGATCATGACTGCCATACCCTAAATAGTTGTGATATGGGTGACCGTAAGTCGTTTTGGAAATCCGTGGAGTAACGGAGTCCCTCGGTACCATCAATATGAGAGAATTGAAAAGATCATAAGAGATAAAATTTTCAAGAGAGAAGGTGGGACCCAAGATAGCTGGACTCGCAGGAGGAATGAAGGTTGAGGCCTTTGAACATCTACCAAACTCTCCCAAGTCAGAAGACGTCAAAATCTCAGAAGGAGGAGCGACAAAAACCATCAGATCGACTGTGGGGAGAAATGATTTGGGACTGTTCATCGCCAAGGGGGAAAAGTGATGCCGAATCAACAACTCTTCAAGAGAAGCACTGAAGAGGTGAAGGACTCTGAACCGTTAGATCCAGAGAAACACATGGTGATAGATCACAAGGTTCGGGTAAATGGAGTTGGAGTTTTAGTTGAATGTTGAGAGTTGAGAAAATCTAAAGTCCGAAGACATGAAGGGATCGTATTCGTTGATCCTAGAGGGACACACGTCAATGGATTATCGATTTTTGGTATAAGACAATAGGAAAAATAAATATTTGAGATTTGATATTTTCAAAGCCTGGATATATGAAGAAACGAGAGCTGTCGATGTGAAGGTGGACATGTGACGCCAGATTTATAACTCTGGAAGAAAAGAGAGGAGGAAAAGGTCCGAAGACCCAAATAAGATCTCGATTGTTGACCGAGGATGGAGATGAAAGACCGTTGATCTGGTGGAGGAGGTGAAAGTCCTGAAGCGGGAGCATAACCATCGATTGAGGAGGACGTGTGGCAGACAATCTATCGTTTCGGAGAATTCGCTCTAGAAGAAACGAGAGCTTGAGAACTGAAACTCCCAAAGGTCAGACTTATAGAGGAAATCATAGCCACACATTTGTAGGGACATGTTTCAATAGATATTCCACTCTGAAAGATAGCTATTGAGGAGGAAGCGAGAGTTTGAGAGTTGAAACTCCCGAAGGTTGGAGAGCCGGAACCAATCGTAACCGTCGATTTGGAAGGGAACTACGTGTCGACAGATCAGGGAGGTATGGGAAGGAGCGTGAAAGAAAATAAAGGAGGATAGATAGCAGTCGTTGATCACAAATAATTTTTGAAATAAACATATCAACGGTCAGAAGAAATGCGGGGCCAGAACATGCTCAGGTCTTAATTTTCCCTGAGCGGGCCAAAGTTGAAACCACAGTATCACCAAAGGCATACATGGTTCTTTGTAGGGAATTACATGGTGAAAAGCGGGTTGGTTTAAAACCACCCTTGGATGCACCCATAATCACAAACCTTCCAAGAGGCTATACCCCAGGGCCATATTAAGGAGGGGGTTAGCGAAAAAGGAGCTGGTTCCTGAAGTTCAATATTTCGTTAGCACTCAGACAGAGGTTGCGGGTACCCTTAGACCTGCACCAGGTAGTAAAAAGGTTCTATGTTTAATTATAGAATGATACCATCAAGGTCTCAGAGAGTCGCTTGGATTTAGAATTGGAGATCTTTGACTGGAAGGCCGGGCTGGTTTCCCGACTGTCCAAATTAGAACCCGTAGAAAGAGGATTTATTCCTGTAAGGAGGACATAATTTTTATTTTATTTTTATCCTCATCATGGGTATGTTTGAAATTGGTATCAAAGCATGGTTACAACACTTGGCATGCTTGGTCTCATGGACGAGACGCTTAAAAAATATATTTGGAGTACTTTTAAAAGAGTGACACTCTACCTTACCTCTTGCTTAAAATTTTTGGTTAAAAATGTTATTAAAGAAAAGAATGAAACTTTCTACTGTGTGTGTGCATTTAAGAAATTGAACCGTTTATTGTTCATGAACTAATATACTGTTGCTAACAATAATTTTTTTTTCAACACTCGAGGAGTCAGTAAATCACAGGAAAAATTCAAGACTAAAGGATGGTGATGTGTCATGAAGTGGGGGATAGATCCCACAATAGAGATGAAGAATTTGATGAAAGGAGGGTGGTGGAAACCCCTCCAGATCTGGTTGAAACTGTGAGGAGCCTTAGGGTCAAATTACAGAGTCTTAACAAATAGAAAGAAAAAATGTAAGGAGAAAAAAAAACAAATATAAATTAACGTAGTCTTGCTGCAGAGCTTGTGTGACATATAGAGGCAACTGTAGCATGAACCCACAACCAGTCATGTGGAACGATGACATAATAAGAGAAGTCAAAGTCCATCCGAGATTTGAAAACATGAATCCAAAAGTGACCACATTGGGAGAAGAGTGTCGAATAAGGCCCAACATGGAGGCAGGGGACACTCATCGGTAGAGTCCTATCGAAAGGAAGCTGGAAAATTCGAAGGATCTTCTAGTAGTAGAGAAAGCTCACATTCTCAAAGGAAAGGAAAGAAGCGAAAGCATTCCAAAAATCATGATCCTGAAGAATTCAAGAAATCCAAACCACCCTCTTTCGATGGAGAGATTAGGAAGGGAGAAGAGGTTGAAGTTTGGCTTCTTGGTTTAAAGAAGTACTTCAGAGTCCATGACCACTCTGAAAACTTGAAGGCTCAAATGACCATCTCTAACCTGAATGGAAAGGCTTCCATTTGGTCGGAATACATTAGGAATGTGATGGGAGTCCATGAAAAGGACTTGTCATGGAAACAATTTGAGAAATACTTCAGGAAGCAGTATCTGTCAGAGAAATATATGGATGGGAAAACTAAGGAATTCTATGAACTCGGGCTGGGGAAGCTCACCATAGATGAATTTGTCAATAAATTCCTTGAACTAATGAGGTATGTACCCTACATAAAAGATGAAAAAGTAAAAATTCAACGGTTCATTAGTGGGTTACCTTAGACCTATTGGGACAGGATTGAGTTCGACGAACCAAAGACCTTAGAAGAAACTATCCGAAAGGTGAGGCATTGTTATGAATAGTTTGGGAGTAAGACAAGACCTCACAAGGACTAGAAGAAGAGGAGTAGTTCAGGATTCCAGAAGAAGGGGTTTAAATCCTCAATTTTAAGAACTATGGAAAAGATTCTAGAAGGAGCCTTCCTACTAGAAGTGTATATCATAAAACTTTACCCTCTCAAAGTGGAAATAAAACTTTTAAGACAGTCCTAGAAAAGTCCGATAAACTAAAGAGGGAAACCTTAACATGTTGGGGTTGTGGAGAAGATCATTGATTGAGGGACTGCGCACACAAACAATAGAACATTAAGAGAGTCTACAATATCCAAGAAGATACCACCATCAATGATGTGGGTAGGAGAATGCCACAAATCTATGCAGCCTTGGACAATAATCAAGCTGACCACCAAGCTTCAGTTGTGGAGCTGGAAGGTATGATCGCCAACCATCTAGTTTCTATTTTAATTGACCCGGGTTCTAATTTGAGTTATGTGGCCCCTCAGACTGTTGATAAGTGTAAACTGCAAACAATTAAACATGTTAAACCGTGGTTGGTGCGATTAGCCATTGGGACGAAAAGAAAAGTGGCAGAGGTCATACCATCCTATCAATTCATCATGGGTGGATTGCCCACCCGAGAGAGCCTTAACATACTTCCCTTGGGATCTTATGAATTGTTGATTGGTATGGATTAGCTGGCTTATTATAAAACTAAATCAAACTGTTATCATAAAACTTTAGAATGTGTAAATGAAGAAGGGAGAAAAATCAACCTTCAAGGGATTCATAAGCCTGTCTCAGTGAGACAAATATCATCCCTTCAAATGAAAAAGTATTGCATAAAGGGTTGTTCCTTATATGCCATACAGGTACTGGAATATGTTGAGAATGACAAACCAAACCTAGAGGACCACCCTATATTAAGAGAATACAAGGACGTGTTCCCAGAAGAGGTACCAGGTCTACCTATGAGAAGAGATATCAACTTCTCGATAGAACTTACACTAGGAGAAGTACCAGCATCTAGAATACCATATAGAATGAGCACGCTAGAGCTGGTTGAGCTCAAGCTACAAATAAAGGAGATGATGGAAAAAGGCTACATCCGACCCAATGTATCTCTGTGGGGTGCACCCATCTTGTTTGTGAAAAATAAAGATGGCACACTCCGATTGTGCATAGATTACGGACAACTAAATAAGACAACCATAAAGAAGAAGTACCCCTTACAAAGCACCGATGAACTGTTCGACCAATTGGGAGGTGCTTCCATCTTCTCGAAGATAAACTTAAGGTTTGGATACCACCAAGTCCATATTAAGGATGAAGACATCCACAAAATAACCTTCAGGATGAGGTATGGGCACTATGAATTCATGGTGGTGCCATTTGGGTTAACCAATGCCCCTGCCACTTTTATGTGCTTGATGAATACTTTACTCAGAAAATTCTCGAACAAATTTGTATTGGTTTTCATTCATGATATCCTAATCTAGTCCAAGAAGAGGGAGGAGTACAAAGAACATATTAGACTTGTGCTTCAAGTACTAAGAGAGAATCAAATCTACACTAAGTTTAGAAAGTGTGATTTCTTTCAGAAGCAAGTCCATTACTTAGGCCATGGCATATCTAAGGAAGGGGTGGCACTAGTGCACGACAAGATCAGATCTATTAGGGAATCACCTACCCCGAAGGATGTATCCGATATAAGGTCCTTCATTGGCTTAGTAGGATACTATAGAAGGTTCATAAAAGGGTTTTCCAAGATTGGCTATCCAATCACTGCCCTTCAGAAAAAGGGGATTAAATTCATTTGAACATCAAAATGTGAAGAAATATTTCAGAAACTGAAATACCTCCTGACCCATGAACCCGTGCTAAATATTGCAGACCCAGATAATGATTTCTTGATGTGTACAGATGCCTGGAAGTAAGGACTCGAAGGATTCCTTATGCAAGAGGGACGTGTAATTTTCTACGCGTCCAGGAAATTAAATGAGCATGAGATCAATTATGTGACCCATGACCTAGAGTTGGATTCCATAGTACATACTTTAAAAATGTGGAGGCACGACCTCCTGGGTAGGAGGTTTTTTCTTATGACAGACCATTGTGGATTGAGACACCTGTTTGATCAACCAAAAATCAATGTCAGGCAAGCTAGGTGGATGGCTCTCCTTAGTGAGTTTGATTTCGAAATCAAACACAACAAAGGAAAGGAAAATAGGGTGGTCGATGCCCTTAGTAGAAGTATGAAAATGATTCATCTGGCAACAATAACAACCTATGAAACGGATGTCAGGGAAAGAGTCAGGAATGCACAAGAAACAGATGCATTCTTAAATACCGTGACCTCATACCTAAGGCAAGATCCTACAGGGATAAAATATGAAGGCTACCAGATGCTCAAAGAAGGCCTGCTAACTTATAGAAACAGATTATATGTTCCAAACTGTGATGACTTGAAGAGGGTCATAATGGATGAAATACATAAGATACCACATACCAGTCACCCAGGATATCATAAAATGATCACGGGCACTAGGAAACAATTCTATTGGCCTGGATTGAAGAAATACATAGATAACTATTTAGCTAAGTGCCTAGAATGCCAGCAAGTTAAGGAAGAGCACCGACATCCAACATGATTGTTACATCCCCTACCAATCCCAGAATGGAAATGGGAAACCATATCCATGGACTTCATGATTGAATTACCAAAGTCAACCGAGAAAAATGATGCCATCATGGTTGTGGTGGACAAACTGAGTAAGTTTTCTCATTTTGTTCCTATCAAATAAACTTGGAAGGCCATAGATATTGCCAACATCTTCATGAAGGAGACATTTAGACTACATGGCATGCCCAAGTAAATTGTATCTGACCGAGATACCAAATTCGCTTCAAGCTTTTGGAAATACCTAATGGCTGGTTTTGAGACAAAATTATTGTTCAACATGACTTATCACCCTCAAACTGATGGATAGATAGAAACAATGAACAAAACAGTAGAAGACATGTTAAGGATGCATGTAATGCATCAGCCTAAGAAGTGGGAAGACTACCCACCTGACGGCAACCGCACTCTCAGCAGTCGGTCACCCCAACCAGGACCCTCTCACTCTATGGCCCGAAGAGTCTAAGCTCTTCCAACTCCTCCTCGGGAGTTTTATCACCCACAGTCGTCTCGGGTACCTTCCCTTTTCGAACTCGGGAAGTAGGGTTTCGCGGACTCGCGAACCTTATGCGCACCTTCCGTGCAATATGAGACCTTCGGATCCCGAGCCCCGAAGTCAACCTGTCAA
>JZKD02S1662712.1:168592-187697 GCA_000966675.3 Picea glauca
ACCTAGAGGATGAAAGTATAAATAAGATAACAATGGTCTCTTGTAGATCATCCTTTTTGTGGATCAATGGAGAGCTTCTTGTGAGAATATCTTTTGGAGTATTGATGGAGAGATTATTGAGCATTATTGGTGTGGAACACTTGAGAATATTGAATATATATAGGTGAATGAGGTAAAAAATGATTTCTAATCCTAATTTCAGAAGGAAGGTGAAGAAAAGAGGGTTGGAATTGAAGGGAGGATAAATTCTTTTGATCATGCTTTCTAAGGTATGCTATTTACAGGTCATCTCAACATTTTCTCTACAACTTTTTTTGTATAATGCTTCAGACCGTGAAATTGCTATTCCATTGAGAAAACATAACCAAGTAGCCATGGTAAAATATTCATCTTATAGGACATTGTAATTTGGTAGTTACACTCTGTGAAAAATAGGGTTTGTGGCTAGTCCTGAAACTATTCAAAAACAGGTGTTTCGGGTAAAAACGTCATAACTTCTTCATAACAGATAAAAATTCAGTGAGACCAAATGTCTTGGTTAGGGTACAGGCTTTAGTATGTTTTTTAACAGTTTTAGATCAATTCAACAAACATTTTGCGTGGGCCACGCTCTACCAGGTCGCTCTCTAGAATAAGCTAGAATTCAAAAAGGTATGCCATTTTTTCTATAAAGCCTTTTTTGAGAGGTTCGAAGTAGTGCAACCTGAAGGAATTGCATAAAACACACTAAAAAAATTGTGTATAAGTTTAAGGTATTTATTCATTACAGGTACAAAGTTATGATTATTTCAATTTGGGGTTGTTGACTAATCCGTCATGGTTGAGACAAGCAGTTGATGAGTTGGCACATACATGAGGTGTATAGTTGATGATGTTGGTACATATTGATGAGTCATTGTTGAAGAGTATTTGAAACATGATTGGTATTTACTTGGTACATGGTTGGGTGCACTTGTTTATGGTACAGGTTGATTACAGGTTCTTTGGCACAGGTTGGTGCATGGTTGATGCACTTGTTTATGTTAACATATTGATATATATTGAGGATTATTGCCTCATTTCAGTCAGTGATGATAAGTAATATGAGTCTTTCATATAGAGCTGGTGCTCTTGTAGAGTTGTACTCTATTCAGTTGTTGCTGAAAAACCCCCGGATTGAAGTCCATAATAAAAAGAAAAATTAAGCATACATCTTGTGTTCTTTGTGTTCCTTGTGGAGATGATTTGTTGCTGATATATGTTGCTGATATGTATTCACATCTAACTGATTATAAATGACATCAATGAGTAATTATAAAATGTTGAATGTTAACTAAGGAGTTTTTGTGTAAGAGGGAAGTTTAGTGAAAAAAATCCCCACACTCATTCACCACCCCCTCTAAGTGTGGTAGGTGTGTCCAACACTTTCTAATTATTCATGGGTCTCGACTTTCATTAATACCATATTGTATAGTTGATGTAGGATGCTTCATTTATTATTCAATCCAATTTCTAGGTGGGGTTGATTAGCCTAGGGAAAATTCATATATTATTCAAAAAATTCTTAGTCCAAATTTCAAATTTCAGTTCATTCCCTAGTATGGTTGCCAAAAATGTCAACGATTGAATCCGTTAGGACCAAAACAACAACCTCATGAGGATGTAAATCCCCCTGCATTTTTATAGAGGTGGTACTCCTCTTTACTTTAATATTTTCTTGGGAATCTAGGTCTTCAGAATATGGGACTTTGCAGAAGTCTATCGTGGTAATCAAAGAAATATAAAGATTGAAAAAAAATAAAAGGAAAATGTTTTGTTTTCTATTTAGATAAATTTCCTGAGAAATGACCAGGAACCACACACTTCATACATTTAAATAAGATAAGAAAAATTTCCTCACATCCATCATAGTTAAAATAAATACTTTAGATCACATAAAATAAAAAGAAGATGATCTGCATGCATAAGAGAAATTTAACAGATTGGACACATGGGAAAATAAAATAAATATAATGATAGATCAATCTTAAATACTTTATAATAAAAACTCAAAGTTACAAAGAACAGTCAAAACTGATCCTGAAATAACTCTCTTGAAATTTCTAAAAAATATATAGTATGCTACATATTCTTTGAAATTTGAAATGCGTTTGTTCTTAGGACTGGGATTGGGGCTCTTGCAGAACATAAATCAAATATAAAAAAGAATTAATCTTGTATAAGGAGAATGATAGGCAGTAAAATAACAACAAGACCTAGAAAGAAGAAAAAGATAAGTTTCCAGACTTTGGTTAAACCTTTCTAGTCAAAGAAATGGAGTAACTGGACGAAGGAACTGATAAAGAAAGAAATATGTGATCAACATAAACTTACTATGATATTATATCGTCTGTTCACTTTCTTGCTAGTGTCTTTTTATTGTCTTCATTAATGGTTATAGGAACCGTCTCAACTATTTCTTTCCCCTCGTTGGTCAATTTTTCGATTGCGTTTTTGAACCATTCTTCAATATAATTTTTCATTGGTGTTGCGTTTATCTCATGACAGATTATGATGTAAAATATCTCACTCTCCAAGTCTCTCAAGTCAAGGGAAATACCATGTAGTGCTTCCTCAATATCTTGATTCTTCACTGACTAGTCCACTAGCCAATTTTCCATATCATCTTCATCATATTCAAGTATACCATAAAAGTTTTCAACTGATAACCGTTTAAATATCTCAACTTGTTCACCAAACTATTTCTTTTTTAGGAACAATGAGTTGAGAATTAATTTGGGGTCCTGTACTTTGTTAGTACCTTCGACTAGGTCTATCTCCATGAGCCTCTTGAACATTTATTCTCTTTTCAATGTAGCTTGGCTGCATGTTTGAAAAATATTATTCAAATTTTTATTCTTTTCCTTCCAACACACGTTCAACTATTTTATCCAACTTGGGGAGGGTAGATCCTCCTCTCTTCTCCTTAGTTTCTTCATGCTAGAGACTTTATTTCCAAAGGGTATTACAACATCAATGAAAAAACCTTCTTCGTTATTCAAATCAACTTGCAAATATTCATGGAAGGCACGCGCCATTGAGCCAAAAGAAATAATGTTTTTCAAAACCTCCGATGCCTCTGTGATCAATGCCATTCTTCTCTTAATATTTCTTTCTACATAGCTCCTGGCCGATGTAAGTAGGAATGATGATCCTTTCAATTTAATAGTGGTTGTGGTAGGTCTAAATAATGAAAAAGGACTTGCAATAAGTGGAAGAGGCATTAATGAATATTCTACTTCCTTGATCCTTTCTTTTAACTTCATGTTTTTTGCTTATAAACCACCAATGGAATCATCCAGAGAATCCCTAGTTGCTCTATGAATTCTAGATATTTGGGACGACCACATATGTTTTAGGTCAACCTATGAATGATATTTTCCTTTCTTATTTTTCATATAACCTTTTTCAATAATCAATTTCTTAGATTCCTTATCAAAGATATGTGGCCGTCCCAAATTCTGGCCACATATCTGGCCCACCAATGATCTCTTAGGTCAACTACAGGTCAATTCTAATGATGAATTTTTGTGGGCCAAATTTCTTGGTTGATCAATGGTGGGAAATTTTTTCTTGATATCTTCCTCGAGCTCCATTTCTTCAAGAGAGAATTTGTTGATGTCATTTTATATGTGATTGTATTCTTCTTCTTGCACAACATTCTTCCTCTTCTTCCTCATAGGGAGCTTGTGCGAGCTCTCAATTTTTCCCGGTGGCATATTCTTTTCTCCTCCGCCGCTTGAACTACTTCTGATAACTTTCCTAGTTGGGTGGGTTGTTGGAGCATTTCTCTAAGATGTGGTGGTTTTAGGAGTAACAACAGGAGACTGGTTGCTCTTCTCACTAGGACCCTTTCCTTTCTTCTTGTAAAAATAATTAGTACTAAGTATTGTTTCCAAGTCACCCACATTGTGAGTAGGAGCACCTAAGTTTTTATCTTCTTCTTAATTCAAAATAGTATGAATGGATAAGTTGTTGAATCCTAATGACAACATATGTTCCACGAAAATTCTGTTAGGGTTAAACCCCTTTATCTTTTCAACATACTTCAGATTTACATTGTGGAAGTGATTCACAAACTCATTAATTTTGTTTAATTTACTGAATATGAAGTCTCCAATTTTCCAAGGCAAGGGTATGAATTGATTTTTCCATTTATCGTGGAAAAAGTGCAGCCACAAATTATATTTCTTTTCCACTTCCATAATAAACATTTTATTAGATACATGGTATGGAAGAAAAGAGGGATTTTCCTTGGAATAGAAGATCCTGATAACACTATGATTTTCCATCTACTCTAACATCCCCTTTTTCTCCAAGAATTTATTTTCTCGGTCACATGTCCTGGGGTTATTTTTACTAAACACTAATCCTTTGAAACTAAAAGGAAATCATTGTAAACTTAGTAAAAATGCAAAGAAGTCTTGTGTCTCCATAATGCTTTATACCATAAGGTGACTGGATCGATTTCACAGTTCACCCTCTTACAGATAGTCAATTTTGGAAATTGACAACAATATACTATTGCAAACACAAAATAAGAAGCCATAAATAATTTCTTGTCTTTTTTGTAATGTGACAATTGGGAAGAGATTTCAATGGAAATCAATTTTCCCCAATCGAAGATAGCTTTATCTTTAACTGTAAAATATAAAATATAAAGAATCATGCGGGAAATGGTGGGAATGATTTCTTGGCCTGTCAGCATGGTAAACAACCAACCAATTTCTCAAAAGGGGTTTTTAAAGGAGTCAAGCTGAATCCTGGTTATGTCTTCTCGGACAACCGCAAGATTCTCCAAGAACTCAGGCAAGAGGTCTAGGCCATTGTCATGTTTTTTCAGAAAATCTTTGCAATCCTCTCCTTTGAAGGTAAGTGTTGGCTCAGGGAACTTCAACATCTTACGAAACACTTGCGGTGAAAGAGAGATGGGGGAATGATATTGGCGTTGTATGATTCACTGACTCAAAAAATATTCTCAATGCACCATGCAACGAGTTCTTTGCAGTCGAATACCTCAGGGACACACCCTGCACGAGAAATTCTGGATGTCCAATTTATATCTTTCTATGTGGGAGGATATGAGTAATACGAGTATTCTATGGACCACTGAAAGTTCTAGTCTTCACGACAAAAAAAATTCAAAGTATCACCACAAAACTGTTGTCTGTCTGCTGCTACCATAAGTTGACAAGGGTGTTCTTTCAACTGGATATAACTTGAAATGAAACCTTTCTGAGATATAATGATAATATAACCTTGGAAAATCGTGCTTCAATGCAATTTAATGAAAAATCTTCTTGATCCCTATGCTTATTAATGATGATCTTTACGAAACCTTCATGATCAATTATTAGCATTAAACCATAGTAAATGCGTATTGGGAAAAACATGAAGATGGCGGGGATGAACAAGAGTAATTTGAATTTGGGACCTTTTGTGAACCTGCAAACCTAGGAACCCACGAACCTGTGGTTGCAAATGATTGAAAATAGGCTAAGTGTTGCACCGCGGTCAATCGAAATCAATACATGAGAAATAAGATACTTAGGATCTCGGTACTCGCGACAAGTCTAATGATCATAATTTAGATCATAGGTATTTGGGTGAAAAATAGAGATTACGGAATTTGGAAGATGAAATATTGAACTCGTATAACAAGGAAGTTGGTCAGACTCATGATATGGGAACATGGATGGAGGTGAAGACCCACGAGTTTGCCAACCTGCAAACCCGTTGATTTTTTTTTTTTGAAATACGACTAAGTATGGTAACTAGAAAGGGGAAAGAGAAGGGAGAAAAGAAAAGGGGAATGAGGGTAGGTATAAAAGAGGGAAAAGAAATGGAAAAAAGAAGATGGGAAAATAGAAAAAGGAGGGAAATTTTGGAAGTGGGAATTTATCTCAACACGATGTTTCAACTAGCTTGTTCAAATTATTTGCTTGCATTTTTTTCTTCATTGTCTTCTAATTACATTAAAAATGAGGTTACTAGTTCAACAATATAATTGCAAATCAAATAAGTTTTCTTTGTTGTTTTTAGATAGAATTAGTGTATGAAAAGAAATTAAAGTAACTTTTTCAATAACACTAGCATGCTTTCCTTGCTTCTACGCTTCCAACATGGAATCAATTTCTCTATTAAGTGTTGATGCCTTTTTACTAGAATGCAACAATTACACATTTTATTGGTTTCTATTCCACACATAAGAAATGACTTTGTTGGTCCTATGCTCGTGTTACAGAAGTAGTATAAGAAAAAAACTTATTCGTTTTTTCTTTATTCAAGTATTTCTAAGGAAGAGTTTGTCAATGTTTTAGTGATACAATCAGATACCATTCACTAATTTGTGTTATCTCATTTAATGATGCAATATTAAATATGAGTCAAGGGTCATGATTATACTAATATCTATTCCAATTAAGGCTACATGAGATGAGTTTGGTAACTTCTTCATTAATTCTCCGACTAAGGCTACATGAGATGAGTTTGGTAACTTCTTCATTAAATCTAAATGTTGTGTGGAGATGGGAGAAGTGTCCTTTTTCACTGAGTAGTTCTCAAAGCTATGGAATTCACATCAAATATAATAATGTACCTCTCCTATGTACCTTACAACCATCATATACGATTGATGTTATAGGTAGTCTAGAATAATGCTTCACCTGACAATTACCCTATACATATATGACAAGATGGTTTTAAGTTATCTTACCATAGGAATGCCCAATACTTTACACTCATCATGTTGGGAGGCCCCATTGTATAGGGAGGAAAATATGATGTGCTTTGGACCTAAATTCCTATAATGCATGTGTATTTTCTCCAATGTCCCCCTCATGTCAACTCTACCAATGTTGCAAATTCTCTGGCTCTATATTTATCTACCTATGGAATTATTTGGGGTCTTTAGGTCCATACCACCTAGTTTTTATAGCCTATTTTGAATGTGTTTTAGTAGTAAGAGGTTATTAATGCTGAAATATTATTTTTGGTTCTTATTTCTAGGCCCTAATAGCATCTCTCTACTCATCCTATAATTCTCTCACATTGTTATCGATGTTATAGGTAGTCCATAATGATACTTCGCTTGGTAATTACCCTACACATATATGGAAAGATGGTCGTAAGTTATCTGACCATAGGAATGCCGAATACCTTTCACTCATCATGTTGGGAGGCCCCATTGTATAAGGAGGAAACAACAATGTGATTTGGGACTAAATTTCTATAATACATGTGTATTTTCTCCAATGTCCCCCTCATACTAACTCTACAAATGTTGTAGCTACTCTGGCTCTATATTTATCTACCCATGGCATTGTTTGGGGTCTTTAGGTTTACACCACCTAGTTTTTAGAGCCTAGATTGAATGTATTTTAGTAGTTAGAGGTTCTTAATGTTCAAAGATTAATTTTGGTTCATATTTCTGGGCCTTAATAACATCTCTCTACTCATCATACAATTCTCTCACATTTTTATCCTAGACATTTTTTAATGTTCATTCCTTCATATGGTCATTGTTTAGATCCAAGGCTTTAGGTATTTTCTTTCTAATAGCCACATAGAAGCTTTAATTATCTTTTCTATGGATTTGATTGGAAAAATATACTATCTAAGGAGGTTTTCATATAGTGGTTTATTTTACTTACATAGTTTCAATGCTTGGGTTTTGCATTTCTATCTTGGTTCCTATAATTAGAATTTTTTATTAGGGGTATGCCAAGTTCATTCAACATGGTATTACACTTTTTGGTGTTCCCAAGATTCGTTTGGTAGGGGACTTGCTAAAAATTAGCTATGTTGTTTTCTTCTTATTAGATGCACTTCCCCTCTATCTTCATTGAGTTCCCTCTTCATTGTTGGGTTGCATGGAATGTCAAGTACCATATGGTTCTAGTCTTTATCTTGTTTCCGTGTTGCATTATGAGTTTAATTGATGTGTATTAACTCTCTGTCTTTGAGAATGATTTATATGCTACTATATTTGATTTTATTAGGTACATTTTATGTTTAGTTTAGAATGTTGTAAACACATCTAGTTCATGGTATCAAAAAATGGTTAAATCTTTATGTTTTCCCGTGGCTGGTAAGCTACATGATTAATTAGTATAATTGTTTTTTATGACTATTTCTACACATAATGGACCTCAGTTGGGCTGGGAAACATTACACCAGATCCCACATCTAGCACCATAGATGTCTTCTATGGTCCATGATATTTCCATAGACTAATCTTGCGCCCAAAACAAACTATTGAGCAAGGAGTTATTCCCTCTCAAAGTAAATTGGTACTAAAATTACACCTTGTACTTTTTCGTATGTAACTTTCTCATACGAGCTATGTTTTGTGATCGAGATAGCTCATTGGAAATATCTCATTGAGATCTTGCATTTAAGATACATATATTGTGTGTACCAGAGGTACACATAATTCTCAGGTTTTCGACTACCTAAAAATGTCATTTAGGGCCTCAAAATGCCTCCCCTCACAATCTAAAAATGTTCACGAAAAATCATTGATTCACTGTTGTAATAGTTTGTCAATTCGAACCTGTAATCCTATCAGACTTACCTTCATGGCCCTTTTCCATCGGGAATCTTAACTTAGAATATATATTTACTTCCCTGAAGCCCGCAACCTACAAGCTTGTCGAACTTTGCATACTTTTCCTCGCAGGGTGACAAGCTAACACCTTATTATGATTTTCCTGCAACCTGCACGCCACAAGCCTTGTGGACTCTTCTTTGTGGACCTTCTTAGTGGACAGGTCAATTTACATGTTTTAAGGTTTTGTTTGCAACCTATGGCCCCAAGTTGAGTGGGTTAAGCCCTCACAGAATTTACCTTCATGGAACCTTCACAACCTTACCCCACAAACCTCTCCCATAAACTTCTCCCTGAAAGCATAATATCGTGATCCTATTCTCGCGATCTTATTACTATGAATTTCCTCTCGCAGAATTTGTCCCTTGGACCTTCTCTCATGGACCTTATCTCACCTGCAGATCTTCCTCCCATGAAATTTCTCCCACACACTTCCTCCCACCCACAGAATTTCTCCCACCCATGGACCTTCTTGCTATGGAGTTGCTCATGCCTATGACCCTTCCTCCCATGAAATTTCTCAGTTCTCCCACTTGTGGACCTTCATGTCATGGAATTTGTCATGCCCATGGAACTTCCTCTTGCAAACTTCCTCCCACTTGTGAACCTTCCTCCTACACACTTTATCCCACTTGAAGACCTTCCTCTCATAGACTTTCTCCCGTGAACCTTTTCGCATGAAATTTTCTCACAGTCTTTTCAAGTGGCATGCCATTCAATTTTTCCTGCAATGCATAAGCCCACCCTTGTGATATTTCTCTTGCAAAACCATTGACTTAGGTTCTTTCTTCCCAATCCCATGTTGGATATTGACCGTCATTTTTCCTTCCTCAGTCACCATTAAAACATGAATTTCAACCTCCCAAGACAAAATTAACTCTATAACCTATTTATTGATGCCATTAATCATCTCTTTGATTGTTTTGAGGTGAATTAAACTCATATGTTCTCATAGATTTAGGGATTTAATTCTATTTCCACATTTTTCATCAAATATGTCACTTTTGAAACTCTACAACAATGAAACTCTCTCGAGTTTGCATGGGTCTTAGCCCATACAAGTGCAATGTTGAAATTTGCACTTCGATATTAATCTGCAACATCCCTCAATTTAACCGAGGAACATTACCATGTGGAATTATGCATAAAATAAAGTTTTCTGCTAACATATCTCGTAGCTTACTAGTTATAGGAATACACACAGATTTAACCTTTTTTCTATCATTAATTTTAAATGAAACTACAACATGCTGAAATAAAAATGAATGTAGCTAATAACTTATCACAACAACATATAAATCATTCTCATAGACAGATTAAAATCACAACAATTAAAACTCATAATATACTTAGATTCATGATAAAACCACTTATCTTTTAAAATAATTTTGCAACCAACTACTTGGGACAAACATTCCACCCAACCATATACTTCTTGTTCCAGTTCTCAATAGAAACTCACTCCCGATCTGGGGCTAAGAATTCACAAAAGAGGGTGTCTCTCGATGTCCATTCACAACTTTGCTAATCCCACAAAACACTTACATTCTCCTACAACTATCTCAATTTCCACCAGCTCTCTTCCTCTCAACCTTCCCAACCCAAGGAATCTACCGCTTCACTACTCTCAGTCCATCAAGTTTCCCATTTGTTTGTGAGGGTCTCTCTAGAATAGGAAACCATAAATATCACTTCTAAGAACTCAAGGGAACTCACTGCTAGGAAAAAATACTAGGAAAACAACAACAAGAAGTTTATTCTCTAGTGCAACTCAAGAAGGAATTCACTCTTCATGCCCGACAACCTGGTTCTTCGGTCTTCAACTCCAAAAAAGCTATAGAATTCTCCCTCCATTGTTTCTTAAGCTCCTTAGATCTTCTTCATGATTTCTACTTGTTGTTCAAACAAAACATTCACTGTCTAAAACTACTCTCCTTTGGTCATACACATTTTCCTTTCTTTGCTTATATTTTTCTTGACTCACACTCATCCCCAAATTGATTGTACTCAACTCGATTCTCCCAATAAATATCGTATGTTACTTTTTACACCCTCGTCTTATAGGTATTCAATTATTGGGCCCTCATACACTAAAAAAATAAATATAAGTCTTATACACAATGATAATAAGATTCATTAATGTGGGTTTGGATTAATACCTATAAATAATTTCCCCCTCAGACCCCTCTTAGACACTCCCTTCTCTTGTGGAAAAATCAACCCCCATCTCTGTCCATGTCCCCAAATAACTGGCATCACATTTTATTATTAAAAATCAGAAATAGAATTCACATAATACATCACTTGACCATATTCAAATTTCATATCTACATTATGCATTAATTAAACTAGGGATTATAGTGGGGATGTTACAATTGAATCTTTCTAGAAGTAAATTGTGTGTCAGTGTATGAAAAGTTTGATGGATTGGACACTCCATCCATAATTAGAGACAGAGGAATATGTAGCAATGATGAACCAGAGATGTTAAAGAGATTTAAAGAGAAAATAAAGAATAACAGTTGGGAAAAAAATATTAAATATAAAGATAGAAGTTGGAAAAAGGGGTTAAACATTGGAAAAAATATCAAAATATTTCAATATAGCCATTGGAAAATGAGATGAAAAATAAGATTAAAAATAATAATATACTAATTTAAAATTAGGGATATCAATAAAGGTTAAAAATAATCAAAGGGGATTAAGTTTGAAACTATTTGTTGAGTCATCAAAACACACTCTTCTTGTCACTTTATTATCACAACTTCCCTCCAAAACCTACAACTATGAACCAACTTATATCTTATTTTACCCTTTTTCCATAAATATCTTGCTTATATACATAACTTGTATATTGAAGGATATTAAATATAAATTGTCCATTCTAAGCTCATTTCTATTCTTCCTTATGCAATTTGATTTAATAAGTTTTTACTTTTCATGAGTCACTGCAAAATCTATGATTCTGTAGAAACTCAAGTATAATTTTGTAGCAACTAAACTATTTTTTTATTAGAATCATTGTTCTATAGGTTTGCACACACTCTAGGATTTAACTTGACTTGTATAAGATGCCAAACACATTTCTGAATCTCATTCACCTATTAGTTTAGGACAAGAATCCTCCAAATCAACATGGGATTCAAGTCAAACCTACAATAAACACATGAACAAGAGGTAAAATGTGTTAGCTACCTCTTCATCAAAGAAACACGATTTTGCATGAGAGAAATTCATGCATTCTATCATGAATTCATACATTACATGTATGACAAACCCTACTTTATATACCCATGAGTTGTTATATCTGATAAAGAATATGGATGCGTTATTTCCTTTTTAAATCATTTTATATGATCCGTGAGAATTGGATCTATGCAATCTTGTCTACAATGTATAAATATTGGTTATCAGACTTTCATAGGGACATGAATATTATTGATATCATATTGTTGTAAAACTCATATTGTTGTTTGGAATAAATATAAGTTCTAATTACTATGCAAATTCATGAGTCGTATATTTTGAGTTTATAAAGTTCAGTTTCATACATTATTTTTCAGTAGCATTCCTTAAGTCTTTTCCAGTAGCATTCCTTGAGCCAGGAGGGTCCTCTGAGGAGGAGTGCACTGCTCATTTAATTTACTCTTGATATTGTTAATTATATTTGATGAGTTGTGTGATTCACATTTATGGTTATTTCATTTTCTATAAATTCATTTACATTTGTTTACATAAGAAAACTAACACAACAATCATTAATTGAATAAACGATTGTTATTTTAGTTGTAGGAACTCTCATTGGTTTAGATGATTGAAAGATTATAGTTAATGATACAATATGTCGATGATCCTAAGTTTCTCGATTTGTTCCTGTGGCTTTATTGATTTGTTTCATCATCATTAAGAATTACTCTATTCTTTCTATAGCTGAACATGAAATATGTTTCTGTAGCTAAAGAAATGAACAATTTTCCTTATGCATAAGGAATTAGTTAGATAGATTAGAGGATAATACCTACATAAACTTTACATGCACTTCATATTTTTACTATCCCCAGGTTGATGATTTAATGTAGCAGAGTTCATCTAAAGGAATCGATTGATATTTTTGGCGTCATTTACGGGGAAGTGAGAAAAGGCATTTAGTTTTTATTTTTATCATTTAAATGCATATAAGAATGAATGCATGGGAATAGAGATGATAATATGAAAATATGACCTTATTGTAAAATTTCCTTATATTATAAAATCCTGATGCATTCACTATAAGTAGATTTGTAGTGAGCCTCTCTTCAACCATTTAAATCATGTTAAGTCGAATGCATGAATAAACACAGAGATAATAGAGGTAGATTTAGTAGAGGTAGGAGTACACCAATCACCAATTCACCCACTCCATCCTGTGGTATTGTAAAAGTCACACAATCAACTAACCCATTTGCAGGTAGAATTACAATAGGAGGATGATCATGATGAATCATGACTACATAGACAAAAGGCAAAGAAAAAGTTGGAGAAGGAAGTTCTAAATCAGAAAACGTTCCATCAACCTCACAACAAGCTGTCAAAATTCCATCCAAACATCTAGAGGGAGAAATAATCAGTGGTCAACTTGAAATTGTATTTCTAGAAAACCTTATTGAGGAATAAGAGTTATTTGTCTCATCAGAGGAATATGTACATTTCAGATAAGATAACATGTCAATAATATTTAGTGACTGAAATGATGTAAGAGGACCTCAAAATGGAGAGGAAGAAAGACAAGAACAACCAGAAAGATAATAAAGGATAGAGGGTACAAACACATTAACTGTTGAGGATGAATTTGGATTCCTGATTTTGGATCCAACAATTGTAGTCCAAACGAAGAACATACCACCTTCAACACTGCCCAACTTTCATGGTATGATAACCAAATACCTGATTTTTATTTTTTTTGAAATGGATGTGTTATGTCACAACTATGATTATTCTTTTGATGCTAAAAAATTGAATTTGTTTCCAACTACTCTTAAGGATGCTTCATTACGTTGGTTTATGGGTTTGGGAACAAATAATATAAAAACATAGGATGATATGAGAACAATGTTCCTTGTAAAATATCATGATTATTGTAAAAACTGAGGAATAAGAGAGGAAATGTTTAAAAAGACACAAAAATAATAGGTGAGCCTTGAAGGTTACTTAGAACAATTTCATTATATTATCAAAAGAGAAAGGAAAAATCATCTAGATTTGGATACTCTTAAAGTTAATTTACTTTGGGGAATTAGAGATGAATGGATTGATGTGTTAAATTTAATGGCTAAAGGAGATATTTCTCACATAACCTATCTAGAAATCTATGAAATATGCAAGCATATTTCTCGAGGGAAGTCCAAATATGGAAATGGACCTAGGGATGCTATCTCTAGAGTCAACAAATCAACCATTGATGGGGTGAGTAGAGTAGATATTGGTAATTGATTGGATAATTTTAAAATAGATATTCTCATTACCCTTGGTTCTCAATTAGACACATTGAAAATTAAGCAAACAAAAGAGTTAGATAATGCAAAATTAACTATTTATTTTCCAAAATGCAGAAAAATACATCCTTTAAAAGAATGTCCTTTAGATAACATTGAAATTTGTGGTATATGTGCAGATAATCATGCTACAAAAAACTTCCCATCTCTACCAGAACTCAAAGTATCCTACCAAGGGAATCAAGAAGCTACATAACATTTTTTTTTTGTTGCATCAAAAAGATCTTGGTAGCCAAGGACATCAAGTATATCTCAATATCCCTCTCAAAGTTTCAATTATTATTATTCTCAACCATACCCCCAACATAATTGGACCATTCCTATGCCTTGACAAGCATGGACACTACAAAAAATCCCAAACCAAGCTTGGCAACAAGTATTGCCTACTCCTACTTATCTTATGCAACATAAATACACCCAATACCCTTCACAAAACTAGTATCCCCCACAAGTCCAAAAACTATACTTCAATCATCCACCACAATAAACAATTTTACAACCTCAACAACTTTAATTGCCATCAAATCAACCTCAAATACCAACCCAAATATTTGTGCAACCCATCTCTAACCCCGATAATAAAGTAGATGAACCTGCTTACAACGTCGAGCTACAAAATGTTCCCACTTATATGATTATTTCTCTTGGTTTAAATGATATTCATCTTAGATCAGGAAAAGGGATTTATAAGGATGCTCCTATTATTATTGAAGAACCAATAGAGGAGGAGAATCCTAATCAAATAAACAATAATGCTAGTCCTAATGCAATAAATCAAACTTAATCATCTGTAATAAATCAAGTAAAACAATCTAGTACTCCACCTTTCCCAGAAAGGTTGGTATTAGAAAGCAAATGACTCAATCTGGATATGATTTATTATATCAGTCAAAGAATGTTTATATCAAAATTCCATTATTGAAAGCAATCAAAGACATTCCAATTTATGCTAAGACGATAAGGGAATTATGTATAAAGAAAACAAGATGGAAAAATAAATACCCACAAACAATGCAAGTTATTGGTAAGTGTCAACTGAAAGAGAATATTCTCCAGGTGGAATATTCTCCCCTAAAATATAGGAGACTGGATAATGACTAATTATGACTAATAAACAAGGAAAAACCTTAGGAAAAATAAATCCTAGGTGTGTGTGAAGTAACTCCAACACCCCCCTAAACATAACTATGGTGAAAATAAAGAATGAGTCCCAACAACGAGGCCATGTTAAGTACCCAAATACAAAAGATACACTGAAATAAAGTGAGGAAGGAGGGAAAACCTAATGGGAAAACCCCACCCTTAAGGTACAATGTATGTAAAAAGAAGAACTACAATTGCTAGGAAACTATGTCCTTCACTCCAAGACGACTTTGCAGAGAATGGAACTTCTGCTCAGTGAAGGTCCTGGTGAAGATTTCTGCTGTCTGTTCTACTGAAAGAAAAAAAATGTAGGTCGATGATCCCCTCATGTACTAAGTCTTGGATGTAGTGCATGTGGATCTCGATGTGATTCGTCTACTGCCTCTGAACTTGATATCTACAAAACTTCAGAGTTCTCTGGTTGTCACACAAGATGACGATCGACCAATGAAACTGAATGCCCAACTTAGTGAGAAAATGTTGTAGCCACAGAGACTGAATGGTTATGTTAACTACCCCTATGTACTCTTCCTCCACTGAAGATAGAGCAATGGAATATTTCTTCTTTCTCGACCAACAGATAGGTTCGGAACCAAGACTAAGTGAGTAACCAGATGTGGACTTGGGATCAGTGCTATCACCAACCCAGTTAGAATTAGTAAACCTGATGAGATCTAATGTGGAGTATGTTGCATAATGAATCCTAAAGGTGATGGTGCCCTGTACGTATCTAAGAATATGCTTTGCATCCTTCCAATGTAGCTCATGTGACTCCTACATGAACTTGGAAACTACACCAACATCATATGAGAGGTCTGGTCTAGAGTGTGTGAGATACAAAAATCTCCCCACTAGTTGTCTTTGTAGTGTGCTATCAACCAGTGGAGTCTCTCTGCCATCCTCAAGTTTGACTCCTGATAAGAAAGGAGACGGAGTAGAATTGCAGTCTCTTATGTGAAATCTCTCAAGGAGATCTCATTCACACTTGGCCTGAGACAGTTTGATTCCTGATGCATCCTGACTGATCTCAAGTCCAAGGAAGAAGTGTAGCGAACCCATGTCCATCATAAAAAATGAATCATGTAGAATCCTCTTGACTACGACAATCACTGAAGTCGAGCAACCGATGATCAACAAATCATCAACACACATAACTAAGAGTAAAAGTGTATCAACCATCCTGAGCATGTAGACATTCAGTTCTGATTTACAACATACAAAGTTATGTGATAACAGGTAGGAGTCCATCTTGGCATACGATGCCCTCGGAGCTTGCTTGAGGCCATAAAGGGAATTATTCAGTCAACATACCAAAGATGAGTCTTGCATAAATCCCTGGTGTTGCTCCATATAGATCTCCTTAGAGAGATCACTATGAAGAAATGAATTCTTCACATCCATCTGATGGGATTCCCATCCCTTGGCTACTGCAATGGTAAGTGCCAATCATATGGAATCCATCTTCTCTACTGGAGAGAAGGTTTCATCATAGTCAATACCATGCACCTGTTGAAATCCTTTGACAACAAGCCTGGATTTATATATGCTAATCTGTCCATCCACTATGCTCTTGGTCCTGCAGAACCATCTGCTTCTGACAAGTTTTCTCCCAAAAGGAAGGGGAATCGGATCCCAATTTTGGTTCTCGAGAAGGGATTTGTACTCCTCCTGCATGGTGGATTCCCAAAAGGGATTTCTAGAAGCCTCTCCATACGACTGTGGATTTGAATAATGAACCAAGAAAATATTGCTGGAGCGAAAAGGTTCAGTGGCAGTGAGTGCAATAGGAGGCTCCTCAAAATTAGATTGAGTCCTCCTAGTATCAGCTGGATCACCAACGAGATCCCTTCCATCCTGAAGAGTATTTTGTGCCCACTTGGGCCTCTTCTCTGGCTCTGCAACTACATCTGGCTGTATTAACTCTGAATTTGAATCATCTGATTCCTATGAATGAGAAATCTCATCTGAAGAAGAGTCGACATGTGCATTCTCATCATCTTGGATAGGTGGAAGAATGAAGGTGTCTGTATGAGGATGCTGAGATACATGCAAGACATTTTCCTTGAATTGGAAACTATGCTCAATGATGAGCTAATCCGAGGAAAGATCAATAATCCTATGTCCCTTCACACCGTCGGGGTATCTAATAAAAATACACTCATTGATCTATGGATCAAGTGCCTTCCTCTTTTCATAGGGAATCCAGGCCCATGCACGTGAACCGAAAATGTGAAAGTGGGTTACTTCCCATTTGAGGCCACTCCAAGCCTCGTAGGGGTTCATATCCTTGACATATATATGGGGAGATCTGTTTTGGATGTATGTTTCAAAATTAAGTTCTTCAAACCATAGTCTCCGTGGTTGTGACTTTTCATGCATCATGTAAGATGTCATCTCCTTTAGAGATCTGTTTTTCCTCTCAGCAATGTCATTTTGTTGCGGAGTATAGGGAACTGTGTGCTGCAACTGAATCCCTGCCTCATGGAAAAGATCATGGATCTCATGATTGACATACTCTCCCCTGTTATCAATTCAAAGGACTTTGATCTTCTTTCCGAACTGTGTCTCAACCAAGGATTTGAAATATTTGATGTGATGAAATACCTCAAATTTTTTTCCTAAGAAAGTAGATCCATGTAAAACATGAGAAATTGTCAAACAAAATGAGAACAAAACTCACTTTGCTGATGGATGGATGCGAAAAAGGACCCATAAGGTCACTGTGGATCAGATCTAAAGGTGCAGAATCTCTCTGAGACTTTCCTTTGTCGAATTTCTCATGAGGGTGTTTTTCGAGAACACATCCCTCACATAATCCCTTGGAGAAATGGATGTCTAGTAGACCATAAACCAATATTTTCTTGCTAAGTTGTTGCATGTAATATATCAGATATAAAAAGTATGCAGAAAAAAAATAAAATGCTAGAAATGGTAGGATAACAACAATATAACCAGAACAATCACCACAATAACACCGAAATGATATAAGAATAACAACATAAATAACACTTTGATTATGAGAGCAATGTTCACGGGCCTCTTCGAGGGGGAAACCTCCAGTCGAGCAGAGATCTATTACAATAATATCCAAGCTAGGGTTCTCATGCCCTCGGCTCGTATTTATACTAAATATGTCTATCAAAAGAAGCATCTAGAGGAAGATCCTTCTAGAAGAAGAAGCTTCTATTAGGTCTTCTTACATTCGACTTATTCTATTTTATTGCAAGGCCTTATTAATATTGACCTTTATTACATCCGAATATATTGTTCTACCTATGTGTAGGTTAGGACACTAACATGTCCTCCCCCTTAAAAATATCCTTGTCCTCAAGGCTTGAGATGTGGAAATTACTGCAGAATGGTAGCTGGTTCCCACCTGACTTCTACAAGAATGGTATCTTTCCATTGGACTAACACTTCGTTGATGGTTGTCTGACGTAGGCGAAGCTCACGCTGGTCCAAAAATGCTTGTGGCTATAGCCAAATGGATCCTTCTTCGGTTAACTCGGGAAGGTTGGTTTGAATTTGGCACTTAGTTCCAATCACCTTCTTTAAGCATGAAGCATAAAAAACAGGATGTAGCTTCGAATGACTGGGCAAAGCTAACTGATAGGCCACCTGTCCCACACGCTTGAGAACACAGATGATTTTAAGGATGGAAAATTGTTTTAAAATGTAGAAACCTTGGCGAATCTTACTAATCCTTCATATGCCAATTATAAATGTTTGGCAATATTTTTGTAAAAATATTCAAATTTATAAGGATTTTATATAGTTTTTATAAAATTTTGGCGATTTTTAAGGT
>JZKD02S1662712.1:187747-203666 GCA_000966675.3 Picea glauca
AATAATTTTATTCTATAGAATTTGGGCGAATCATTTTTAAAATAGCGAATCTCATTTTTGGAAAAACCATGGAAAATTATCCCATGAGCGAAATTTAGCCCCTAAAATCATCCATGCTTGAGAACAGTATAAGGACCATAAAATTTGGGCGCTAGCTTCTGACAATGCTTGACCTTGAGGGAATTTTTCTTGTAATGTTGCAGTCAAAGAAACACTTGATCCCATTTTGAAAATTGACGTTCAGAGTGACCTTGATCTCCTTGTTGCTTCATGTGATTCTGTTCCATGACCAAATTCTCTTTGAGGGTACGAAGAATAGCCTCTCAAATTGTAAGCGTTTGGTCAACCGCCTGGACCTTCGAGACACCAGTTAAGTATGAGAGAACTGAAGGTGGATTTTGTCCATATACTACTTCAAAAGGATTCATGTGTGTATCTCTATGGTATGAAGTGTTGTGCCACCATTCAGCTAGGGGTAACCATTGAGCTCACTGATTTTCCTTTTCCAAGGAAAAACACCTCAAATATGTTTCCAAACACTTGTTGACAACTTATGTTTGACCATTAGTCTGGGGATGATAGGTTGTGTTGAGATGCAATTGGGTGCCTTGTAGCTTGAACAGTTCTTGCCAAAAATTGCTGGTGAAAGTTGGGTTGCGATCAGAACAATAGAATTCAGCATGCCATGAAGCTTGAAGACCTGATCCATGAAAAGTTGAGCCACCATGGATGTTGTAAATGGGTGTTGAAGAGTGTAGAAATAAGTATACTTGGAAAGGAAATCAACAACCACCATGATGACTAATTTATTTCCCGATTTGGGTAAGCCTGTAATAAAATCCATAGATATATCCCTCCAAATAGTAGGTGGAATCAGAAGCGGTTGTAGTGTTCCCAGAGATTTGACTGTTTCTCCCTTGTTGAGTTTATATACATCATATTCAGCAAGAAAATTATGAATTTCTTGTTTCATACCATCCCAAAAAAAAGAACATTTGACTCTGTTATAGGTTTTGGTGAACCCGGAGTGCCCCGCTATGGGGGTAGCATGAAGCTTAGAAAGTACCATGGATTCAAGTTTTGATTGTTTACTTAAATACAAACGACCTTTGTATCGAAGCTCCTCATGGAGTCAAGAGTACCCTTGGGGAGATGGAGCATTGGACTACAATTGTTGGATCAGATGTGAACTTTTGGGATCTTGTAGCCATTCCTAGCGAACGGCTTGGAGCCAATCTGGTACAATGAAGGAAAGAGAAAAAAGGGGTCCTTCATCTTCATATTTTCGAGAAAGTGCATCCACAACCACATTGTCTTTGCCTTTCTTGTAAATTATCTCATAATCATATCCAAAGAGCTTAGTCACCCATTTTTGTTGCTCCGGGGTGGAAATGCGTTGTTCCATAAAATACTTGAGGCTTTGATGGTCTGTCTTAATTTGGAAGCGTTGACCCAATAGATAAGGGAGTCACAGAGCAACGACATGCAAAATAGACAACATTTCCTTTTCATAGATTGATTTTCCTAGATTTATTTCAGACAATTGCTTGCTGGTAAAGGCCAAAGGACAACCCTCTTGCATAAGGACAACACCAATTCCTTTCCCTAAAGCATCACATTCCAAGACAAAGGTCTTTGTGAAATAAGGAAGGGCTAGGACTAGAGTGATGCACATGGCCATATTCAAGGTTTGAAAAGCTTGAGCAACTGCTGGAGTCCAAGTGAAATAGTTCTTTTTTAGGAGTGCAGTGAGAGGTGCTACAATCTTTCCATAATTCTTAACAAACTTGCGATAATAACCTGTTAAGCCCAGAAATCGACGCAAGATTTTGTGAGTCTTTGGGTGAGGCCAGTCTTTCATATCTTCAATAATTTTAGGATCCACCCTGATGTCATCCTTGCCAACCAGATGACCCAAGTACTCGACTTCTGAGGCGCCCAAAGAACATTTAGACTTTTTCAGGAAAAGTTGGTCCTGAGAGAGTAGATGGAGAACTTGATCCACATGAGCAAGATGGTCTATCCAGATTTTCCTATAGATGAGGATATCATCAAAGAAAAATAAGAGAAAATGACAGAGAAAAGGACGAAAGACATGATTCATGAGGCTTTGGAAGGTGGAGGGGGCATTACACAAGCATAAGGGCATGACCAAAAACTCATAGTGGCCCTCATGAGTACTAAAGGTAGTCTTGGGAATGTCTTCCTCTTTCATACGTATATGGTGGTAGCCAGAATGAAGATCAAGTTTAGTAAATAACTAGGCACCACTCAATTCATCCAAGAGGTCATCAATGACACGAACGGGAAATTTTTCTTTAATGGTAAGTTTGTTGAGGGCACGGAAGTTAGGACACATTCACTAAGAACCTTGTTTCTTCAGGACCATGACCACAAGAGAAGAGTAGGGGCTCGTACTAGGGCATATAACGCCTACATTAAGAAGTTCCTAGACCATTTTCTCAATTTCATTTTTTTGGGAAAAGGGATAACGATACAGATGGATATTGGGAGGAAGGCTTCCTGTTACAAGGGGAATGGAATGGTCATGAACACCATGGGAAGGAGGGAGTCCCTAGGGAGTGGAAAATACCACTTGATGTTTAGCAAGGATGGATTGGAGGTCTTGCGACACCGAGGGTTTCTCTATTTCTTAGATGGCATGGAGTTCGGAAATAACACCAGAATGACCATTTTTTAGCAGCTTTCCCATGCAATGGGAACTAATGATCATAGGTGAACTGGTGGTGATGCCTTGGAACTTATATTTTTGGCCCTCCTGGTCGAATTGCATGGTTAATTCTTTAAAATCCATGAGAATGGGACCCAAAGTCCTTAGCCAGTTTACACCCAACACAATGTCACAACCACCCATGTTGATAGAAAACATATGAGATTTCAGGTGGTAGTCACCAATTTGGAGACACACATTTTCACAACGCCCTCCACATTTCATGGAGGCACCATTGGCAATCATGATTTGGAAATTATTGATGGCATGGATGTAGCAATAAGTTTCTTGGGAAATGCGACAATGAATAAAATTATGGGTGCGTCCACTATCAACCAGAATGATGACCCTCCTATGCTTGATGTAACCAATGATATTGAGGGTTTAGGGAGTGAAGAAGCCAATGAGAGCATTGAGGTAAATGACCGGTTCTATTTTGGGAGGGTCTGAGGGAGGGGTTATGTCAGTGGTTTTAGGTGACTCAAACACAAGGGAAGTTTCAACATCCTCTTCTGAAATATCCTCCGAGATGGTAATAAAAATATTTTGTTCCTTACACTTGTGGCCTGGGAAATATTTTTCATCACAATTATAACAATGACCTTTGAGTTGGCATTCAACCATTTCATCCTTGGTCAATTTTTGGATCTTTAGTGGAGCAGAGGAAGTAGTGGGATTTACTGGTTTAGGGCGAGGGATAAAGGAGGGTTTTTGGTTTTGAGAAAATACAACCTGTTGTGCTTCTTTAGCTCTTTTATTATCCTCCACCCAAATCTAAGGCCGAGCCATGAGGACATGGGCCCGAATATCATCCTTGAGGCCAATGATGAAACACTCTTGGAAAATGGCATCAGACATGCCCTCTGTCTGAAAATCTAGGCGCTCAAAGGAAGCTATAAAGTGTTCCATTGTTCCTGATTGTTTCAACTTTTTCAAATGAACCAAATGGTTGGTGTCAGTGCAAAGCGTTCATAAATCTCTTCCACAAAGTGTCTCCAAGCAATATACCCTTGATGGGAAGTTTTTCTCCATCTCCACCATTGCCAATGTTCTTGATCTAGATGGAGAACACTATACCGGAGTTTGGCCAAGTCATATGTAATTCCGTATAAAGACAAATAATGTTCCATTTGGTTTACCCAACTAGTGGGATCCGAGCCATAAAATTTGGTCACATCCACTCATGGGAGGCGTAGGTCACGTTGAAAGTGATGGTACTGAAATTGATGGGAATGAGAGGAATTTTCATCTTCAGTATGTTAAGGTGTGTCATAAAGGGTTATCTATAGGGATATGCAGCTTGGTGCAGAGCATCAAAATGACATATTCAAGATGGGTAGTCAGGTCTTGTTTGATTTCCTCCATTGAGGACTGCATGGTTGTATTGATGGCGACAACATTGGCATTGAGTTGTTTCACTTCTTGTTGAGTCTCAATGAGATTAGATTGAAAGCTATTAATGTGAGATTCCAAGTCTTGGCTACGGGTATGGGCTGTGAGGACGAGGGAACTGAAATGGGGTGGTTGGGGTAAACAATTTTGCTGAAAAATGATATATATGAATGTGATAAGGGTGAAGAGATGAATCCAATGGAATAGGTCTCAAATAATGGTGCAAAAATTTCTAGAATTATTATTATTATTATTTTACACCTGCGGAGTTATACTCTAGTCTGAAGAATACTGCAGTGATGAAATGACCAAATGATTAACTAGGAAGAAATGTGTAGTGACTTGGAAACCCGAACATAATTGCACGACAATAGATCTTGTTTGTTTTAATTTGTTTATGTTTCTGTCCCCAAGTGTTAGGTATTCAAGGGTTCTATAGAGAAGGGTTTGCCTTTAGCTATAGCTCTCTGATATACATGCGGGGTCCAACAATAGTACTCAGCCCAATATCGTAGGGCACTGACTAAGGAGGCTAGATCGTACCCTTAGCCCTACTACCCGACTACCCAGGTACTAGAGAGTATCCTCCCGAGTGTTGTTCTCGGTGGCACTATAGAAGTCAGGTGGTCGATCGGTTTATCTAAAGAGGACTTCAGGTAATCTAGGTTGATCCGTACACAGGTGATGTCTTATGCGCTACCACTCGAAGGGGTACTAATAGGGGTTACAAGGGTGGCCAACATATGTGCGCTTAATTACCACTTGTATTTTCTATGTGTATGAATCCATCAACCATGGGTTTATGCACATAACGACAGATCTCTGTAGCTTAAAGACGCCAGAATACGTCTCTACCTTGAAAACAAATTACCCACAATTTCTACCAAGGAAACTGCTCTGATACCACTTGTAATATACCAGATATAAAAAGTATGCAGAACAAAAATAAAATGCTAGAAATGGAAAAATAACAACAATATAACCAGAACAATCACCACAATAACACTGAAATTATATAAGAATAACAACATAAATAACACTTTGATTCTGAGAGCAATGTTCACGGGCCTCTTTGAGGGGGAAACCTCCAGTCGAGTAGAGATCTATTACAGTAATATCCAAGCTAGGTTTCTCATACCCTTGACTCCTATTTATACTAAATATGTCTATCAAAAGAAGCTTCTAGAGGAAGATCCTTCTAGAAGCAGAAGCTTCTATTAGGTATTCTTACATTTGACTTATTTTATTTTATTGCAAGGCCTTATTAATATTGACCTTTATTACATCTGAATATATTGTTCTACCTATGTGTAGGTTAGGACCCTAACATTGCATTTATTTGAAATTTAAACGTCCAAACCTTTCGTGCCATACCCTACTAATTTCATCAACATGAGTAAGCAGTAAAGCAGAATCAGGTTCAATGAATTCATAAAAAGTATACAATCTAGACTGAATATTTACCTCACCGATAGCAACCCTGGAGTTAGTTTTCATGTCATATATGTCCACAACATTTGGTGTGAATATGAATTTCTTTCTGATGTGGGAATTTTTCATCTGATACACAGAGAGAAGGTTGACGAAAATTTTGGGAATGTGCAACACATTCTCGAAGCTTCCGTTGGTGAGTTCAATCCTTCCTTTGCCGGTGACTTCTACAAAAGATTTGTCCCATGGTAGAATAGGAGGACCTTTGCATGCATCCAATGAAGAATGTATTGTTTTTTAGGCAGCCATGTGATGTGATGCTCTTGAATCTGTGATCTAAGCATCGAGAGAGGAGTTGATGGCAATCAAGGCATGCCTAGAATTGCCTTTCTTGGGATTTAGATCTTCTGTCTTCTTCTTCTTGGCACCCTCGAGGATGCAATCTCCAAGGTTATTTTTCTGAATTATTTGAGACATTAGATCTATTTTATTTTTCATGCATGCAGATTCTGGATGGAATCCTTTGTGACAGTACGTTCATTTCTCCCCTTTTCTTCCATTTTCCCCTTTGGATCCAGAGGCATCAGTGAAGGGTTTTGTGTACCCTTCCTTCTTCGGATGTGCATGAGCTTTCCGTTTATCTTTATATTTATATTTCTGATATTTTTGGCTGCCATCCTGAACAGTGACTACATGCGCCCTTGGGCCTTTGATTGTGCCCATGTTGATGAGCTTGGTTTGCTCTTATGTCAGGGGTTCGATAAAGTCCTCAAGAGAAGGCATCTTACAGGTGGCTCCAGAGGTAAATATAATAGAATGGAATGTGGATATGAATACAGAGAATTCAAGACCAATCTTGGAGAGAATGGTGAGAACCATTTGTTTCTCCTCCTTCAATTTATCAACTCCGCAAGCTTTGAGTTGCGATAGTAAATCCTTGAATTTTGTAAAGAAATCTTGGATATTGTCGAAGATTTTTGGATCCAATGTGAGAATATCAACCTCTAGCATGTGTCCCCTCATATCATCCTTTTTTCCAAAGATCCCTTCTAAGGTGGTCCAGGCTTCATTGGGAGTCTTATAGGAAGATATGTGAAAAAGGAGATCAGTAGAAATAAGACTGCAAATTGTTCTGAGTGCCTCATCCATGCGATTTAAGTACTTGGATTTTTCTATGGATGATGTTGGTTCTATATCTGTATTCAATATTAACTTGTACAATCCTCTGGTTCAGAGTTGAATCATTATTCTCTCCTTCCATGCAAAGTAGTTGTAAGGTGTAAGAATGAATTCTTTTTGGATATCCATCTTTCCGTCGTCTTCAATCTTTTGTACCTGCAAATTTTTTTGGTGTATCTTTTTCTTAATAGTACATCGGCTTTGATACCATGTAAATGTGTTGAACCTACACAAAATAGATCTATCTAGAAAATACTACACACATTTTCAAAGAGAAATTGAGAAAGAATAAGAATGAGAGGAAGAATAGAAGAATTCTCATTAACCGTTATGAATAATGACTAATTTACAAATGATATACTTTTTATAACTCAATGAATGCACAATGGAGGAGAAGCAACGGTTCATATTGGTGGTCTAGAGTGATATGGATAGAAACCAACAATTACGAGAGTGTACTTCCACCTAGTCTAGTCTCTCGGGCAGTTACGGGAGTGAACTGCCACCTAACTAAGTTAACTAGTCAAGTTGTCTTCAGTTAACTGACTGAACAAAGAGTAGTGAGGAGTAGATCAAGGAATCAAGGTTAATGCACCAACATGGTGATGATCCCAAGGAAAGTGCGCATTATCATGGTGCTTATCCCAATTTTCCATGGTGACAAAACCAATGGAGTATCTAAACTCAACTCAACTAGTCAAACTGAAGTGTCAACTGAAAGAGAATATTCTCCACATGGAATATTCTCCCCTAAAATATAGGAGACTGGATAATGACTAATTATGACTAATAAACAAGGGAAAACCTTAGGAAAAATAAATCCTAGGTGTGTGTGAAGTAACTCCAACAAGAAGATATACTATTCTTCATAGATTCTTGGGAGTACCATG
The DNA here is from genome assembly GCA_000966675.3 of Picea glauca. Lineage (NCBI taxonomy): Eukaryota > Viridiplantae > Streptophyta > Pinopsida > Pinales > Pinaceae > Picea > Picea glauca. Next base: position 195,371 of record JZKD02S1662712.1, read on the forward strand.
TAGATTTCATGGTTTTACAACCAAAAATCTAACATGGGTTGGAACTCATTAATATTAGGGAGAACTTGGTTAGCTAAAACTAATGCTTTTATTAGTTGTAGATCATGGGTAATGACAATTGCATATGGGGATTCTATTAAGAAATTCAATTTTTATCCACCTACTAAAGCTTTAACTGAATCAGAATTCACACAATGCTTTAAAGATACAAATAATGACGAGGAGGTAGTACAACCTATTTTAACTATTGACCAAGTTATGAATATGAAGAATGATATCGAGGAACATCAAATCATTAATTTTATTAATAATGTTTATTTTACTCAATATGACGGGGGACAACATACTTTTGATCATGAACATATCTTGGAAAAAGATTTTCAAGAAAAAGTGTAGATCAACAATTTCAAGTTCAATGTCTTTTGCAATCAATATCAGAATCAAGTAACGTAGCTATTGAAATTTATCAAGGAAAAATTCTATATATCAATTCTAAATTTGAAGAATTTCAAAAAGAGCAATTAATCAAGAAGCTATAGAAACATTCTAGTGCATTCACATGGGAGTACCCTGATATGCATGGAATACACCCTAATACATGTATTCATCATATTTATATAGAGTAAAATTCCAAGCCTATGGGATAGCCCCAAATACGTATGAACCCACTCTTGAAAGAAATTGTGAAAGACGAACTGCAAAATCTACTTAATGTTAATTTCATACATCCAATTTTTGATAGTCAATGGGTATCTCCATTAGTGATTGTTCCTAAGAAAAATGGAAAATGACATGTTTACGTAGATTATAGGGAATTGAATAAAGAAACCTTAAAAAATAATTTCCCCCTACCATTTATAGATTAGGTCTTAGACACATTAGTAGGTAAAAAATACTTTTCCTTTCTTGATGGGTTTAGTGGTTATAACCAAATTCATATAGCTCCAAAGGATCAAGATAAAACAACATTCACATGCCCATGGGGAACATACACTTACAAAGTACTACCTTTTGGGTTGTGTAATGCACCTGCAACATTTCAATGTGTTTTACTAGGTATCGTTTCTGACCTGATCCATGATTGTGTAGAAGTATATATGGATGATTTCACTGTCTATGGAAATACTTTCAAGGAAGCATTATAATATTTATAACTTGTTTTAATCATATGTTAAGAAACTAATTTGGCATTAAGTAATGATAATTTTTTTATGTTACAAAGTGAAGGAATTGTTATGGGTCACTATTTGTCTTCTACAGGAATAAAAATGGATCCAACAAAGATAGAAGTCATTTCCAATATTCTAGTGCCAAAGACCAAAAAATATGTCAGGCGTTTCTTAGGACATGTTAGTTACTATAGGAAATTCATTGAAAATTCCATAAAAATTGCATCTCCATCATTTAAACTTCTTATTAAAGATAATTATTTTTTTGGAATATTCCTTGAAAAATTGGTTTCAAAACTTTGAAAGAGAAACTCTATGTAGCTCCTATTTTAAGAGTGCCAAATTGGTCCTTCTCATTTCATATATCTATAGATTCCTCTGACACAACTTTAGGAGCAATGCTAGGACAAAAGGAAAATCAAGTATCTTATGCCATTTACTTTGTGAGTAAAAACATGACACCCCCTTAATTGAGTTATACAGTTACAGAAAAGGAGTTTCTTGCACTAGTGCATGCCATAAATAAATTTGTTAACTATATTACATGGTATGATATCTTCATCCACACTGATAATTCATCCATTAGACACTTAATGAACAAGCCAATTACTAATGACAGGGGTACCAGGTGGCTTCTTCTATTATAAGAATTTAATATCACCTTACTAGATAGACCTGGAAAAGAGAATGTAGTTGCAAACTTTCTTTTCAAGATTCATAATGAAGGTGAATTAGTTCATGTTAATGATAATTTTCTCGATGAGAATATTTTTGCGATATCTACTAAATCTTCTTGGTTTGCAGATATTACTAACTATTTAGCTACAAGAAAATTACCTCAACATCTCTACACAAAGGAGAAGTATAAGATCATCAAATTCAGTTCCACTTACTCAAGGATTTATGGAGATTTTTTTTCGTACTAGACCTAATCTAATACTTCGTATATGTGAACGAGAGGATGAAATATTTGACATATTGAAGGCATTCCATGATGAACCATGCATAGGCCATTTTGCTGATAAAAGAACCACATACAAAGTGGGTATTATTGTCCCACTATTTTCAGAGATTCCAAGAAGTACATAAAAATTTGTGACAATTGTTAGTGGATGGGATGACCAATGTAAATAAACAAAAGGCCTCTACAACCCCAAGTATTCATAGAGCCATTTGTAAAATGGGCCTTAGACTCCATGGGACCTATTTTTCCAATGTCTAGAAAAAAGAGTTAGATTCTGGTATCTACTGATTATGTCACTAAATGGGTAGAAATTAAACCTCTTTTGCATGATAATGAAAAATTTGTTGCATATTTTTTATTTGAGGACTTATATACTCGTTTTGGTGTCCTAAGAGAAATTTTAACATATCAAGGCACTTAGTTCACATCAAAACTTGTCCATACTATCATAGAGCAATACAAGATCAACCATCAGAAGTCATCCCCCTACCATCTAAAAGCCAATTGGGAAGATGGAGTCCACAAAAAAAGTTCTTGAATCCATTTTGACCAAAACTGTTCAGTTACACCACTGCGATTGGGAAGATAGCCTTCCAAAGGAACTTTGGGCATACTAGACTACATGGAGGAGTACAACTAGGAATGCACCATATGATCTTGTGTATGGTAAACAAGTGTTACTACTTATTGAGTTCCAAATCAAGACTTTCAGGAAAACAAACAAGATACATATTGATCTTTCAGAAGCACAACAAAAGAGGTTAACATAACGCAATGCATTGGATGAGATTCGACATGATGCAGTTCAACATACTATTATAATCTAACAAGAAATAATGAAATGACATGACAAATTCATTATAAAGAAGAAATTTAAAATAGGTTACTGGGATCTCTTATTTGATTCTAAATTTAAAAAATTTAAAGGGAAGCTCAATACTCGTTGGTTAGGACCATATTAGGGAGAGAATGTTTTTGATAATAGATCAATTAAAATCAAAACTATTGATGAAGAAGGTATTTCCTTTCTAGTAAATAGGCATAGATTAAGGTTATATCAGAAGCCTTCAAATAGAGATGAATTTTTCCATAATTTGCTTTGACAACCAGAGATGGAGATAATGAGTAAGGAAAATTCTTCCCCCTCTATTATATCATAATTATCATTCTTTTTTTTTTTTTACAAAACAAATGTGTATACAAAAAAAAAATAAAATTGTGTAATAAAAAGTAAAGAAAAAAAAAGTGCAGTTTTTGAAAACCGATTTACTAGCATAGTTGTGCAAGAATTTTGTTTGAAAACCAGTGATTTGGCGGGCATAATTCATGTTTTCCAAATAATCATAGGATATATCTAAGAAAACTGTTGTTCAACATTCTTATTTCCATTTCTTTATTTATGAACAAAATTTCTTGTGAAACTACCTAAAGCCAATTTTTGCAACACTTAGAAATATTCTTTCTTTCCAGATTTAATTCAGAGTTCTAGAGTTTTTTCATAATTTTCATACTTGTTATCAAAAGAAAATTCAGCAGAAATCACTGGATTGTTCAAGTTTTGGTTCATGTTTTCATAGTTTTACTACTAAAATATGTTAGATTTTTCCATATCAGAGGTTACAACTCAAGATTTAGAGTTTACTGGTAAAATGGTTCCATACAAAGAGTTGATTTCTATAATTCCAAAATTTTCTGCATTTACAAACACTTTCCATAGCTACCTAAATTCACCTATAGCTATTCTTCAAGAAAATGCTAGTCATTAACTTATTTTTAAAACTAGCATACAACATAAGATTAATATTATTTATGAATTTCATGAAAATTATCGTGAAATTCAATCCTCAGTACTTTATTAGAAAGAAACAGATCCATATCATCTTCAACAACATCAACACTTTTCAGATCATCTTGAACAACAAATTCAAATAATTTTTCATGGACATTGGCACTCTTCAAGTCATATTTAGACTTTTCATCAACATTAGTATCCTTCATCTCCAAAATATTCAACAATTCCATAACTTTATTCCATAGTATGAAACAATAAATGAGTTATCTTCAACAACATAACCAACATTCAAAATCAACCATGCTCCAACTCCAACTTCAAAGGCGATAAAGTTTTTAGGATACATGTAAAATAAGAAGGTAATAACTCTTTAAATCATTTATGAACTTGGAATTATGAATTGTGCAAAGGATGGGAAAACCATAGATTCAATGCATATTTACTTTGTTTTCCCTAAAGTTCATCCTACCTTCCTACCATATTTCTCAAATCCTATGACATTTCTCTATTATACCTCTAAAACCATATCCTAAGTATCCACTTACTCATATACCAAACACTCTAAATAATGATCACACACACACACACACATATGCAGACTGAAATTATATTTTGACATGAATTATAACTGACTTATTGATTGGACCGATAAGGTGATCCAATCATGCAAGAGTGCCACCTTAATTCATAATGATGACATGAAACGTGGCATGACCATTTGCATCATTTGAACTATGGATATCATCATATTTGAAATCACCTGATTTTTTCTCTTCATTCATAAATTTTCCATATCTTCACTTTTGTTTTCTCATTTTCCTTGTGACACGAGTATTTGTGTAGTCAAAATTATTTATAACTATGGAAATTTGAGGCATGAGACTTGTGGTAAAGAATGAATTAACTAGAATCAAGGTCTTGGATTCTTACCCAAAATTTATGAGATGGTTTCAGAGAGTTGGCTGGTTTCCTTTCTTACAAAATTTTCAGGGGCACGATATGCAAGTGACCAAAGATTTTGCAGAGTCATTTGATGGCACAAAGGCTCAAATTGGTAACCTCCAGCTGCAATTAATCGAATATTTTATTTCATGATCTATAGGGATACCTCAGGGTGGTGAAAAATGGTTCAAGAATCAAAATACTAAAAAGGAAATCTGTAAATGCTTCCTCAAGGACCTAGTGCAAGAGAGAAATTGGAACAAAGGTATGCTCACTTCATCGTTCAAGAAGAAATGGCGAGATATTTTATTTATTCTTCAGAAATATGTGACTTTAAAAGGTAGGTATGGGATTATGGTTTACTATCATCTTAGATTTCTCATGAATTTTGTTAAGGGGCATGCATTAAATATGTCATTCTATCTATTGAACAATTTAAAGAAAATAACATTATCTACACAATATAGATGCAAGAGTTTAGAGAGGAGTTTATTTCACTTTGGGTTGGTTAATATTATGGTCGAAGTCAGATTGTAGGAACATAAAGATAATTGGGAGAAATTATGGATACAAAATAGTTTTGTCAAGCCACCTGCATAGCAAGAGGCCAGAGGGTCGAAACACAAAAGTCACAAAATCATGGTTTCCGATATAGAGTTGAAGGTTTCCAAGTTGAAAATCTTGGAAACAGAGCCTGAGATTCCTGAATTAGAAAATATAGAGACAAAATAAGAGGAGTTTGGGAATGCATAACCAAAGGAGGATACAAAACCATAGAAGAAAATAATAAATTTAAATCCTAAAGAAACGAAGAAAAAGAAACATGTAAAACAAAGGATGGAGAAAGTGGTTAGGGTTTCGAACCTTGAACCTAAAAAACCTAGAGCATGACCTTGAGGTAAAACTACATGGGAAATTGAAAAAATCGAGGTTAGTAGTTTGAATCTAGGAGAAGAAATAAGGGATCAAAATTAAAAATCTCGAGAATCAGGAGGAAGAGTACAGGATATGAATAATAAGCCATTATGCATTGAATGACTAGGAGCATGACAAAAGGGTTAATTGTAGAACAACATGATAGTATCCAAATTCAAGATAAATAAGGCATCAAGCTTGAGGAATATGATAAGGAGAAACAAAACGGTTGAAAGACAACAAATTCAAGCAAAAATCCTAGGTCTAAATCATTTCGTAGTCTTCCTTCCATTTCAGAAAACAAAAAATGAATTGCCAAATTCTGATTTTAATGAAGCAAACAAGGGATTTGATTAGCCTATGACTGATTATGAGATACACAAAACCACTAAAGATGATAAGGAGAAAGTAATCGATCCAACATTCACATATTTGAAAGAAAAATGAGTTGGAAAGGTTGGAAAATTTAAAGTTGAACTCAAGGAATTGGAACTCACTGAAAATCATAGTAAGATTGAAAATGAGGTATTGAAGGCTAACATTGCCCAGTTACAAAGAGAGAAGGAACAATTGGAGGACTAGAATAAATTGTTGATAAGAAAGGCTAGGAAATGGTACATTCGAAGTGCGCAAGGAAGAACCAGAAGATTAAGGACAAAGTTGAATGAGGCAAGAAGTCAAATACAAGACTGATATTCAGGGTTGAACATTTTGATTGATCCTTTACAAAGAGCTTAAGAGGAAAGGGGTCAAAAAATTTAATTTTTTTTGGAGGAAGTGTTATCACACGATTTGTACTTGTGAAAATCCCACCACAAGTACCCCAAACCTTGCGTAACTACATGATATTCTACCACTGTCACCTTAGTAAGAGATCCCCACATTTTAGTGATGTAGGAGGTCCACCATAGGGGAGGCTTCCGAGTGACCTCAAGGGATAAAAGTAGCAAGTATTGTAGCCAAGCCTACTGCCCCCTCTCTTGGTCACCTAGGTCAAAATTCTATGTCTTTGAAATTGATTAGGTAGAAGATGTTACTAGTACCTTTCTGGAACAAGAACAAATTACAACATATGTATGATAATTTCCAAGTAGCAAAATGTAATTTACACCTCTGAAGACAATAGAAAAATGAAATTTATTATGGCTGGTACACAATTGAAGAAATACAATAGTTTATAACAACAATTATAGTTTTGTAACATTAACAAGTAAAAAAGATCAAAATTACATGAATTAACAAGGAAAACTTAGCACATATCCAATAAATCAATACCAAATTATTCCAAGCAATTTCTGAGTATGTTAGCTTGTTGTTAGAATGATGTATGCAACAAATTAGAGTGAGTTAGATGGTTGTAGCAATATGTTGCAACAACAATAATAAAATTATTGAATTAACTTAGGTTAGAGTTAGCAAAGTTAGAAAAAAGGCTTAGAGAATAAGAAAAAACACTTTTTTTATCACTTTCTTCATAATATATAAAGCATATTAGTGCCTTTAGGGCTGTGGAGTCTTTGATAACAACAATACAACTTGTTGTGGAGAATTATGATAGCAAGATATAAGAGGTGGGGTTTGAAATCCAAGGTACTAGCACATTAGGGCCGTAGATTTCAAGCCTTAAAGAGAAGGGTTGCTAGAGTTCAAGCATTTTTGGGCTCTAGCAACCTTTTCTCCCTTCTTAAGTTCTTGAAGTAAATAATAATCAAGAGTCTAGAATCAAACTCCTAAAGTGCTAGCACTTTAGGGCTTCAGGAGTTTAACCTAGGTAGGATTTCCTTCACAATTTATGGATGAAATTATCCTTGTGAGAGGAGGAAGAACTTATGTTCGTCTCTTAGGGCTTATTCAAAACAAAGTTACCGATTTAACGAGTACTATGACCTCAAAACGAGAACTCTAGCCCTTAAAACCCATATTTTTGCATTAAAAACATGAAAATCAACCCCCAAATCAAAAAGTGGTGCTATTGATAGCACCATGTTTTTTCTAACCGAGTCAAAATTACAACATTTTTCAAGCATGGTCTTAAAAAATCAAATAGTTTCTAAGAAAAAACTTAAAATCAACACCTAAATAAAAAATTGACACTACCTAAAGAAAAACATTTTTTTCTAAACGTTTAAATTATAGGTAATTATGACCTAATTGAAGTTGTGGCCCTCAAAACATATCCCTATGCAAATAAAAAACAAAAAAATTGGATCCTAAATGGTCACTTGAAAATTTGTTTACAAACTTAAAAAAAAAAATTTGTATTAAAAAATAAATAAAGAGAAATGAGAAAAACTTCATTTTTTTTTCAAATGAAGAAAAAATCACATTTAAAAAAATGTAATCAAATCCCAAATTTAAAAATAAAGAAACATTTAAAAAAAAATGTGGAAAAAAAAGAAATTACTTGTAGGTTGGTTCGGGTTCTTTCTCCGGTATACTTGGACTTCTTTCTTATTTAGTTTTTCTCATGATTCTTGGTTCAAGTTGTTAATTATCACCAATTTTGTTGCTCTG
>JZKD02S1662712.1:203716-219425 GCA_000966675.3 Picea glauca
TATATATATATATATATAGATAGATAGATAGATAGATAGATAGATAGATAGATAGATAGATAGATAGATAGATAGATACGCCATCTGTCAACTGGAGGGCCACGGGGGTGATGACAAGCATCGCCCCCATGGCACTGATTTCCCTTCTTCTTCTTCTTCTTATTCTTCTCTTTGGAACCTGAACCTAAATAATCCTTGAAGGGTTTGGAATATCCATCCTTCTTTGGCTCTGGATGTTGTGATTTCCCCTTTACTTTCTATTTGGATGATCCTTTTCCATCATGCATGGTGAGTGCATGTGATTTAGGATCCTTGATTAGGCCCATATGAATGAGTTTTTTCTGCTCATGTGTGAGAGAATCAACGAATTGATCCATGGTAGGAATCTTCCAATTTGTTTCCATGAGATACCTTCCTGAATGGAAAGTGGAAACATAGACAAGAAATTATGGTTCTAGCTTGGCCAAGATTGTAAGAATAAGTTGGTCCACTTGTTTAGACTTATCAATACCACAAGATGATGAGCTCAATATCAAATATTTCAACTTAGTAAAGAAATATTGTATCTTATAAAAACTTTTAGGATCCAAATTATTCAACTCTACCTCAAGCATATGACCTCTCATGATCCTGCTTTCCAAACTGACTTTCCAAGGTGGTCCAAATTTCATTTGGAATCTTGCATGCAAAAACATGAAACCATAGATCAATTGAAATCATTTCAAGAAGAATTCATGTGGCTTCATCATTTCGGTTCACCCATCTCAACTTCTCAATTGATGATGTAGGTTTTGTTTATGTCCCCATCGTCAAGTTGTACAATCCTTTCCTTTTGAGTTGGAATTCTGCCTTGGGATCCGATCAAAATAATTGTATGGTGTGAGGATTACCACAAAGTTTTACTATAGAATAGGTTTCGTATCCATCTCTCCCACTGTTGCTGAGAACCCTAAAAAAAACCGAGAAATCACCGCAGAAAGGGAACTTTAAGTGGAAAATCTGTATCAGTTTTAGGAGGTAATCTTCCATATTCCTTTCTGAGAAAACATTTAGGAATCTCGGCAAATGGTTGAAAACCCACTTTCAGAATGGGTCTATTTACTTCTCTTGTTTTCCATTTCCTAAAGAAGTTAATATTTTGGGAGATTAAACTGCAACAATAAAGGTGTTTTTAGAGGCAGTTGCACCTTACCTTAAGACACAAAGCGACCAATCTTTAGTGGTCGCACTTTTCTAGTGTATGGGGAGTGACCCCGATCACCCTTTTTTAGTGTCTAGGGTGTGACCAAACCAAAATTTGAAAAATTTGTAATGTTGAGTGCGACGATCGCTCCTTTCAACAAAGAGAGGGTGCAACCGTGTTTTTTACACAGATTTACTCACTGAAACTATGATTTCCTTATTCTCTGGCTTGTCTGGCTTGCTCCAAGAAGTGTAGCTTTGATACCATGTCAATGTTTCATCGAAACTTGCACATGAGATCTAGCTAAATAAAATAGAAACAAATCTTATCAAGAAAGGAAGAGAGATTCAATATGGAAGAATGAGAAAATGTATTCACACTACTCGAACGAGCTGATGATTGATACATAGATGATGATCAATATGATACAATGAATGAGTGGAATAAACTTATATATAGGAGATAACATTCTATAATAGCAGAATACATGCATGCATAATAGCATAATAATGATGATCTAAATAGAAATTCTAAAATATAACTAATCAGTTAACTCCCACTGAACTAGTGGGCCAAAAATAGAAATTTCTCCAACACAGAGGGGGTTGGTCATTTGTTATTAGACATGATCCAAGAGGAAGTACAATAAAGTATAATGTTGAGGAATATCAAGAGGGTATTGAATAAGAATATGATGTAGAGGATCAACATGATTTAGATGATCATGTTCTAGAGGAAGATGTTGAAGAATTATTTGAACCGGATGATGTAGGAGACAATGTTCATGAAGATGACAATGATGATGAGTTTACCAAAACTGATATCAACGAAGATGATGATGATATGGCCAATCCTTACAATGTTGAATCTGGATCGGATGATACAAATGTGGACTTGTATGGAGAAGATGATCAATTACATTGAAGTGTATATATATTAAGGAATACCTCATACACTTCAATGTAATTGATCATCTTCTCCATACAAGTCCAGATCTGTATCATCCGATCCAGATTCAACATTGTAAGGTTTGGCAATATCATCATCATCATCGTTGATGTCAGTTTTGGTAAAGTCATCATCGATATCATCTTCATGAACATTGTCCCCTACATCATCTTGTTCAACTAATTCTTCTCGATATATATGTATTTATTTAATATTGATAAAATTATTGATTTGTATTGGTATATTGTATAAATTAGTGTTCAAGTTTAATTATGTCATTTTCTAGTATGTTGACATATGTTGTAGGAGATGTTTCATAATTATGAAAAAAACACATTCATTTATTTTCTAGTACATAGATTTTGTCGGGTTTTGGGGAATTGAGAGTGACGTGGGTAGGGGGGGAAGATGAGCTTCCACCTTCACGTGGTTTTCCCCATTCAGTAGAGAATATTAAAAAAATATCTAAACTAGGATAATCTCGACAAGGTTAATGGAAAAATATGCTTATTTCACCTAGTTCGTTATTATATAATATTTAATAACTAAAAAACAAGGCATGTCTACTCATTTACTTGAAACCGCCACATATAAATGACATGTGAATAGGGCCAACATTGAATTTTTTTCAATTTGTGCTTGTATGGACTGAAATTTTACAAGGTTAGACTAGATGCATGCATTGAATCTATGGGATGGTTTCTAGACTCAAACATGACTTGCAAAAACAATTGGACAATCAAACAACAATTCTATAGAATAATTAATGTGAATGGGGCCAATGTTGATTTTGTTTTCAATTTGTTCTTGTATGAATTGAAATTTCATGACATGTTAGGACAACACACATGCATTGATGGTATGGGAGGGTTTTTGAACACAAACATGACTTGAAAAAAAATTAAACAATCAAATATTATTTGGTTATTATATCGAAACCCAAAAATAAGGCACGTCTGCTCAAGTAATTGACCCTGCTTATAAGTAACATGTGAATGGGGCCAACGTTGAAAATTTTCAATTTGTGCTTGTATGGACTGGAATTTGACATGGTTAGACTAGAATCATGCAATGATAGTATGGGAGGGTTTCCAGACTCAAACATGACTCACACTAACAATTTCAAAATCAAACAACAAACCTACAGAATAATTAATGTGAAGGACCACAAGGCCAATATTTTGGGTGGCATCGCCGGTTCATGTACTTGAAACTGGCACATATAAATGACATGTGAATGAGGCCAACGTTGAAATTTTTTCAATTTGTGCTTGTATGGACTAAAATTTGACATGGTTAGACCAGACACGTGAATTTACAGTATGGGAGGGTTTCCAGACTCAAAGATGACTCACAAAAATAATTCGACAATCAAACAACAAGCCTATAAAATAATTAATGTGAATGGGGACAATGTTGAATTTGTTTTGAATTTGAGCTTGTATGGACTGAAATTTCATGACATGTTAGGAAAACACACATGCATTGATGGTATGGGAGGGTTTTTGGACTCAAACATGACTCAAACAAAGAATTTTACAATCAAATATTCTTTGGTAATTTTATCAGAACCAAAAAATAAGGCGTGCCTACAAATGTACTTGACCTTGCTTATAAGTGACATGTGAATGGGGCCAACGTTGAATGTTTTTAAATTTGTGCTTGTATGAATTGAAATTTGACATGGTTATACTAGACACATGCAATAACAGTATGGGAGGGTTTCTAGACTCAAACATGACTCACATAAACAATTTCACAATCAAACAACAAGCCTATAAAATAATTAATGTGAAGGATGACAAGGTCAATTTTTTGGGTGGAATCTCTTGCTCATGTACTTGAAACTGATGCATATAAATGATATATGAATGGGTCTAATGTTGATTTTTTTCAATTTGTGCTTGTATGGACTAGAATTTGACATGGTTAGACTAGACACATGCATTGATGGTATGGGAGGGTTTCTGTATTGAAACACGACTCACACAAACAATTCGACAATCAAACAAAAATCCTATAGAATAATTAATGTGAATGAGGCCAATGCTGAACTTTCTTTCAATTTGTGCTTGGATGGACTGAAATTGCATGACATGTTAGGAAAACACATGCATTGACAGTATGTGATGGCTTCCAAACTCAAACATGACTCAAACAAACAATTATACAACCAAATATTCTTTGGTTTCTATCAAAACCCAAAATTAAGGTGCACCTGCTCATGTACTTGACCCTGCTTATAAGTGACATGTGAATGGGGCCAACGCTGAAATTTTTTCATTTTGTGCTTGTATGGATTGAAATTTGACATGGTTAGACTAGACACATGCATTGATGGCATGGGAGGGTTTCCAAAATCAAACATGACTCACACAAACAATTCAACAATCAATCAACAAGCCTAGTTCCTATCACCATTAAACATTCCCGTCATCGAAGAATTCAGTCATTAAAAATTAAAGTATACACTATTATTAATCTCTTTTAAAAGCAAATTGACTACCATAGGTTAAATCTCTCTCTTTTTTGTGGAGAAATACAAATTTATAATAAGCTACCTTAATGCAATCATTGATGCATAATAAGGTCTAAATATGCATGAGATGATATGCTTTTGGCTTCGTGAATGAGAAATATACTTGAAATGATTAGTAAATGTCATCATTGTTGTCAGAGTATTGCAAAAAGGAAGTTTCAATGAACATGATGTTCATCATTGTTATAGAATCTTCGTCAAAACTATTCGAAAACATGGGACTTTTCCCATGTGTTTGGTGGCAAGAAGAAGACAGTAGATGGAATTTTGTATTCAAATAATGATTTTGTACTAATATTATTTATGGAGAAAAAACTTACTTAGATGAGAGAAAAAAACAAAGAGACTACATAAATAATGAATCTTGTGCAATTTATCAAGTTCTTATTTTTTTATGTTTTTCATGCTCTTGCAATACTATATGTGAAGACGTGCGGCTCAATTTTTTTTAAAAGAAACAACTTTAGGTTGTAGGATACTTTATTTACTTGTTGGGATACATTAGGTTGAAATTTGACATGGTTAGACTAGATGCATTAATTGATAGTATGGGAGGGTTTCCAGACTCAAACATGACTCGCAGAAACAATTCGACAACCAAACAACAAGCCTATAGAATAATTAACATGAGTGGGGCCAATGTTTTATTTTTTTCCAATTTGAGCTTGTATGGACTGAAATTTGACATGGTTAGACTAGATGCATGCATTGATGGTATGGGAGGGTTTTGGTACTCAAACATGACTCACACAAACAATTCAATAATCAAACAACAAGCCTATAAAATAATTAATGTGAATGGGGCCAATGTTGAATTTTTTTTAATTTGTTCTTGTATGGACTAGAATTTGACATGCTAGGATACCACACATGCATTGACAATATGAGAGGGTTTCTAGAATCAAACACGACTCAAACAAATAATTCGAAAATCAAATATTCTTTGGTTATTCTATCAAAACCCAAAAATAAAGCATGCATGCTCATGTACTTGACCCCGCTTATAAGTGACATGTGAATGGGGACAACATTGAAATTGTTTCAATTTGTTCTTGTATGGACTGAAATTTGACATGGTTATACTAGACACATGCAATGACAGTATGGGATGGTTTCCAGACTCAAACATGACTCGCACAAACAATTTAACAATCAAACAACAAGCCTATAGAATAATTAGTGTGAAGGAATAGATGAATTAATATGTGGTTGGCCAAGTTCAATAGACAATAAATTATTATCGAAATTAAGATACGTTAATTCATCCCACAACCACTTTGGTTGTGCTTTTCATCCCACAACAACTTTCTACTAACTTTTCTTAAATTACCTAACTTGCCATAGTAAAATAATTTAATAGATTTTCTATATTTACTTGATTCTATTTACATAATTTTATTTGCTCTATTTATTTCCCTTGCTTTTAAACTTTGCTACAATTGAAACATCATAAGTATCATTTAGAGTACTATTTTTAAACAATTTTTCCACCTGTTTTGTTGCAGAGCGTAGTGCTCAACTACTCAAATGTTATATCTTTACTAGTACTAGTATTGCTCAAGGTCTTAATAAAATTTGCACAGGGAGGGAAAATTTTCAAAGTTATAACCACCATAATTTCTTCTTCCATTGTCCTTTCAAATAATTTCAATTAATCACGAATATCTTTGATTTTAACAAAAGATCTTGCGAAGAGTTAGACTTCTCCATTTTAATTGAAAATAACATAATTTTAAGAAACAATGTTCTACCTTTGTCTTAAGGTTTCATGCATTTTCAATAGATTCTCATAGATGAAAAATGTATCATTATCATCTTATACTCCAAAAAAACACCTCATTCCTTACCGAGAGCTTGATTAGTTTCACATCCTCATAATTATTCACATCATTCATTGTTTGGGCATCCACATTAGTTGTATTCTACTAGTATTTTTACAAATACATGTTTTTCTAAACATCTATATTGAAATATGGTAAGCATCCCTTGTTTCCATGATGTAAAATTATAACTATTAAATTTTCATTTACATACAACATTATATGAAACAAATTCACCATTTTAAGGGCCCTCCCTTTGTTGTCAAAATGACCCCTTTATATCTTTGCGCATGTTGAAACCCTTTGTTAATTCCTCATGGGATCCATCACCATATAGGAAAGGATGGGATATTCCCCACCAAATGATGAATTCTCCAGTAGCTCACTCAGCAGCTACACCTCTATGTGACCTCACTAACTTCTTATGGAGACTCTAATGCAACTCTATTCTTTCACTTCTACTTCAACTTCTTCTCTCCACAATGGGATTTGATTCCATGTAGGTTTTATACACACAAATGTGAATAGAATACACATTAAAAATGAGAAAGATTGAATTACTTCATACATTATATGATGCAATGCCTCATTATACTAGGGGAGAGGATGAGTACATTAAATAAATCCATAATACCTAACGATTAATTACTACATTTCCATTATTAAATCACTTTATTGGTTAGATTTTATTATACATCTATGTCCTAATTCATTTAGATTCTAAATATGATCATTATATATAACAAGTTTGGGAAATGTTTGGGGCATATGGTCTCCAAGGAAGGTAGGTTAGTAGATCCATATAAGATCAAATTAATAAGGGACATGAAATCAATTGTAAACCCATTTAAAATCAAGTCTTTCTTGGGACACATATGGAACTAGAGAAAATTTTTCAAAGGATATGCCAAGACGAGTAAACAAGACCATCTTGTTAGGATGATTATGTGTATTGTTAATGTTTTTTCAAGAATATGATTTTAAATTATTTGTGAAACACATAAATTCCCATGAGGGACTAGACCACTTGTTAAGGATAGATAATGGAGTAGAGGAGAAACAAATGGAAGGATACTTCCTCAATTCTAACTTGTTTTAGGGTTAGACAACAATTGGGTACTTGGAGGATGCATACCACTTGAATATGGTAAAGAATCCTAAGGAGCGAATGTTCCAAAGTAAAGAAACCTAGCACATAAATCATTAAGATATAATATAGTAGTAGTGAACCTATATAGAATAGGTATGAAAGTAATATTGTGAAGATGTGTTTAACCATAAAAAACTAGACACTTGATACATGAATCCCATTATGGATAGGTGGGTAGATATTTTTTTAGGAACCAAGACAATACAAAATATTCTTCATGCAAGATTATGGCAGCCTACCATGTTTGAATGTTGATTCAAGAAGGTGAATAGGTGTGTATAGTGTTGAAAATAAGGGAATAAGCCTTACAAAATATAATTTCATGAGTTAAATCCTATATTAACCTTGCAACATGTGGTGGGTTTCATAGGGGTAAATGACTCTAAGTGCATGTCCTCAAATGATATTGCAATCCTAATTCTATATTTAGATAGAGGGGTAGCAAGTAAAACCTCGCCTGGATGATGAGGGCTAGAAAAAAAGTTGATAACATAGATATCAATGGAGTGTGCAACATTATGAGATACAACACGATCCTACAAAGGGCCTTGAGGAGGAATGGGTGGAATTTTTGTGCCACCTTTTTTTCCCCTTTATATGTAACCATAGTAGGATCATAGATAGGGGTTTTGACATCTTTAATATCATGGGTAGGGACTAAGAAATATAACATAGAAGAGATAACCTTGGAAACCTTAGGAACATTTGGTTCATGGTTAGGGATGCACCATCTCATGTTACTAGAAAATGGGGGGTAGGGTTCACACATCTATCCATATTTCACAAGTGAGGAAACTAGATTCAATTTAGAAATGATTGGATGTAATTGCAAATTAGGAGGGAAAGGTAATAAGGGTGGATGTGCACTAGGATATCCCAAATACAAATGTTCTATATACACCAATTATATTTTATGTTATCTTTTAATAGATGTGTCGCCCCATCCAAAATCCCCAACTGAAAAACGTCTTCTGCCTAGATCGACCCATCGAAACGTGTCTTAAGAAAAAAATAGGGTAAATGCCCTATCTTTGCCCCACATAATAAGTAAAATAATGTTAAAAGTAGTGGTATTTCATTTTTGATGAAAAAGACTCCCACTTATTCTACATATCTCAAGTCATTTCACAAAGTTGGACTAGATTCAAGCTCAATAAGGTCTTCTTTCCCTGTTGATTATTCCAAGCCCAATCCCTTGGCTGTGGTTTTGCTAGATAGTAGATAGGGATAGTGGGAATCTAGTTAATCCATTCATTTGCATCACTAATTAGATGATGAGACATTTTTCTACCTTAAGAGATTCATTGCTACTCCCTCCATTTACCCGTGCTTGGTTGTATTTGTTCACTTTAAAATTCAAAGCATTGGGCATAAATCACATTGCGTTAGCATCCACAGGGACCATCACAATTATTTGTTTTAATTAAATAGTTAGATTCCCCTTGTTTGAACCAACTCTAAGTTGAATGTATATATATATATATACATATAATACATAATAAAAAATTAAAAAGACAATGAACCGACCAAGGGGGATTTTTCTCAAAGCAAGAGAGACAATGAAAGAGACAGAGTCAAAGCAAGAGAGACAGAGACAGAGAAAAACAAAGCCAGTGACATAGATAGAGAAAAACAAAGCCAACGACAGAGAAGAGCAAGCTTTGCTTTGGGGAAGGCATAGAGTGTATAGACATGTAGGAGGCAATAGGAAGGTAGCGTTTCAGCATAACCAGGAGCAAATATAGGCCACGTGGCCACACTTATTTCACTAGGGAGACAAATAGGGAAGGCAAACAATTCGAGGAGTAGTAGTGTCCTCGGATCAGAGCACCCAAAAGGTGAACTATTGATAGAATCGATAGAGACCAAGAAATATCCAAGGGAGAGACAACGACATAGACAAATCCAAGGGGAATTTTCTTAGAGGACCAACAATGCTGCCAAAATCAGTATGAATTTTGGTTTTTTCTACCCAAAAATGGGTTTTGTTTTATGCAAAATAACAAATTTTAAGAATATAGGTAGCTTGTAGATAGATCACCTCAAAATGGAAGCTATGGGTAAATATAAAACTTCCACCAAGCCTGCAACCTTTTCTTTCTTGAGATTATTTCCACCAACAAAATTGTCACCAAAATGATCCCCATATTCATGTCCACTATTTGGGGCAGCCACAACATCATCATGTTCATCCTCTCCTTCAATATAATACAGTATAGGATCTTAAAAATTGACAATATTTATTCTTCTCCTATTCCAATGGAAGACATAGGGTTCCATTACTTGTAAATTCAAAAACACACATTTTTCTAGAATCAAAACATAACAATTTTTCATTCATATCTTCCCCATATTTATCACAATGATGAGAAAAAATTGAATTGTCACATTCATGAGATCTAGTGAAGGTGAGTTATATTTTATGGCTAAGAAAAACCATATCATTTCTTGGACTTGGAATAAAGGTAGGGAAATTCTCTTCCATGATTGCTTCCCAAACACAAACTGACCTATTGACTTCCACAATCTCAAAGTTTTCTTCTAGGAATTGAATATCAGAGTTATCACTATTTTCAAATAGTTTATCCTTGTTCTTCTTGGATTCTCTACGAGGATTCATATTTGTGGAATTATTTTCAATAGAGTAGCCAACATTTCCATCATCAAAATCATATACATCAATCCCAAAAATAATGATACTCTCATCACCACAAATATTTTGTGTAGTTCTATCATCATAGTCTTCATGGTGGCCAAACATATTTTCACCTAGTTCAGTAATTGCAGTAGAATCCTATATATGGGTCCTATAACTAAGGACCATAAACTTCTCTTCCTCCAAAATAAAACTTGGAAAATTACTTTGCCCCAAATTTGGCTCCTTTTGGTCATACCCATTCTCCATATCATAAATAGGGGGTTTGTCAAAAGTCATTGTGTAATTTCTATGGTTATTTCATTCCAAAATTAGAGGAAAAATTGAGTTGAGGAACAAATCACTAGGAATTCCAAGAGTTATATAACATGCATAGCCTGAATGAGAATTGTTTTCTTCTTTGGAGTTCTTCTCAAAATGATTTTCAATGGTGGCTTCATAAACCTATACTTTCCCAATACTAATTTGTTTTGTTATTGCATTGAGACCGTCAATGAAACCACTAGCAATTACATTATTATCTTCCTATAATCCACTAATAAATTCCACCAAAACATGTGTCTCTGCAATCATATTTTTCAAATTTTGGGTATGGATCGTCCTTTGGAGCAACAAATTTATGAAAAATTAAAGCATCAACATGAAAATATTCAAATTCTTCAAGGATACCATCACCATCATTTCCATATTTTTCTTGATCAACTTCTTGGATAGTGACATAGGGATTCTCACAAAACTTGCTATCTTGTCTAATGTTCTCCTTAAGTGATTGGTAACTTTATTCATCAAGAACCTCATGATATCCCATGTGATCTTGATCATTGTGAGGAGGATAAAGAATGAATTCTTGTAGAGATATCAAGAAGTCATTATAGGTATCTTCACACCTTTGGAATTTGACACCACATTACTTGAGAAATTCTTCAATGAAAACTACAATGGAATGTATACTCCTTGGTTTGCAAGAGTTTACAATACAATCCCTTTGTGCTTCTAGAGAGTAATTAAAACCCTCATCATCACATCTTCATGTTCCACTTTGATTTTTGGAATATACTTCAAAATGTTTACCACATGTGGGATGGACAATGATTGGTCACCATAGAATTTCAAATACTCCTCCCACCATTATAATGGACATTGATTAGGGTACCCAAGGATATCCTTGACATCAAAATCCTTGTATATTTCATGAAATTACCATTGGAACATATTTAATCACATTCAATATTCAAATTGAAAATTCAAAATTGATGCCAAATTCAATTTCATACCTTATTATGATGGAGTTTCCAAGTTGAGTTGTGATGCCTTCACAATGATGCTTATCGCACCTCACAAGAATAAAGTCTTCAAAAATTATAAAGAAAAAGGTATTCATTCTTCCAATGGAGTGGTAAAGAAAATAAATTCAAGTTTTTAAAACTCCCCCAATGTCATTTTTAGGGAAATGGAACTAATCCCTGACAATAGTGCCAAAATTTTACCATACAAACTCACACTTTACTAGATAAAGTCCAAAAATATCAAGTGTGATATGAGCGAAACTAAGACGAGGGCCACTGTCACCTCACCAACCCTCTTCTTCAATTAATATCATCTCTCCTTCAATGGAAGGAGGGCTTTCCTAGGTTAATATTGTTAGATTTATGGAAATGAAGCTCAGGGTGATGGAAAGAGTAAACCCAGGAAAAATGGTTATGGTAAGTTTTAGGGTATGAAAGATGATGGGAACACTGGAGACTAGTGTATTTTCATTGGGCATATGGCGTCAAGTAGTGATTCTCTTAAAGAAGGTAAATAATGGATATTTGGTGATACCTAAGGTAGTCCACTACAAACCTTAGGATATCCTCGTATAGGATGACAACTAGGGTACTTCACTACAAACCGTAGAAAATCCCCCTACATCCTTTAACAAGATTTAAAAATGATATCATTGGAAGTTATTCCACTACAAACCTTCCTATGGTTTGAAATATATGATATATTCAATAAAAATACAAGGAAACATGCACTATCACCACTTTTATCAACACACCCACACTTCATATATTCAATGAATAACAAGCTTTAAAGACAATATCAAGGGAAGGTAGTCCACCACAACATTTTGATCCTTAATAGCATATACATTATCTCATATCCTGATCCAAATAAGAACCAATGCATTTGAAAAGAACAAGAAAATGACATTTATTTATTGACATCTAATCCTTTCCTGATCAACTTCATTGTGAGGATTTTGATTAAAAAATGTATGAGGAAAATGTTTTCATAAGGTACAACATATTAATATATATTGAAAATATTTGTATCTTGAAAATATTTTCAAATGAACATCTCGAATGAGGGAAATTCCATATTCTATATTTTATTTATATAATGATGGAACTATATATGAAATGTTCAAAAGTGAAGTGCACAACTTGAAGTTGCAATTAACCCAAAAACAAGAGAAACATCAAGAATATCAAGAAAATCTAAAAAGCCTCAAGGAAAAATGGCTTACTTTATATGTTGGCCAAATGGTCTTTATATATGAATACAATGGGTCCACCCAAGATGCACAAAGTTCAAGGGCTAAGAACCAAATAGTAAACTCCTTCATTGTTAGGGTCCTAACCCGCACATAGGTAGATCAATATATTCAGATGTAATAAAGGTCAATATTAATAACACCTTTCAATAAAATAGAATAAGGCGGATGTAAGAAGACCTAATAAAAGCTTTCGCTTCTAGAAGGATCTTCCTCTAGATGCTTCTCTTGATAGATATATTTAGTATAAATAAGGGTCGAGGGCATGAAAAACCCTAGCTTGGAGATTATTGTAATAGAGCGTTGCTCGAATGGAGGTTGGCCCCTCGAAGAGGCCCATGAACATTGCTTTCTGAATCAAAGTGCTATTTCTGTTGTTATTCTTATATCATTTATATGTTATTGTGGAGATTATGCTGGTTATATTATTGTTATTCTGCCATTTCTAGCATTTTATTTCTGTTCTGCATACTTTTATATCTCGTATATTACAAGTGGTATCAGAGCACTTTCCTTGGCAGAAATTGTGGGAATTTTTTTCAGGGTAGAGACGTATTCTAGTGTCTTTAAGCCACAGAGATCTGTCATTATGCGCATAAACCTGTGGTTGAGGGGTTCATACACACAGGAAATAAAAGTAGTTCTTAAGCGCACATCTGTTGGCCACCCTTGTAACCCCTGTTGGTACCCCTTCAAGTGGTATCACATCAGACAACACTTGTGTACGGATCGGCCTAGATTTCCTGAATCCCTCTTTAGATAAACCGATCGGCCACCTGACTATTATAGTGCCACCAAGAACAACACTCAGAAAGATACTCTATAGTACCTGGGTAGTCGGGTAGTATGGCTAAGGGTATGGTCTATCCTCCTTAGTTAGTGCCCTGAGATATTGGGTCGAGTACTATTGTTGTACCCCGCATGTATATCAAAGAGCTATAGCACATGGAAAACCCTTGTCTATAGAAGCCTTGAATACCTAACCCTTGGGGGACAGAAACATAAAAAAATTAAAATAGACAAGATCTATCGCCACACAACTGTGTTCAGGTTGCCAAGTAAATACACATTTCTTTATGTTTAAGCATTTGGGGATTTCATCGTTGTAGTATACTTCAAACCGGAGTATAACTCTGCAGGTGTAAAAAAAAAAAAAGTATGGAATTGTTTTCACCATTATTTGAGACCTATTCCATTGGAGTCATCTCTTTTCCCTTATCACATTCATCCATATCATTTTTCAGAAAAATATTTGATCCCGCCCACCCCTTTTCAATTCACCCATCCTCATGGCCCATACCTGTAGCCAAGACCTGGAAGCTCACTTCAACACCTTGCAATCTGGTTTCCTTGAGACCCAAAAAGAAGTGAAACAACTCAGTGCTACAGTTGCCTCCATCGATACATCCATCAATACAACCATAAATACAACCATGCAGTCCTCAATGGAGGATGTCAAACAAGAATTGACCACCCAACTTGAATCTGTCTTTGCATCACTCTGCACCAAACTGAAGATCCCTACAGACGACCCTTTTTTTGACGCACCTCCAAAGACTGAAAGTGAACATTCCTTCCATTCCCATTCCTTTCAGCTGCATCACTTTCACCATGACCTATGCCTTCCACGGGTGGATGTGACCAAATTTGATGGCTCGAACCCCACTGGTTGGGTAACCCAAATGGAACATTATTTCTCTCTATACGACATTACAGATGACTTGGCAAAACTCTGGTATGGTGTTCTCCATCTAGATCAAGAGCGTTGGAAATGGTGGAAATGGAGAAAAACTTCCCATCAAGGGTATATTGCTTGAACCCAATTTGTGACTTAGCTTTATGAACACTTTGACACAGACACCAACCATTTGGGCCATTTGACAAAGTTGAAACAATAAGGAACAATAGAAGACTTCATAGCTTCCTTTGGGCGCCTGGATTTTCGAATAGAGGGCATGACTGATGCTTTCTTTCGAGAGTGTTTTATCAGTGGCCTCAAGGATGAGATTTGGGCCCATGTCCTCATGGCTTGACCCTCAAATTGGGTGGAAGCTACTAAAATAGATAAAGAAGCACAACAGGTTGTATCCTCTCAAAACTGAAAACCCTCCTTTATCCCTTTCCCTAAACCCGTAAATCCCACTAGTCCCTCTGCCCCATTAAAGATCCAAAAATTGACTAGGGCTAAAATGGTTGAATGCCAACTCAAAGGCCTTTGCTATAATTGTGATGAAAAATATTTCTCGGGCGACAAGCATAAGGAACAAAATATTTTTATGGCCATCTCTGAAGATATTTCGGAAGGGGATGTTGAAACTCCCCTTGTGTCTGAGTCACCTGAAATCACTAACATAACCCCTCCCTCATACCCTCCCAAAGTGGAATCGGTCATTTCCCTCAATGCTCTCATTGGATTCACCGCTCCCCAAACACTCAAGTTAATCAGTTACATCAAGCATCGGAACGTCATCATTCTAGTTGATAGTGGAAGCACCCATAATTTTATTCATCGCCGCATTGCCCAAGAAACTCATTGCTACATCCATGTCATCAACAATTTCCAAATCATGATTGCCAATGGTGGTTCCATGAAATGTGGAGGGCGCTTTGAAAATGTGCATCTCCAAATTGGTGACTACCACCTAAAATCCCATATGTTTGCTATCGACATGGGTGGTTGTGACATTGTGTTGGGTGCAGACTAGCTGAGAACTCTGGGTCCCATTCTCATGGATTTTAAGGCATTAACCATGCAATTCGACCAGGAAGGCCACCAATATAAATTCCAAGGCATCACTACTGGCTCACCTGAGGTCATTAGTTCCCATCGCATGGAAAATATGCTCAAAAAATGTCATTCTGGTGTCATTTCCC
>JZKD02S1662712.1:219475-262582 GCA_000966675.3 Picea glauca
CCAAAGCCTCATGAATCATGTCTTCCATCCCTTTCTCCGTCATTTTGTCTTAGTTTTCTTTGATGATATCCTCATCTATAGAAAAACCTAGACAAACAATCTTACTCATGTGGATCGAGTTCTCCATCTACTCTCTCAGCACCAACTTTTCCCAAAACAATCTAAATGTGCTTTTGGTGCCTCAGAAGTAGAATACTTGGGTCATCTGGTTGGCAAGGATGGAGGTAGGGTGGATCCAAAAAAGATTGAAGCAATGCAAGACTGGCCGCACCCAAACACTCTCAAAATCTTGCATGGATTTCTAGGCTTAACAGGGTATTATCGCAAGTTTGTTAAGAATTATGGAAAGATTGTAGCACCTCTCACTGCTCTCCTAAAAAAGAACTCTTTCACTTGGACTCCAGCTACTACTCAAGCTTTTCAAACCTTGAAGATGGCCATGTGCACCGCTCTGGTTCTGGCCCTTCCTGATTTCACAAAGACCTTTGTGTTGGAATGTGATGCCTCAGGGAAAGGAATCAGTGTTGTCCTTATGCAAGAGGGTCGACCTTTGGTCTTCACCAGCAATCAACTATCTGAAAGGAATCTGTGAAAACCCATTTATGAAAAGGAAATGTTGGCTATTTTTCATGACATTGATATGTGGCACCCTTATCTCTTGGGGCAACATTTCCAAATTAAGACAGACCATCAACGCCTCAAGTAGTTTTTGGAACAACGCATTTCCCCTCTGGAGCAACAAAAATCAGTGACTAAGCTCTTTGGATATGATTATGAGATCATTTACAAGAAGGGAAAAGATAATGTGGTGGCAGATGCACTGTCCCGGAAATATGAAGAAGAAGGATCCCTTTTTTCTCTTTCCTTCATTGCACCAGATTGGCTCCAAGCTATGCGCTAGGAATGGCTACAAGATCCCAAAAGTTCACATCTGATCCAGCAATTGCAGACCAATGCTCCAGCTCCACCAGGGTCCTCTTGGCTCCAGGATGAGCTTCGATACAAAGGCCATTTGTATTTAAGAAAACAATCAAAGCTTAAATCCACGGTACTTTCTGAGCTTCATGCTACACCCACAGTGGGGAACTCCGGGTTCGCCAAAACCTATGACAGGGTCAAATGTTCTTTTTTTGGGGATGGTATGAAACAGGACATCCATAATTTTTTCACTGAATGTGAGGTGTGTCAATGCAAAAAGGGAGAAAAAATCAAATCTCCGGGCACACTACAACCGCTTCTGATTCCACCTTCTATTTGGAAGGATATCTCTATGGACTTTATTACAGGCTTACCCAAATCGAGAAA
Organism: Picea glauca; assembly: GCA_000966675.3. Classification (NCBI taxonomy): domain Eukaryota; kingdom Viridiplantae; phylum Streptophyta; class Pinopsida; order Pinales; family Pinaceae; genus Picea; species Picea glauca. Next base: position 220,781 of record JZKD02S1662712.1, read on the forward strand.
TAAATCATTCATAATGCTGGTTGTGGATCACCTTTCCAAGTATGCCCATTTATATGCTCTACAACACCCATTTACTGCATCCACGGTGGCTCAAATTTTCATGGACCAGGTCTTCAAGCTTCATGGCATGCCACACTCTATTGTTTCTGATCATGACCCAACTTTCACAAGCAATTTTTGGCAAGAATTGTTTAAGCTACAGGGCACCCAATTGCATCTCAACACAACTTATCATCCCCATATTGATGGTCAAATGGAAGTTGTCAACAAGTGTTTGGAAACATATCTACCATACAGATACACTCATGGTGTTACAACACTTCCTACCATACAGATACACTCATGACTCCTTTTTAAGCGATATATGGACAGAAGCCACCTTAAGTTCTCTCATACTTACTGGGTACCTCAAAGGTCTAGGCGGTTGAACAAACACTTACAATTCAAGAGGATATTCTTCGCACCCTTAAAGAGAACTTGGTCATGGCACAAAATCGCATGAAACAACAAGCAGATCATGGTCGCTCTGAACGTCAATTTGCAGAAGGGGATCAAGTGTTTCTGTGACTACAACTATACAAGCAAACTTCCCTCAAGGCCGAGAATTGTTAGAATCTAGCGCCCAAATTTTATGGTCCTTATACAGTTCTCAAGCATGTGGGACAAGTCGCCTATTAGTTAGCTCTGCCCAGTCAGTGGAAGTTACATCCTATTTTTCATGTTTCATGCTTAAAGAAGGTGATTGGAACTAGGTGCCAAATTCAAACCAACCTTCCCAAGTTAGCTGAAGAAGGATCCATTTGGCTACAACTAGAAGCATTTTTGTACCAACATGAGCATCGCCTGCGTCGAAGAACCATCGAGGAAGTTCTAGTTCAGTGGAAAGATACAACTTCAACAGATGCCACTTGGGAACTAACTACCATTCTGCAGCAATTTCCACATCTCAAGCCTCGAGGACAAGGTTGTTTTTAAGGGGGTGGGCATGTTAGGGTCCTAACCCACACATAGGTAGATCAATATATTCAGATGTAATAAAGGTCAATATTAATAAGTCCTTTCAATAAAATAGAAGAAGGCAGATGTAAGAAGACCTAATAGAAGCTTCCGCTTCTAGAAGGATCTTCCTCTAGATGCTTTTCTTGATAGACATATTTAGTATAAATAAGGGTCGAGGGTATGAAAAACCTATCTTGGATATTATTGTAACAGAGCGCTTCTCGACTGGAGGTTTCCCCCTCAAAGAGACCTGTGAACATTTCTTTATGAATCAAAGTGTTATTTCTGTTGTTATTCTTATATCATTTATGTGTTATTGTGGAGATTATGCTAGTTATATTACTGTTATTCTGCCATTTCTAGCATTTTATTTCTGTTCTGCATACTTTTTATATCTGGTATATTACATTCATGTACCTCAAAGGATGGAAAGATGCAACTACATGCTTCAAATAAATAACTACTAACTAAAACAACTAGAAATGAGGAATGTTTCCCTTATGGGTTGGGTGTTTTTTAGTTCTTATGGATTGGGTTGGGCATTTATTGGTTGAGAGGTGTGTCCTCATCGAGGTATCCCTTTCTATCTACATTAGTTTTTCTTGGTTTAGTTCAAAAACATCCACACTTTACTCATGGTTTAAGAGTGACATCAAAAGAGAAACATGTTGCCTACAAGTTCTACTAGATATGAATTTGGCTACCAAATATGTGTTGTAAAGTACATAAGATGAGGGATCTGCACCATTGTGAAGCTGAAGGAGGAATGGAAATGTGTTTCTTGAAACCTAGGAGTGAATGCATTGATGTTCATAGAAAATAGATCATTGGTGAGAGTGTTATGATAAAAACAATGTGTATATACATGTAGCTGGAAAATAAAGAATGTTATATACACACTCCATGTGAGTTGAGAGCATTAGACTATTAATGATAAAAACACTCATGAGATTCAAATGTAGCTTTCCACCTCAACAATATGCATAATTCTCAAATTTCTATTTTTATCAATTCTAAATATTCCACATTAAGGTGGCAACCTCTCCCTTTTCCATTTATTTCAATTTTTGTGATTTGTATTTTGTTTGCATTGTGAAATCCATTATTATGGAAAAAATCCCAATTACCAAATGATCAGAAATCATGAGACCTTGTTTCAACCCAAGACAAATTAGTATCTAATAAAAATAATACTTGGGATCCAAAAGAACTTTTGAAGCTTGGTACAATGAAATTTTTGTATAAAGAACAATATAAGTGGATAAAAAGACTTGTAGGATGAATTGTGAATGGATATGTTGTCCCATCTAAAAATCATATAGGATTTTATTGTATGTGAAAGATAAATAAATCAAGCAGTTGAAGTCCAAAATGGCTCAGAACTAGAACAATGGAGATCTGATAAAACATCATAGGTTTGAGATTGTTGTAACCTTCTGCAAATGTTTGTTAACTATTTCTATCATTCGATGGAGTGCAGGAACAACCAAATAGGTATTTTTCATATGTTTCCTTCTCGAGTGAGGGAATTTCAAGAAGACTAGAGTAAAGTGAGACATCTAGTAGGCCTAAAAGAGGGAGATCAACTAGATGTCAAAATATTATAAGAAAATTCCATAAACGAATGGAATTTTTTCTCACAGAAGGGGGGTTATGTTCTTATGATGATGAGACCATAGGTGACATTGAGGTGCCCTTGAGGTACAAACATCTAGTGAAACAATGGGTACCAAAGATATTCCTTGTCTAAACATAGATTTTTGTGTGAACGAGAGGATATTTTGGATTGCACCATCGTCATTACCTGGTTTGGGTTTGTTTTGCATGGATGGCATAAAGGTGGGTTATGGAACATGTACTGAATTTATGGAGTATGTCAGACCCTACTACAATTACAGAGATTAGATGTGGCTAGTCCAATATACACGTAGTATGTGCATATACGAAGTGTCTGCAAATTGTTTACAACTAATAAACAATAATCAAAATAAAGGATTGAGTATGTACATTGATGGAAGGCCAAAAACATTAGGGAATATTGTAGGGTTTATAAATAGTACACAACCTAGGTGTACAAATAAACAACCCAATTGCATATTTGAGGGGCGTAAAGGAAACTTTTTTTTCGTGTGTGTCATAAAATCAATAGCTATAAGGGAAGAGTTGTTGATCAATTACACTTTGAATCAAATAGATATAAACATTGTTACTATGGGAGTGGTAAATATAACATTTCACCAAACCTATAATTAATGAATCTAATATCTTATGTTTTTGTTAATGTTTCATTTCGATATAAGCAATATAAGCAATATGTTTCATTAAATGACACCATCCTCTAGGAAGCAGGTATACCTCAATTTTAATTATGTTTTTTGAAGAGTCTATTGGTTTCATTTTGATATTAATGGTTTCAATATTTTTGTTGTAGGTTGCTAATCGGGGAAAGTCCCCAATGGATGAGATGACACCAACATCGAGGCAACAGGTATACCCCATTGTAAATTATACAAATTAAATATAAGAAATGTGTTTTTTAATTATGTTTTTTGAGTCTATTGGTTTCATTTCAATATTAATGTTTTCAATATTTTTATTGTAGGCTACGCCTAATTGGGCAAGTCCTCAACAAATTAGAGGAAACCATCCTTGACCTAGCTGGTATAACCCATAGTAATTGTACAAATTAAATATGTTGTATTATTACATTTGTTTGATGAGTCTATTGGTTTCATTTTGATATTAATATTTTCAATATTTTTTTTGCAGGCTGTGCCTAATCTGGGAAAATCCATGATAGATCAGAGGACACCATCATCAACCCAGCTAGTGTAACCCATAGTAATTGTAGAAATTAAATATGTTGTATTACTATGTTTTTTTTTATGAGTCTATTGGTTTCATTTTAATATTAATGTTTTCTATATTTCTATCGCAGGCTATGTATCCATTAGCAGAGAAATCCATAGAAATGGATTTGGATGAGGTAATGTGCGATGTTGACATTGCATCATTTCTTAACCCCTTTCAGATGTTAAACAAGTCCGTAAAAAAAATGCGGAAATCCTTTGTCTGGTATTAATGCTTCAAGCAAACAACTTCCTTACCATTATCAAGTTATGATCACAATGGTGGGTGATAATATTCTTCATGGAATAAATTTAAGTGCTCAAAGGAATACTCATCAAAACCCTCAAGGTATGACCAAAAATCATCAACAGAACATAGAACTATGTCACCCTTGGGTGCATGGAAAACATTTGTAACTACATCATCTCCTTGTTGCCAAATGTCAAAATTAGTAGTAACCTCATATGATAGTTGTAAAGGAAAGATTTGGAAATGACCGTTAATGTCATAAATAGGGTCCCCATCATAGCGAATCACATCCCATTTATGTTTCATGACTGTATGAACTCATCAATATTATCAACCATGTCATTACCTTTATCGTAACATGAAGGGTTTAAAACATCCAAGAGCTCCTCTAACACTTCTTCACTTTCCAAATCACAAAATAAAGCATCTTCAAAATCTTGGAAAGGGAAACAACTTACCATATTCATTTCTTCTTGTGCATGAGCATCGAATATTTGGATAACTTCATAAAATGGAAGAGTAAGCATCACTTCCTTGTCCTCATGAATTTCCCCTACATCTTCAACTCCATTATATGGAGGGTGTAGCTCATCTAAGGATTCCCTTTCTTCTTCACCTTCTGAATCATAGAATAAGGTATCATAAAAAACTTTAGAAGGAAAGTAACTAACCTCATCCTCTTATTATTATTCAGGAGGAATAGGATTTTGGATGGATTCATTAGAGGGAGGAGCACAGATTAATACTTCATCATCATGTTTGATTTCTTCAGACTCTCACTCTTTAACCAGGTCCTCATTATCCTTGATAGAAGCATGAGTAAAATATTGTTCTTCCTCATGGGAGTGGTAAAATTTATCAAGATCCCTCTCCTCAACCTATTGTTGATCGATTCCTTTCTCCAAACCTTTTAGAAATTCTTCAACAGAGGTCTCAAGGAAAGGTATTCTCTTAAGAATATTTGGGGTATCTTTCGGCTCACCAATCTTGACTTCTGAAACAATGGATTGTTCTTCCTTGGATGAGGATATGTTGGATTCAACTTCTGTGGCCATGTCATAAGTTTATTGGATTGACCTTGGGCCATTTTTATCAAGCATGAATTATGATTCTCTTGAGAATTCCCTGATATACAGGAAAATGAGGAATTGAGGTCCAGGACGATAGGTTCTAGGGAGTTGTCATGACATATTCTAGAACTTGGTATGGAACTCCCTAACAGTGTCATTCTCATTTTTCTTTATGTGATTAAGTATTTTTAGAAACGCCATAGGATCCTCTTTGATATTCCATCTCTTGAGGAATACCTCTTCTAATTGATCCATGGATGTAATACTAGCATTAGGGAGGCCATCATACCATCTCTTGGAATTTTCATGAAGAGTGGCAGAGAAAAGATTCATTGCTAGATCCTTAGTGTCATCACCAATAGGATGGAGTTGAAAGAAGGCCCCAAAGTCACAAATATGGTCCTCAAAATTCTCTTCGTCACTACTAGTGAATTTAGGGAGCCATTTTACATACCTTGGAGGCATTTGTCGATGATACCTCGATATTTCACTCATATCCAAGGGTTTAAAATTGCATGGGTCCCATTGAGAATCCATGTTTGTCTTAATCATCAGTGGAGTCACAAGATAACCCTTCTAGGGATTATCAAAGGGAAAAGAGGGAATCACCCTCAGTGGAGTCATCAGGAAAGATTTTAAAAGTGAAAGTCTTTGAGAAAAAGTCTTACCTAAAAAGTGTCATTTAAGGAAAATTGACTTGATTTTCCCTGAAAACGACGCAAAAAATGTTATCGCGTAATCTGTACTTGCCCAAATCCCAAGGCCAATAAGGGATATTGGCGTAACAAACATGATATCCTATCACTCTAACCTTAAAAGGAAATCCCAACTTTTTTGGGATAGGAAAGGTCTACCTCAGGGGAGGCATCCCGGTAACCTAAAGGGATAGAAAATTAGGGTTATAGTCAAGATATATTCCCCCCTCTCACTGGTTACCAAAGTCACTAAGTCTATGTCTAAAAATTGAGGTTAATGAAGTGATTGATGTACCTACTCGGAACAAGACAATATATCATGCATATATAATAATCCCAAGTACAAATATGATAATAATACCTCAGTAGACAATAGAAAATGAAAATAAGTGCAGCTTATATGAAATTGCAGCAATCAATAAGTTTACAACAACAATTGATAAAATGTAACAACTGCAACAAATACTCCTTAGAAAAGCTTGAAAAGATAATGAAAAGATAGCATTAACTATGTAGAATGATAATAGCTTGTCACAAGCAATTTATGAAATGATTAGCTAGCAATTAATGTTGAGTATGCAGAAACTTTGTAGCAATTAGATGGTTGTAGTAAAATTTATAACATCAAATAAGTTAGTGATCTAGGCTAAACTAGGGTTAGAGATAGTTAGTAGAATCTTAGGAGAAAAGTGTTTGAGTGTTTTATCAACCCTTCAACAAGAGAGAAGAAAGAACTAGTGCCTTTTAGGGGTTATGGAGTCAAAGTGGATGACTTCTTCTAAGGATGAAAATCAATATATGATAATGCACAAAAGTCTAAGAGGGAAAATGCATAGGAGAAGTAGTAAGTTAAGTCCCCCTATGAATTGACCTCAAGAGACAAGATGATAGGGTGTAGGAAATGCTAGGCCCTAACACCTTGCTCTCCTTAGGAATCTTATGGATTAAAACTTGTGCAAAGATAACTAAGTCAAAATCCTTAGAGTGCTAGCAATTTAGGGCTCTAGGGTTTCACTAGTTACTAGATCAATTCAATGAAAATCTTGGTAAATAGAAAGTAAGAAAGGAGAAATTTAATTTTCTTACTTCAAGAATTAAGTAGACCGTGCAATTTCATAATCTTTTATGAGAAAATAAAACCATACACAAACCATTCAATAGATGAAAAAAAATGCAGATTTTACTTACTTGCACCAAGAATAATCACAAGAATACCATGCAAGATCACCATAAAAAACTTCCAAGATTGATCCAAGTTGCAAAAAATAGCTTTATACAAGAGTGTGCCTCACAATTTCATCCAAAAACCCTTACTATGGTGGAAATTTCAGACCTCTTGTCTTCTATGACAATTTGTGATGAAAATGAATGTCACTTTCTGCTTATTTATACAAAATTTAACCTAAAACTAATTTCAGTTCATAATTACTAGGTCGTCTTGGCTAGTTTTTTACACAAATTGAATTTGGACAAAATAAAATTAATTTGCATCCAGAAACTCCTCCAAGTGTGACATCATGCCCCTCTAGGGTGATGTTGAGCCCCACATGTGGAATGTTGAGCATGGAAAGTGGAACACTTGGCCTCTAAAGGCTTAAAATGATTCCCACACATGCCACCAGGCTCACAAATACCTCCAAGTATGAAACCATAGCTCTGGATGACATCTAGGGATATCATGGTGACGTCCAAGGCCCTCAAGAGATAACATCCATGTGGTAAGTGAAAGGTCCCCTAGGTTTAGGTTTGATAGGGTGCCTCCAAAGGCAAAATCCTTATTTTTCCCGGTGCAAATTTTCAATCTCTTTTTACCCCTCGTTGGGGTTTCAACATCCATATTTGTGCTTTAAGAAACCATGAAGGTTTGAGATAATCATTCCCTCATCTATACCTTCCCATTGGCTAAGGTCCTCCAACGACAACAAGTATTCCCTCCAGGGGTTCATAAGTTGTAGGGATCATAGCATGTAAATCACATCCAATAATTAAATTACCCAAACATGTGCATTAAAACCCCTTTAACCTAGACAAGTTCTCAAAGACATTATGGAATTTGACAAGTTAGGTTTGGAGAAGGTCTTAGGGTGTCCTATTGAGCTAACCTCTCTTAAGTTTGGGGTGTTTACCAGGTGGGATCTAGTCCAAGTCATGTAAGTGTATGAAGTGGCATGGGGTAAATATTTGGGCATGGGGTGCATGTAATAACATGGAAATGTATAGTATTAATTGTGGGTGCTTATGTAGAGGATGAGCCGCACCTTGTCATAAATGAAATTTTTTCCTGGCCCATTCATTTCTTTTTTCTCTTAGATTTATTTTCTTTGATATTTTTCTCTTGTGCTTCAAGGGAATAGTTTAGGGCCACTATCCTGGATTGATGACCAGAGGTGAAAACATTATCCACAAAAATTTCACGAAAATGAAAAGGTTGGCTCATGATGAGACCCCATTTCTCTTGGCTATGCCACCAAGAGCCACTACCTTGGCTTGGTGACCAGATAGGTGGTAGTGTCATACTATTACATGACCATGGTCATAATAGGCCAACTCGTGATGAGACCCCCTATCCATCAACTAATACCTTGAGTGTTTATGTTATCTTATGGGTCCCTTTTTCTTAGTGAGAATAGTTTCACTGCTTTCTCGGGGATCCCTAGGTGAAGCATATCGAAGGTTTCAACATTTTATTTTAACTCTTGCTAGCTACTTTTACCCTCTACCTTTATCCCCTTCTTCCCATGAGGTAAGGTACAACCCTTCCTAGTGTATCCAATCCAAATGCCCAAACAAGTATAGGGGAGATGAAAGGAATAAAGATGGAAAATGGTAAGTATGGAGGGAACAAACAATGACTTTTCACAGATCCACCCAGTAGCAACCCATCCTAAAGGGAAATCAACTTACCAGGGCACCATGTCACCCTTCTAGGTATGAACGAGAAAAAGAGCATAATTTCCAAGCAAACATCATGAAATGAAGAAGGATTCAATAAAACATATTAAAGTTATTCAAAAATTAGAGTGATACATACCATGATACCTAGACTCATTACCTCATGGAGCAAGACTCACCGCTAATTCAGGACCAAGATGGTGTGATGGATACTACTGCTGATGATAATTGGACTGCACTGAATAAAAGAGGGGACCTCCAAGGCCATGTTCAATTCGTATGACTCTCGGTACTCCATGTCTAGGACCTGTGGGCCACGAGATGTGATCTCCTTAGTTATCCCTAGGCTAGGGGATGATAGGGTCTGCTACTACTATTGATGTTATTGATGAGTCTTCACATCATGAGCATCTAACCCCACGTGCATCTGAAAATGTTCCATTTTTGTCGAATGAAAAATAGGTAAAACATAGAAGGACACCCCAGAGGGAAGATGTGGGTGCACCCTCTACTTCTTGACGCATGCTAGATCATGCAAAATAGTGTCAGGGGGTCAATGCATCAGAGACTAGTATTGATATTGCTCAACCGGTATTTCCTATATCTTCCCGTGTTATTAGCACGAGAACACTACAAACCACTTTTTTGGTGTACAAAAATATTGTTCCCATAAATATAGAGAAGATACCAAGTATTTAAAAAATATTTTAACTATTATATATAATCTCATTGAAATTTACTCATAGATCATTCTTTTTAAACCAATGATGACATGATCATTTTGTAGGAAATGATGTTTTTTCTAAACATCTAAATGATTGGTCACTAGATATATTTGGGCCCACCATCCGCATAGGGTGGGATAAAAAAAGTAAAAAATTAAAAGATGATCTCATTAATTGCTTGATTGGGCTATTCAGTGTTGAGACCTTAAACCAAGTGGAGGTCCTCAAGAATGTCAACCAACATATGAAGATTGTGAGGGAACAATATAGGTTTAATCTAGAAACGAACCCTAGGCATGAGTGCCCTCCAATGATTCCAATAAGGGAGTAGAAATCCCTACTAAATGATGGAAGGGAGAGGAATTTAAGAAAACAAGGAAAGCTACCATCGGGCACAGGAAGGTATGCAATACTTTGAACAATGTAATTGTATTTTTATTACTCTTTATTTTTACATGAAATTTGCAACATCTAACGTATTTCAAACTTTTCATACGCTGCCAAACACATCAAAGGAAACAAAGGATAGACACGAAAAAAAAGGCCAACACAAGCTTGAACCTAGTGGTTATTCGAATCTGGTGGCATGAATTGTAAGTATCATAAACTCAAATATTATATCCAAATAATAAATTGCATAGAAATTTGTTTTTATTTCACCATAAAAGCTAAATTGATGATCTTATACAAAAGTTTAGGCTGATCGGTTCAATGAAGTCCCCACGGAGGAAAAATTGAGGCTTGTCTTCTAGCACAACTTTGCAGCTGTTGTTGAACGTCGAAAAAGATTAGGTCTTGGGAACACACAGTCTTCTAGTGATCCACCCTATGCGCAGGTAGATAAAATCAACACAATTTATTTAAGACTGATTACTTGTGCAGTTTATTCATTATTAATGTTTTCCATAAAATGTTGAGCCTCTTTGTTTTAAGAAGGAAATCCACAATATACATAATGTCGAGGATGGAGAACAACCCAATGAAATTCATGATGTGAATCCTGGTAATGGATGTATTCATATGCTACAAAAAACTTAGTATGAATTATAGTTGAAAATATTAAATTCAAATAGTGTATTAATTTTAATCTTTGATGTTTCAACTCCAGATCATAGAGAGGGTTATCTTGTACAAGATGAGGCAGCTAGACAAGGAGATTAAGTACATGATGTAGTCCTGTCAGGTAAAGAGCACCACTATAATGTTTTTTTTTATTAATGAAATACTTGTAGTGATATAAACAAAACATATAAATTTAACATTTCTTCATTATTGCAGTAGATCCTAGTATCTGACAACAACATCCATGTCATTATTACACGAACCAAAAAACAATAAAACAAGCTACATAGGCGACCAAAAGAACTGATAAAGTTGTTGTAGAAAATGATCAATTGATTCTTGAATTTGTGAAAAGAAAGAAGCCAAAAAAGAAGTGATTGCAATAACATTATGACATATTATTTTTGATAATATAAACTAATGTCATGACATATTTTTTTCCTAGGAATGAATGAATGAATATTATAAGTACTTAATGAATGAATGTTGAATGTTTCTTTATGGCAAAAAACACATTTTCAGATAAATTCATTTACTTTCAAGTACATGCATTGGGTATGGGGAATTGAGAGTGATGTGAGGGGGGGTGGGGGGGGAGGAGGGGCCATATGAGCTTCCACCTTCATGTGATTAGCCTTGTTCAGTAGAGAATATTAAATTATTCTTGAAACAAAGAGAATCTCAATATGGTAATGCTCTTTATTCTTGTGTATTATATATTCATGTATATTTTGAAATGCAAGTCTATTTATTAAATTTTTTATCATAAATTTAACATTTCACGGTTCGTTTATTTCTACAGGACTTCGAACTAGGAATTACAACCGATCACTAGCCTATGTGGATAGGCTGCATCAATTGTACAAAAACGTACATAATTAATACTCATGAATCTATCCTTTTATATGTTGTTTTAGTTATTTACCTTTCATGTGCATTATAGTGCTTTACTTCATTTATTATATGTACTTTATTTCATTCATTCATGAATGTATGCATATATACCCTAAAAAACCTAATTCTCACTTTACCCTACAAACCCCTACATTACCTTTCTCTCACCTTCCAACCCTAACTTGACCTAATCTATACTGATCATATTACATACCGTATCTTTTATTACCCTACCAACTCAACCTAACCTAGCATACCCTTACTTAGTCTAACTAAACCTAAATTAATTGTGTACTATATTGTACCCCATGGGAACCATTTATGGTGTGTAGTATTTCATGTCAATAAGGAAGCTTACATGGAACCATTTTTGGCACATTTTTTGTTTTGAAACCCATTTTTAACCTCAAAATTCCTCTAATGTAAGTGCTTCAAATAAATAACACTTTTCTTACATATTAGGGAACCTTTTTTACTTTACATCCTTTAATGATAAAAATAATTTGGCACCTTGGATTGGTGAACCATTCATAGATCAAGGCCAAAAGAGTTTTTGGCCCTAATCGTTTGTGCTACTTCACAAGGGGATATGGAATTTTCTACTCAATAAAACTCGATAGGTTGGATACAAAGAAAACTAAAGATCTCATGTCACAAGTGGGTATGACATTATCTTCTCAATAAAACTTGATAGGTTTGGTTCAAATAAAACTAAAGATATCATGTACATACATTTGAATCTCCACTTTATCTACATAAGGTAAGAAGAGTATCATTTAGGGCCTTCGAAGGATTGGGTTTTGGATCATAAGAATCATGACTTTGAAACTAATTTTCCCAATTTTGATTTGTGTGAAGGTTCTTCTTCATTTGAAGTAGAGGCTTCTTTGGGTTAGACGCCACAAGGATCTTCCAATGACTCTTGTGCACCTAAGAGAACTTTTATATGATGATGTACAACTTGATGACCATTTGTTTAGAGAAATAAATTTCCCTCATCCTCCCATGTATTAAGCATTCATAACAAGGACATCAATACCTTTCCAATTCCCAATGAATTCCCCCCTCTTCCTTGGATTTCTGTATGGAGGACAATAATAACCACCAGCCACAATAGTCGTTGGTAAACCCCCAAGACTCAATAATAATGTATCCCAAAACCTCCCTAGGAATCACACCTTAGTGGAAAGGGTCAAACTAACTGAGCTATTCCTTGGAGCTTATAACTTGATGATGTTGACACTTAGTAACCTTTACACCCGTAGCTTCATTATATTGCATACTTTATAAAGGAAAAAATTGGTATTGTACTAAATGCAATCATTTTCCTCTTTATCTCATAAATTCTAATAAATTAGCGCAAGGTAAATTATAGTTGATCAATGACTGATGAGTATTGTATTTTGTGATATGAAATGACGGATTATGTCCTTGTCTATGAACATTATAATACTTATTTTTCAAAGTTTGATATTTCTAATTACACACACACTATCATTTTCACAGAACCAAAAGAGAGAGAGAAAGGAGAAAAAATAAATTGAAAGAGATATTTTTGAAACTCATACTTGTCTGCTCATTTCATGAAACTTAGCTAAAAATCTACATCAAGAAAAGATAAAAAAATTATAAAATATATCTAAGGTAAAACGATCTATTTTAGGAAAAGATACGAATCTATTTATCTTCATTGTTTGAATTTGAAACAAGATTGTATTGATCAAGGAGGGAATGATCTCTTTTGAGATTTGTGTCTGCTATCAAGAAAAGTCCAATCTTGACACTAGTCAACATGTCCTTCTACATTTACAATGGTATGAGAATCTATCCAACAAATGGTGGAACTTCTCCTTGGAAAACACTTGTTTAAAAAAGATGTCCAAAAAATAACTAATTTATTTAATAACCAAGACAAATACTAGAAGCATTGGTATGTTTTGAAAGATGAATTTAAGCTCGCTGCTACATCATAGTGGATCCTAGATAATTTTACAAGCATTATTCCAAACAATCTTCCCATTGATATTGGATTGCAAGACCCTTTGGCTTAGTCATGGATTGGAATTGGAATTTCTCCAAATCCTTTAATCAATATAAACCATGTGATTGATATCGATGGAAATGCCCACAATCCAACACTGATGCTAGGATTAATAAGATATGGTGCCTTCATTTGAAAAATATTACCTGACTCTTTTATATTCCCTCACAATGAAAACCTATTATAGAGCCAAAACAAACATCCCCTCACTATGAAAGCATATTATAGAGCCAAAAAAAAAAATCTTTGTGTGGTTCCTCATGATGTGAGGCCTTTCGCATAGCCACCGAGTTCCACGTTTGGGAATTTATCAGTTTAAATGTTCTATCTATTGAAGGAAGGAAAATCTCAAGCATGTTTTTTGGTATTGTGATAATGCTCAATCACCCTATGGTTGGGTAAACATGTTATGTAGTCAAATCCTCCCAGCCTACATCCCCTAGAAAACATCCCTCCTAGGTGATAGGATTCCTTAGGCCATAGAATTGTGAGAATTGGTAGCTTCTTCATTCTAAAATTATATAATTTATTTGGAAAACAAGAAATGAATGCTTATCTAAGGAGGTGAAATATGACAAGATGTTCTCTTGGTATGATGTTTCACTATTTTTCTCTAGCTTGCACCTATATATTTCAGCACAATTAAAGAAATACATGTTGAAATGGTTCTTTGTAGAATGAGCAAGGGGCCTTCAAATAATAGTAAATACCCCTACCAGATCTTTCTAGTCTCATTGTTCATCTTGCCCTCAAAATCATGTGGGGTTTCTAGTCAATGAAACATCAAGAGTGGCATAACAATGTGATTGTTCGACCTAGGTCAATTGATGATAAGCTTCATGCAATTCCCCTTGCCATTTATGAGGTTAAAAAAAACCTAATCTTGAAGGAAGGAATGACGATTCAAAGCCTACCCTCCCAAATGTTGAGGTTTCTTTCAAGGGTTGGGGGTTTTCGCCTTCTAAGGATGACCCACCCCCTGGTTCAAGTATTGATCTAGTTGCTTCGTAGATCCCTGCTTCTTTGTTTCAGCCATTTGGTCAAGTTATGGATTTTTTTGTGTTGTAGCCTCATGGAAATTTTGAGTGGTGTCATCAAGACAATTTTTGTACTATTGTTTTTAATTTGATATTTTCTTATGGAAAATAAGTTTTTTGGACTCTTTGCATGGTTGTTTTTTGGCGACCCACCCTTTTTGTATAAAATGTGTTGTATACATTGTTCATTTTGATAGTTAAATGAAGCATTTATTCAAAAAATATAATAAATAAATAAATAATATTGTATTTTAAATATGTATCTTATTATTATACTTTTCTAAGACTTTAGTTTGAATAGTTGATGTAATATCATGATTATTAGTTTTGTTAGGAGACCTGATAGAAATCTGTTGGGAGTCCAATTTTTTTTTTTTTAAAGCAATACAGTGTTGTCGGATATCACTCCTTCGTTACTTTAATATCACATTTGTATTCTTTTTCTTTTTTCTTCTTTCTTCCTCAACATTTGTCTCTCAATCTTATCATTTTTTTAACTTTCTTTTTCTTTCTTCCTTTGTTTCTAATATTGTTGCGTCCTTTTCCTCAACTAATTTAATATATGCTCTACCTCAACTTCTTTGTATTTGAATTCACCAACTAACCTTTTCCTTTCATCCTCTTTCCCCGTTGGTGTCCTTTCTCTTTATGCATTAAGTTCTAATTTATCTTTTTTTTTAGCTTCAAATTTTGCCTCTACCTCAACTCTAGCCTTCTATTTTTCTATGCCTCTACCTTTGCCTTTGATTATGCTGCAAATAGAGTTTTAGCTTCATATTTTGTTTGGGCTAGTTTATCATCATGCTTCCTCTTCATTTCCTTCTCTTTTCTCTTATTTTCTATTTTTTTGTAATCATTTGAATTCTAATTGCAACTCTTCAAACACTAGTGCTCATCTCTTCATTTCTCCCTCCTCCCACTCATCATTAATATATGTCCAAGTGATGGCCACATGAGCTACATGTTAGAACACCACCTTCTTTGAATAATATATTATAAACATCTCCTCCAAAAGATTATAAGAACTCATGACCTCAACTTCCAAGCTTGCAAATGTAGAGTTATTCAAAGCATACAACCCTATATGCATAGGATAAGCTGGACACAATTTATTTTGATCTTTCATTTATGAAGTATTTAAACCATGAAGAATGGTGTAATATTCCACTTCTTTGAGAATCATCCTATCTGGTATAGATCTTGGCAATAAACGAGTATATTTGGTTGGACCATAGAAATATAAGTGTTATCTTTGTTCACATACCAATCCTCTATCATGCTTACCACTTGCATAGCTTCTTGAGATAATCTTGGTGCTAGCTTGAAAAAATTAAACTCATATAATGGATTAAAAAAGTAGTCACAGATTCTTGCATATTTCCACATGTATTTATGTTCCCATAAATATTGACAATAAACTTGCACTGGTGACTCCCATATACTCCAACCCCATCACATCCTTGGGACTCATTCACTATTGTCTTAGATGATATCCAAGAGGTATGAAGACGTCATGTCTTATTGCACTCATTGTATGTTTCAACTCATTTTCTAATATTCCACACACATCAACTCACTAGTCTCCTACTTTCTACCACCCATATCAAAACTAATGGGAGAGGATGGGTTCATATAAAGGCTCACTTCATACCTATGTTACTACTTTATTTGTCACATTCGGTGAAAATTATTCACTAGATGACAAACAAGTAGAACTTGGAAAATTTACCATTGTCACCTTGATATCCTCTTCCCACAATGCAAGATTAACAATGACCACCACTAGGGGGGCTTCCCTATATGTCGATTCCGTTTTGTATTTTACCCCAAATTTGAAGAGTAAATAACAATATTGTTTACCAAGAAAGGAATTGTGTAGATGGACTTTGTGGCTACCACTGAATAGAGGTTTTGATAGTATTTGGTTGAATTTTATGTGGTATACATTATGCACTTTTTATATGTAGCTAGTACTTGAGGTGATCATAATAGGAATTCAAATATGCTTCATTACAATGCTAATTTCATCTTATTCAATGAATTTCCAGCTTGCCAATATCGTACCTAGATAGATCCTAGTTGTACATCACAATCTGGAAATGATATGAATTTTCATTATTGTTTTGCAAGAGTAATTTCCAGCATTACATTTAATAAAGGTCAGTGGGAGAGGATGCCAATATTAGTTTTTTTCATACCTCTAAGATAAAATTCAACATTACCTCTTAAAGATTTATCAATGAAAAATACAATTGAAGCTATGGGACAGATCTATAATGATATTTATGAAGCACTTTCTAGATCTATAATTGATGTTTATAAGTGAGTTTTAAGAAATATTTTGATGTGGTTTCAAAGGTAGACAAGTTCCTATTAATTATGTTTGTAGAATAGGGTATTCTTTACCTATTTAGATTTGATGTTGTCTTTGTATTTTCATAGTAGTAAGAAATTCTAACATCTTAGGTTCAGAGAACAAAATGAAGGAGCTTTATCAATTGTATGAACCACTGAATCTCTAAACTAGTAATGCATGAGTTGAAAGTTTTCATATCCATATTATTATCACATGAAGTTGTCAAGGGTCTTAGGTGCTTGTTGATAATACCTAAGTCTGTATCCTTTCCCCATCTCTCTCTCTCTTTCGCAGGCCAGGTCCTAATTTTTTCCCTTCGACTGGTAAAGTCATTTCTTCCCTTTTATTCTAGTGACCTGGTTTCCCTTGATGTCTTACCTAAATAATTCTTGGCCTGAATCTTTTCTATTTTTATCTAATAATGAACACTCATTGCCTTTTGTTTCAATCACTGGTCATAATGTTTTCCCAAGCCCACAACAAGTCGTCCAAATCTTTGTTTTCACAGGAAAAAACTATGGGCACAAAGCGCAGCTTTCAGAACAGTCCATTTCGGGCTTGAAACACAAGCAATAGGCAGGTTCAATTTTCACTGGTGGATATACCCTGTGAATTTCATATCAGTGGCCCCCGAGTATTCAAAATTATAAAGTTGCATGATTTTTAGTGTTAATAAGAAGCCCTAGAATTAAATATCAAGCAAAGGTTAGGTATGGGATGTTAGATCTCATTGGGGAGAGATCAACGATAGGGAAACATTGTAGAAGTTGGGACTCTGGAGGATTGTAAGAGTTATTCGTCCAAAAATTTCAAAGTCTTGAAACCTGGAGCAAATATGGGCCATCGATCAAAGGGACGCCTCATGCCAGATTTCAGCTATGGAAAAAGTCATTGCGGGATTTTCCAGTAAGGGAGTGTGCAAAGGTCCCGAAGAGACAAAGCCCAAACTCCCAAAATAATAATGAGCCATTGATCTCAAACCAACAAGGACTGTTGATCTTAGCGTTAGTATCACCAGAAGCCCTGAAGTACTAAAGGTCCCGAAATGGATCCCGATCGTCTAAATCAAGAATCCACACGTCACCAGATCCCTCTCTTCGGAAGTTTTACATCAGAATATTGTGGGAGTTATGCATTGAACGTCTTGAAGGTCTGAAGCCCAAACTCCCAAAGTAATTATGAGTTGTTGATCTTTGTAGTAGGAGATGGGGTCCATCCAAGAGGGACGTGTGGCAACCAAAGTGGGTATTTCCCAAATCATAGATCGCAATCAGATCAATGAGTCATGTGTATTTGACATGCCAAATTTGCACGAGGATTAGTGGCTAGAAAGAAGCCACAAAGTTGCAGATCAAGTGCCACACATCCTTCTCCATCGGATGGTCAATATCTACTTCGGGAATCCAAGCTTTGGGAGTTTTAGCATCTCAACTCCCGGTTTCATCCGAAGCATTTTCTCTCGAAGTCCATCGATCGTTGCCACATGTCCATCCAAATCAATAGTAATCATTCACTTCAAAGATTGAACATTCAATTCAGGTTGCCACATCACTCTGGGCCCATATTTATGCCAGCTCTACATGCAAACCCCTCTCGGGCTCTGAAGTTCAAAGACACGTGGCATCCATCTAGCGCTGACACATGGCACTCATTTCAAGAATGTTCGGACATGTCTTCAGCCTATTTTTGAGTGACACATGTCACCCCTCCATCCATGACATGTCATCATAGTGACATTAGGCCTCCGTATCAGATCATCCTTTGGGAGGTGTTCTTGTCCAGCACCAAAATTAACGCCATCTCTAAGCGGGGTTAGGAGGATCTTAGAGTTTGCGAGAAGATAAAATTTAGCAAGCCACTAATTTAGCAAAGGTGCCTATATTGTGGACCAAGGTCAGATCAACAACCACGCTCCATTGCGGGGACGCAACATGCTCGCAAGATAAAATTCTTGAGCGGTCCCGCAATTGAAACTGTGGTATAGCGTAAGAGCTACATGGCTATTAGTGGTGAATTTCGGGCCTAAAAGAAGTCTGGATCCAAATTGCCTTTGACAACCTCACAATCACATGCTTATAAAGCATCAAATCCAAGAGAAACCCATGGAATCGCCCTACATGTTGAGCCTCATCCCGATCCCGACGTGAGATCAGTTAATGAAAAAGGAGTGGTGGTTGAAACCTTGAATCACTCCATAAATAAAAGGTGTGGAGGATCTGGTTGTGGAGACAGAGCTTCTATCCCGAGGTACCATGATAGACAAGTTTTCCTGCAGGCCCATGCTAAGTTAAGTTTTCATCTAACAGGAGGATACATGCACAGTCTGACAGAGGAAGGCACAGATGGAAAACTTTGAATGGAATGGCCAGATCACATCCCTGGTAATTTTTGGATTGATATGAGTATAAATATATCAGTTCAATATTTTGTTAAGGTCGTCAACTGGTTGAGAAGAGCTCCCTATTTTGCAACATTTTGATGCCTGAGTTGTTCTCTGTTTATGTATCAAACTTGAGACTTTTTCATTAAAAGAAGTCAACCTCTCTCATCTCTTTGTAAAAACTATTCTAAAACACTCGGGCATGGAGGATCAAGTCGAGGTTTGTAGTTCTATTGTAATGTAGGTTTGATTACAGTATTGTTGTGACCAATTTTAGTAAGCTTCCTTGTTATCCTATTCCCTCTTGTGCTGAAAGGCTTGGGCATGGAGGATCCAGTCGAGTTGTTGTAGTTGCATGATAATGTAGGTTTGATTATTATGCTACTATGACATATTTTAGTGCCTGAAACTTGAGTTCAAGAGTGCTCTTGAGCCTACGTTTTTATTCACCAAGCTAATTGAAAGTCGGATGCCCATAGAAGTCTTTTTGACCTCTCTCAGTAAGTCTTCCTTCTTCTCACACTTAACTCAAATCATTGACTGAAGTTAATGAGGCCCTCACTTCCCTATGCATTGCTTGTCTCATTTCTGTGTTAAAATCATTCTTGTACTGAGTTTTGTCCATTTGACCTCCACTCACAAAGCCAACATCCACCAAACATTTTGATGGGTACCAGGCTTACCCTCTTTAAGTCTGAGGGTGACTCTCGGTGCTAACACATACAATATATTGGACTCTTGCAATTATTTGAAGCAATGTGACTCATGGTAGCATATGGCATTTTTCACTCATGTGTTTTAGCTCTTTCTTGATATTGTGATTATCAACAATCATTTTAGATATTTCCTTATAGACCCATGACTTGTCTCCTGTAATCACAACATATTTATACTTAAGATACTCTTGTTGAATTTTAAAATTATTGCAATCAATAATTGCAGTGATAAAATTGCTAATAGTTATATATTGCATTTATAATTGGATACATGTATACATAGTTTGAACCTCAACTATAATGAAATCTCATCCTATTGAACATTGGTTAACATGTGGAGATATGGATTTATGGGGTATCCTTATTGTTATTCTTATGTTTCCAATACTACTTTCCATAACACCATGTGTTTCTTAACCAATTACTCCTTGAATATTTTATGTATTCCTATAGTGATGATTGAAGATTCATGGAAATCTATATTAAATATTTCCTTGAACTTATTGTTGGCCTTCTATTGGACTATTTTCTTCGTTGCTTTGATTCTTCATTGTGAAATTTCAACTCCTTTTTTTAATATTTTATTTATAGGAAAAAAACATGAGTGTTTTGAATTTTGACACTTGAAGACAGAGTGTGGTCATTGCATTTTTTCATCTTGGTTTCATTCTCCATTTATATTTTAAATCTTAATACTTTGTTCATACAGTGTCTCTATCTGATAACAATATGTTTTCTATTGAATCCATATTATTGGTGAGCATAACCATGTGGAGTTGGAATATTGAGTTGTGTTATCTCCTATAGTAAACCCATTTGCTTGATTTGGACAATCTGTGACTTTTAGGATGAATATGTCTCCTAGAGATCCCTATAGGTCAATGAGGATTTGCATGCCTATAGGTGTATACTTTGTATCTTATTGTATGAATCTATATAAGGATAAAAATGATATATTAGACTGATGGATGTGTAACATCAGGTTGATGGTGGATGGTGGATTTCTCCCTTCAAGATTGCTTCTTTGGTATCTCTTCGAATTATAACTTGATTTGGAGAATGAGAATGAAGCTTCATGTGTTGTTTGTAAATGTTGAATCTTATATTGATTGTATATGTATATCTCATGTGTTGAAGTTTTTGTTTCATGTATTGAGGCATTCAACAAGGATGATGAACTGATTGATGGAGAGTCAAAGGTTTGCTATTATTATTTCCCTTACTCTAAGAAAAAATACTGAGCAACATATGGAGATTTTCCCAATTTCAGCTGGAACTTGTTTAATATTTTGGTTGTCATATAGGTGAAAGTTAAGGTGTCACTAGCCAAACCTTCACTAAAGGAAAATCTTAGAAAGGGAAATTCAAAAGGAATAAATAAAGGAGATTTGAAGGGAGGAAACAAAGGAGTTTATCAAGGAAAAACAAATAAAATTACTTTGATAACTTTTATTTCCCTAATAAGAGATTTATATATTTTGGTTTTTATGTTGTTTGTTATATATTATGTAGATCACTTTTTTATTTGTATAATTTTGTTTTTTTAAGATTTTTGTTCATTGCTAATATTGTAATTTATTATTTTGTTGTCTACCATTATTCCATGAATTCATTCCCTACAAATAGGGCAGGCCCTACCATGCCCCACTGGTATATGCATTGGCCCATTCTCAAATAGTTTGGAAAGTGGAGAAACTTGAGAAAGCAATTTAGATTCCCAATACATTTTAAAGATTTAGATATTTAGAATAAGAAGATTAAAAAATGAGGTAATAATTAGAAAATAAAAAGTAAACATTGTTCTTTGCATTTCTATTCTCATGGGTAGAGAGTAGATGTTAAGTGTAGGGAAATGCATGTCCACTTTTTGAAATTATTGAGGAAAAAATTGAATGTTAGTCATAGTAATCCTATTGTGCAAACAATATCAGAAAGTTGATATTCTTTTTCACTCTGAAACAACCCATAGAAAAATAACTCCTAATGGTTCTCAAACTCGCATTCAAATTTGTCCATATTCTCCATCATGACCTTGCTCAAATTCTAGGTAAGTTCCTACTACACATTCATCAACATATAATATTTAAGTAGAATGAATATAAATAGAGAGAGGGAGACTCACCAACAGACCACATGGCTAATATGGGCATCCAATATTTGAAATGAAAATAGGTGTGAATATGGAGAGACTTGATACAATTCCAATTAAAATCTCTAAGGAAATGGGGATATAAGTTTTGTATGCAGGATTTGATGTGTCTATCTCTGTGTCCTTTTATTAGTCTGCAGTGGTTATATTTGAAGTTGAATTATGTGGCACCTATTTCCTTGCATTAAATAAAATTGATAAATTTTATGGCATTATGGAATATACCATTTGTCCAAGTCTTAGTCATGTAGTTACATACCGGGGTAATTACAGAGTGAATGGTGAAAATGATGGTAGGAGACCTGATAGAAATCTGTGGGGAGTCCAAATTTATTTTTAATTAAAAAAAATAAAATAAAGTGTTGTTGGATATCTTAATCGATGAAGTTTGTTGTTGACGACAATGCCATAGGTATGAATCCATATAGAGTCAGATATCCAATGATCCTAGGGACATGATGACCCACGACCTAGCCAATTCTTTTTTTAATTTTGTTTTAAAAACAATACAGTGACGTCAGATATATGACTCCATTAATTTTTCATCCGACGGCTACACCATCGGTTCGACGCCCTATGGAGTCAGATAGCTGATGACTGTAGGGGAAGGATAATCAATGAACCAACCATTTATCTCATGGTTGTGGAATTCAGATAACCAATTGCTTCTATTGTGTGTTGAATAATTGACCATAGCCCACCGATGCTTAAAACCAAATAATGTCGTCGGATTATAGACGTGTAACTGTCGAATTTCATACAAATTATCTGTCATATTTTGGTTACAAACATAGTATTGAACTTGGGAAATGAATGTGAATGCATGAATGTCGCAAACCTAACTGTAGAAGTAACCAAATAATTTGAAGAAGTCTTGAGATGAAGTCTTGGGTTCCTTGGATCAACTTTTCACAAGTAAAGTGAAGATACTTGGAGGGTCATTCATGTATGATGGAAATGACATCAAGAGGGATCCCAAGTCTAGAAGAATGAAGGATCGAGTTGTTATCTTGGAGAAGGCTGACAAGTAGATGAAAAACACATTATGAAAACATGGTGAGAAGGTCAATCAAATGGATTCTAAGATGATAAAGATGACACATGGGTTTAATTAAGATGTTTGGGAGTTCCACTCAACTACATATTTGATGACTGACATGTTGGAAAATGATATTTAGGATAGACCCAAGGTAGCGAAGGACACACTTGTTTAAGTCACCTAGAAGTTGAGAGACCAAGATGACACCATCACATTGTTGAAACAATATTTGAATAAAGGACATATCTCTAATGTGATTCCAATGAGGATCGAGATAAAGGAACCTTGATCA
Source organism: Picea glauca (assembly GCA_000966675.3). NCBI lineage: Eukaryota > Viridiplantae > Streptophyta > Pinopsida > Pinales > Pinaceae > Picea > Picea glauca. The sequence goes on from JZKD02S1662712.1 coordinate 244,227, forward strand.
TATGATGGAACTCACAATACAAAGTTGTTTGGAAACTTCTTTTCAGACATTGATCCATAATTGGAGCAATTGAACGGAAGTTCAGATGAAGCCAAGGTGAATGTTGCATCGATGTTCTTGACAGGAACCAATAATCTTTGGTGGAAGAATCAATTGGAGGACTTGGTGGCTAGGAGAACCATTGAGAAGATAAAAAACTAGGTAGAGATGAAGGAAACCTTAAAGGAATAGTTTGGTCTGGGGAACTAAGCATGGACCACAAGGAATCAATTGTTGTCTCTCAATCACACTGGTAAGATCCAAGCCTACATCAAGGAGTTCGTAGGGACAATTTTGGAGATCAAATACATGTAAGAAGAAGATATAATTTTCCACTTCATGAATGGTCTGCAACCAAGGGAGAAGAGTGAGCTACGACGAAAAAACTTGTAGACACTTGCAGCAACAATCACCACAATGGACAAACTGTTGGAATTTCGACGTGAATAAAAGATGGGACCTAGAAACAGTGAGGATTACCAAGGTGAGAAGAATCAACAATGAAAGGGGGAAAATAAGTAAAAAGGAAACATAAATTTGTCCAAGGGAAACAAAGACAATGCCAAAAAAATGGACGCATCGAAAGAGAAGAAGTCGATTTCATGTTGGATTTGTTCCAAGGAGCACTATGTGAATAATTGTCTTTTGAAATAAAATTTGAATGATTTGGAGAAGGTATATAACCCATATGTTGGAGTGTTGTAGGTCACGTGTTTTCATGGAAGGTGAATCCACAGAGAGCCAAGAGCAAGATGAGAATTTGTTTTTCTATGTGCAGGCCAAACTCAATAGGAAGTCAGTGTTAGCCATGGTGGACAATGGAGTGACTCATAACTTATTGAAAGAAGAAATGGTTCAGAGGCTTGGGTTGCAACTTGAACCGATGAAAACAACCTTCAATACATTCAATGTAGGCATGGAGAGAATCTTTGGTGTGGCCATTGAAACCTTGTTGAATCTTGGTGACTTGTGCGGAAAGACAAGTTTCACAATTGTTCCCATGGACAATTTTGAGGTTGTGTTAGCACATGAGTTCATGAGGAAGGAAAAGGAAACATTGATTCCTCACATAAACAATTTGTCCATTTTTTCAGGATAGACTCCATTTTTTATTCCTACCATAAGGAGGAAGGAAGGAGGCATGCAAATGTCTTCCTTGCAGATTATTGTTACAGACAACTAGAGAAAGTGACCTTTTGGAAATTAACTTGGATGATGTGGGGTGATAGTTTGTCAACATAATGCAGAGAATGGAAGGAAGCTCATGTCAATGGAATGGAGGCTTTCTGATGTTGAGGAGATATGTCAAGAGTTGTCTAAGACAGTGGATGGAATGATTGATTTCTATTTGGAAGTTAATGAATGGTGAAAAAAATCAGAAGAAGTCATAAAAATGAAGATGTCAGAGCAGTTCATTTAACATGAGTAGAAATTGTTTGTAGACCAAGAGGACGTGGGGGAGACACAGTGACCTTGGTGGAAGAGAACCAAGGAAGGAGTTGATTCCTCCTCTAGAGAACTTGGGCATGGTGAATGTTTGTATGAAACTGAGCCCAAAAAATTCATGGAAGAGTGTGAAGGAAATATTAGTTCAGGTGTATCATTGCTTATGTACATGATGCATAATTATGGTGACACTTCACCGGTCACATTGGGATATATTGGAGATGAGGGATATGGAACAACCAACCATCTCCCTTCACCTTCATAGTAGATTACAAAATGTTTGCTTCTTGTTTCAATAGGAGGTAGTGAGGCCAATGGGGTGCCTTGAGGAGGTGCCTTGGTGAAAACTGTTGATAACATTGTGGGTGACTTAATAGATTGGATGAAATAAAGAGTTGTGAATGTGAAAAGATTGTAGAAAAAAATAGATGTTTGAACTTGAAGATGTGATTTCTTGAGGAAGAGGCTCGATTATTGGATTAGATACCCAATCAGAAGAAGTTGCTAGGGGATCCAATGAACATAAGCATGTGAAAATGGGTCAAAGTAGGGAAGTAAAAACAAGTCAGAAGGAAGAGACACTTTGTATACTGATGTAAATTCCCAAGGGGAGTTTTCATTGACAACAATAGTTGAATGAGAAATAATTTTTGAGTGGTGATGAGATCCAAAGATGGGAAAAGATGCCATGGAATTCGATGGATGTTGTCGTGGATGCAAACAAATCAAAGTGGGGGAGGATTTAAGGTATCCCACAACACTCACCAAGTGCATGCACTCCTTGGGAAAATTCAATTACAAAACAAATGAAGAACACAAGGAAGGAAGCGATAAATTGTGAGAATGAAGACATTTAGGTGCACAATAGTGACATGTATAACCAAGGGGGAACATAACTTAATGTCCTTGGAACAATTGACAGAGACTTGGTGATCTGCGTCAATATCAATGGCCATCCACATATTCCATTGGCCCAAAGAATAGTTTTCATTTTGGCATTTTTTCCTAGTTTTTTGGGTCCTAAAATTCCAGGGCCATTTTGAGGCCCTACACAGTGTTTTTGGGTGCAGAACAAAACTATTGTAGGATTTATCTAGAGTGTGATGAAAACATGTGTATTCCTCATATATTTATTTCCAGCGAACTACCGTTCATCTAAAACAAATATCATATGCAAAAGTTATGACCCTGAGAAGTTGATGTACCAACTTACCCCATCGGGGCCCACATGAATTTTGGCACTTCATCTCCTAGGGTTGGGTTTTTGTATGTTTATGGTTTTATAATTTATGATTTATATTCAAAATGAATTTATAGCCTCATTGTAACCATGTTCGTACGAATGAGCATAGGTGTCACATCTCTTCTCAGAGATAAGCTTCCACCATTCGAGCAAGTTTGTTTCAATCTGCATTTTTACAGTTTCAACATATTATCTTTATTTATAGAAGTCAAGTTTTATTGTATCTATATGTTTTCTATACATCTACATTCTATTTTGTTCCATTTATAAATCTGTATCATGGTATCATATCAGTCTTCTCTTTATTTGTTTCTTTTTGCATGTACCCAATGAGGTCAGGGTATAAGGAGTTGGGACTCAAAGTGGTTAATCCATTGCAAGGCCATTCCCACCGATCACGAAGGCCTCCCATTGTGGAATAAAAGAGAGATGATGGAGCAGTATATCCTTTTAAACTGTTTCTCAAGGAACCCCTCACGCGATAAAGGAACAAGATGATGGATAAATTTACACAGATCCTTCGATGGATTCCAACATGCGACACATCTTCATCAAATCCGGCCCCTTCAAGGTATAACTTAATTTTGATATATCTCTATTTTAAGGCAAGATATATGCAGATGTTGTATATAAATGGTTGAATCTACTAGAAGGGTATTTTTCGGTCCATAATTTTGTCAATAAAGAAAAGATTACCTTTGTGCTCCTTAAGGATGTCCCCAATGTGAAGGATTGGTGGGAAACTTACCGTGAGAAAAGGGCCACTAAGGACTATGCAATATTTTCTATCACCCCCACTTAGAATTCCTTTAGGGATGCTATTAAGGAACAATACTACCCTTTTGGAAGCTACGATGACTGGTATATGAGATGGACAACATTGCGACAAGAATGGGACCAGACAGTACCATATTTCAAAAATATATTCCATACCTTACACACCAATATGGGTATGAAAGACTCCAAATGACATATGGTGCTCAATTACCATGACTGTCTACATATATACATAGAAAAATGGAGTTTCTGGACATCTCATCACTGGGTGCGACATATTGATACATTGTGAAAATCGAGCAAAAATTTAAATAGAAGAACCAAGAGTTTGGATTTGCAAATTACTCACAACAGAAGCAGGGAAAAGGCAACCCCAACCCACAAAATAAAGGATATATTAAGGATGGACTCCCTTAGGACAACCAGTCCAAGATGAAAAAAAATAAGGGTAATGAGAAGATGAAGAAAGACACTGGGAAGTGGTGTGAATTCCATAAAATCCCTTGGAATAACGCTGATGAATGTAGTGGCCAAGATGAAAGACTCAGATTTAGAGGAAGGTTCTAACTCCTAATCATATCTAGATAAATGGAAGCAGATCATTGGTGTAGAACCCAGTTCCATTTTTGCTACCATCAAGGTCCAACCATGTGAACCAGAGGAAATAGAGGAAGGTGAATGCCTTTTTCACTCACAGATGTGGGTGAAGGGTGCTCCACTGTATTTCATTGTTGATAGTGGAAGTCAAAAGAACCTGATATCGAAAAAGGTCATCAAGTGGTTGAACCTGTTGATGAAACCACACCCATATCCCTACACCATCAGGTGGCTTCACCAAGGAAGATACCTCCACACCATCTAATAGTGTCATCTACCCTACGAAATCAATCCCTTCAAGGATGATATGTTTTGTGATATTTTCCCCATGAAGTTTGTAATGTTATTTTAGGCCAACCACATTTGTGGAAACAACATGTTGTATATGAGTCTATACCTCATAGTGTTATTATTACTTTGGGTAGAAAATTGTACAAGATAACAGAGGTAGCTCCACCTACTATTATTTCTTTGATATCTACTAAGAAATGTAGGGAGGTCATTTCCCAGACCGATGGATTTTTCTTCTTCATTATGTTGATTAGGGTTGGTTGTCATTGATGTCAACCCTTGAAGAAAGCCCCATGGCACAAACGTTGGGTAATGGACCTAAGATTGTTTGATGTAAAGATGACTCGTTATTTTCTTTTCATGGTTGATAATAAGTAGAAATGGATGAAATCCAAAGTGGTCCCCTTATGGTGAAATCCCTCATGGGAAGACGCTTTGCGGATTGAGTTATCCTATAAGTATGGTTAGATAACCCATGCTTATTTGTGGAATAATGAGATAAATGCCAATGAATTTGTCAGTGAAACTATCCTATATAAATAGTGCTTGTCATTCCATTTCCGTTGTTATGTGGAACGTCACATAACTCCTCACAGTTAGAGAGTTATGGCCATGAGAAGTTGGAGAACCCAGGTTTGGGTAATGGACCCAAGTTTGTTTGATGGATAATGGTATGAGTTTTGATATATTTTCAGGTAATAATATTCTATATGGATATTACATTTCATTCCATTTCTGGTGTTTTGTGGAACGTCACATAAATCCTCACGGTTTGAGAGTTATGGCCTTACGAAGTTGGAGCACCCTCATATGTCATCTAGAAGCCCTAAAAGGTCAAAGTAGTCAAAGTGGTTTAAGAGATTTTAAAAGGTAAATAATAAAGTGAAGTGATGAGTGTACTATAATTCAAAATGAATACAAAATAAATTAATTCAATGATAAATTTAATGGAGAAATTAGAAGTGGGTTAACCCTAAAATAAGGAAAGTGGGCAAAGTGACCTAGAAGATGTTTATAAGGAAGCTACTTGGAGAGTATAAATAAGAGGCAAGACTCTCTCATTTAAGACACACTTGAGAATATTGAATACCTATAGGTGTCTAAGGTAACCAAAGGATATCTAAGCCGAATTTATGAGGAAAGTGAAGAAAAGAAGGCCGAAATTCAAGGAAAGATAAATTCTTTTGATGATGCTTTCTAAGGTATGTTTTTTTCAGGTCATCTCACCATTTTCGCAATAAAGTTTTTTATAGAATGATTCAGCTCGTAACATTTCTCTTCCATTGAGGAAACGTATCCAAGTATCTGTGGTAAAAAAATCATCTTCTGGGTTGTTGTATTTTTGGAGTTACACTCCGTGGAAAATAGGGTTTCTGGCTAGTCCCGAAACTAGTCAAAAACAAGTGTTTTGGGTAAAAACGTCATAAATTATTCACAACAGATCAAAATTTACTAAGAACAAATGTGTTGGTTAGAGTACACTCTTTAGTATTCTGTGTAATAGTTTCATATCAATTCAACAATTATTCCGTTCGGGGCACGCTCTACAAGGTCACTCTCTAAAATAAGGCAAACTTCAGCAAGGTGTGCCATTTTTTCTATAATCCCTTTTATAAGAGGTTCCAAGTAATGAAACCTAGAGGAATTGTATAAAACACATTGAATAACATTGTATATCAGTTTCAGATCTTTATTCATTACAAGTACAAAGTTATGATTATTTCAAGTTAGGGTTGTTGACTAGTCCAAAACTAGTCTTGTGAGACTAAAGAAACGTTTGATGAAAATCCTAGTCTCTTGTTGTTAAAGTTAAGGAAGGTTTGCAGGTATGTGATCATATACACTAGTTCTATTACATATTTACAAATCATATTTGGATGATGAAATTGATGAGGACTTTTGGTTGAGGTACAAGTTGGGTACATGGTTGAGATAAGTAGTTGATGAGTTGGCACATACATGAGGTGTATAGTTGATGATGTTGGTACATATTGATGATTCATAGTTTATGAGTACTTGAAACATGATTGGTACATAGTTGGTACATGGTTGGTTGCACTTGTTTATGGTACAGGTTAATTACAAGCTATTTGGTACAGGTTGGTGCATGGTTGATGCACTTGTTTATGGTACATGTTGATTACAAGTTGATGTACAGGTTGATGCATGGTTCATGTTTATTGGTACATGTTTACAATGGTATATCTCATAGTGATAGTGTAACAGTGGTTCCATCATTCTACTTCTACTTCAGGGCAGTTGGATGGGGCAAGGACAGGTGGTTGTAGCCACCTTTCGGTTGTAGCCGGAGAACATAGGGGGTTGTAGCCTCCTTATGGTTTTAGCCATAGAATTGGGGAGTTGGAGATTCCCTCAAGTTGTAGCCTAAGAAACTAGGGGGTTGGAGCTTCCCTCAGGTTGTAGCCTAAGAAACTAGGGGGTTGGAGCCTCCTTCCAGTTGTAGCTGGAAAACAAAGGAAGTTGGTGCTTCCAATGAATGTAATTCTTCAAGACATATACTATAAAGAGTTATGTGGTTTTCTCCCAATTTGGGTTTCCACGTAAAATACTGGTGTATTTTGTATGTATGTAATTGTTCATTTGTTATTGCTCATTATTGGATAATAATTCTACATTGATATAACAAATGGATTATTTGGAGAAAACGGATTATAATTACGCTACTACTAATTCACCCCCCCTCTCAGTAATCCAACACATTTTTCACTCTCAAAGTGAATAGAAGGTCAAAACCACATCCATGGCCTTTGCATAGGGCCTCTCCAAAAAACATAAGCAAGTGGACAAGATCATGTAAGAATACAAAGACATATTCTCCTCACCCACCGGGGTGACAGGAAACTATCAGGTTAAGAATTCAATCAATCTAACCCTTGATGTGCCTCTACTCAATGGTCCACTCTATTGTCACTCTCTAATGGAAAATGAGGAAATTAAGTGATAAATCCAAGAGCTGGCTCAAAACGGGCACATCTGACCTAGATCCTCACCTTGAGGGAGACCAATTGTACTTGTACAAAAGAAATATGGGACTTGGTGACTCCGCATTGATTATAGGGCCCTAAAAAAAATCACAGTCAGGAACCGGTACCCAATTCCCCAAATTGACGACCTTCTTGACCAGCCAAGGGAGCCAAGTTTTTCAACAATATTGACTTGAAGTTTGGCTACCACCATGTCCCAATAGAACAGACTAATGTATGGAAGACTGCTTTCAAGTCCAAACAAGGTCTTTTTGAATGGCTAGTCATGCCCTTTGGTTTGACAAATGCTCCAACAACTTTCATGAGATTGATGGACGATATATTACGACCCTTCACCAATTATTTTGTGGTGGTATATCTAGATGGCATAGTCATCTTCAACAAGAATCAAGAAGAAAAATTGTATCATATTCAACAGGTCCTTCATACTCTACGACAACACAAAATATATGATAACTTGGAAATATGCTCCTTCAGCATGAACATGGTCCAATACACATGCTACATTGTTGATGAGCATGGTGTGCATGTGGATCTACACAAGATTCAAGTCATTCATGATTGGCCATCCCTGATCACACTAAATGAGCTTCAAATTTTAATAGGAATTGCCAAATTCTATCACAAGTGTTATCCCCAACTCCTAGGTATAACTAAGGTGATGATGTCTTGACGCCCTCAAGTTGAAGACATTGAGTACCGAGAGATAGCTTGACCAACAGTGTGGAATTTCACAGACATAGAACCACCTCACCACCATATCTCCAGGTTGATCATAATGGTATCCACCACATCAACTAGCCTCTGGAAGACATTGGGTCTTTCTCCATGAGCTATAGGTCAGGTATTATGGTGAGTGTCATTTCAATATTTGAGGCATCTGAGTTTGTTGCATCTATTACTGCTTTTGATTTTTTCAAATTTTATTGGACATTATTCTTGTCAGAAAAATTGATCCATGCAAACACATACCAATATCCCTAGCTTGGGAACCGAAATCTAGAACAAAATAGGAAAAAACATATAACTTTCCCTAGGTTTATGTAATAAAAAATACTAGCTAGACAGATCTCACACCTTTTATGTAATTTCTTCTTTTTTCCTTTTTACGAACAATGTTGCACCCTATGAACAAGAAATATATGACATGGTCATAGGCTACTATGATTCAACCTATTACATTCAATGATTTCATAGGTTGTAAAGCAACACAGTGGGATACCTACAAAAATTAGGGTTTTTAAAGGAATATTCCATAGTTTCATCTCTTTAGGAAAGGTTTTTCTTCCATCTTATTAAGGGATTAAGGCAATAATCCTTTGAATGACAAAGGGTAGGTGCACATAATCAATGGTCATAGTTGTGATGAAAATAATGTGTAACAGAATGCCCGCCAAATTATGAATTTATAAAAGGAGTGGTATCTGAAATACTTTGTCGTGTGGGTGTTGAAACAAGGAGCACAACGGTCGGAAACCTGTCAACAACAAACAAGGAGTTACAATACAATAATATATCATTACTAAGGTAGGACTTCCCATACCCATAATACAAGTGACTCAAAGCATAAGTGTTGACATGCAAAGATCCATGTAAAATAAGATAGGTCATGTCCATGAAACATACATCATGGATCCATACCATAATGTCTCAAATATGAACGTATCCACCAAAAATACACTATGGATATATGTCATAAAAACTCAAATTTGAAAACAGCCTCGAGACATACACCGTGGATCTATGCAATAGTACATACTCAAAATACACCATTGCAACCTGGATCTATTAGGTAGGATTTAGGGTCTTTGTCTCTACTATTCCATACTATGAATATAACCATGTGAATAAAGGTTTCAAAGTCGAACATGGTAGAAACCATCTGATTACTAGTCAATGATGAAAATCATTAATAGATGCGAAAGGAACCATCAATAATGATGATGGCCCTTAAAGTACATAAGTACATTCTATGGAGTGTGAATAGTTGATTTGATGTCGAACACCCATAGAATCATTTGAATGAAAGTCAATGATGAAAAAATGTCATTGAAGGTGAGGAAACTTTCCATTGAGGCATGAAAGCTACAAAGTATTGCAGGGTTTATAAACCAACTTATCATAGGAGGGCCTTGATGTATCCCCCATCAATGATGTGAAATGGGTACAAATATTTGATGTAGATTCAAGCACAGACCAATTTAGGATTGACTCAGGGATGATCAATGAAATAGAAGGATTAAGGATTGCAGAACTGGCCAACACAATACAAGGATTTCCAGGTTGAACTTCTCTTGAACATATTGACGACATGACAATTTTCTTGGAAACACCGACTCAAAAAAAGCATCATAGACCAAAGTGTAAACTTATAAAGGAGTATGATCAACAAGAGATGAGCGGATTTCCCAACCTTGACACAAGGAGTTAAATGACTTCATGTTCAAGAATGACTTGCTACCAGAGAATTAATACATATTTAATACATATTCCCTTCCCAATTCCCCCCCACAATTTCTGGAACGTACCTCTTTTTTTTTTACACAAGCTTGAGTATAACATATGTTGTAGTATAAACTCATCCTTTGGATGGGTCCTTCAGAGCATTTTTAATGAACCCTAGGAAGGAATGGTTCAGTCCCATATGGGTATTTCAATGTATGTTTTACGAGTCCATAGAAAGTAAACTCAGTGGTATTTCATGTTTAGGGTGTTTGAAAAACACTTAAATAAAAATACAAGATTAACTTTTTCGTAAATTTAGTCTCCCAAGCCCAAAAACGTATAAAATAATACCTAGGAGAACTCTTCTAGCCATGATTGACTAGAGTATTCATTTTTTGTAATTAACTGTCGAGACTGAAAAAAGGGTTAAACTATCACTCGACGGATGCCATTTCAAATCCTTAAATGACTGTGAAAGGAGACAATCTCACTTGCCAATCTTTTCATATTTAGAGAGTCTGAAAAGATCTTAAAGGAAACTCCAAAGAGTTCATTTTTTGTATAATTTTTATGAGTTTGAAACAATGATAAAAGTATACTCGATAATCTATTCTCATGTATTAATGAGCATGGGAAAGAACAAAGACTAATCTTGGTAATCTATTCTCATGTATTTATTAGCACAATAAAGAATAAAGACTAAGTTCGGTATTGGTTTCATTTTTACACAAGCTTGAAACAAAGTAAAACTATGCTTTGGTAGGTTTTATTTGTTCGCAAGCTTGAAACTAAAAACTAATTGTGCTTGGAAATTCCCATCGTAATTTCCAAAGGTGTCAAGTGATAGCCATGGGTGGTTGGCACTTCCCCCCCAACTTACGAAGCTACCAGATTAACTCTAGCATGAGGTTTAGAGGATAGAGACATGCCCCCCAAGCTTCATTTCATCAACAAATATGATGTGGTTACCAATTTTTGTACCTGATTAGACATATGGATAATAATAGGTAAATGTTCACCAGAGGAAGAGAGAGGATCAACCAAGGTTGAGCATACTGCAAGAGCCTTTTTCTTATTGAAATTTGAAAACATAGGACATGTCACCACATAATTAACCTAAGGTGGGGTGGATACCACTATATTGGGAACGTTCAAGGAATTCAGAAGGTTTTCCTTCATATGAGGGATAATGAATGAAATATGGTCAATGGTCACAAGGTTTCCGTTATTAGTGAAATACATCACTCGAAAGAGTGTGGACACATTAGCCTTTATAGCATAAACATAGTCTCTCCTGAGGAGTAAATTAAAATACAAGGGTCCTTGGACTATCATCACATCAATATGCACAATTTTCCCTCCTAAGGTAACATGTAATTGAGGAAGGATCCATAAATATTCACTATCTCTTCTATCAAAAGATAACTGATTCTAGTTAACAAGAACAAGTTGAGGGGGACCGAGCCCTTTCCAAGCCATTGAGGATAAAATACTAATAGAATAACCTTCATATACTATAGTGTGACATATGTTTATATTGAAAACCTGCACAATTATTTCAGAAGGCAGGAAGGAAGGAAAGAGAGGTCATGTGAGTCTATTCCAATCAAAGAAAATGATCTCACTACTTGGAGGGGGTTCCGTGGGAACAGATGAAATTCCCCCTAGTCTAGAAGAATTTGAAGAGATGAGAAAAATCTAAGCAATATCGAATTCACTCTTCAAAGAAAGAGTGGGATCGACCGATGATGGAATTAAATTGAGTGCTTTAACTTCACTCTTCAAGGGAAGAGTGGGATAGACCAATGATGGTGTCAGATTGACCAATTTATCTTCACTCTTCAAGGGAAGAGTGGGATAAACTGATGATGGTGTCATATTGACCACTTTAACTTCACTCTTCAAGGGAAGAGTGGGATCGAATGATGATGGTGTTAGATCGACCATTTGATCAACTGGTGGCGAGTTGGGAGAGAACCTACCGTAAGTAGTTGGAATTTGTTGTTGGACATCATCAATATTTTCCAATAAACATGAAGCCTCATCCATACGATGGAACATGTAAGTTTGATGACTTCCTTCACATAACATACAAGGAAATTTGACTCTACTTTTATTTTCCTCAACTATACTATGACTATGACTAGTTGATGGGTTTTCATTAGTATGATGTCCAGAGGTTGGCGATGTGGGTTTTTGAGAACTCGTAGACCACAATTCTAAGACTTTGGATAAACCAAGGAAATAATTAAGAATATGGTCACCATTACAAATCCTTCAATGTAATTTTGGATTATGATTTGTCTTCATGTTCTTGATGATATCATCAACACTTGCAACATGATGAATAGCAGTTGGTTGTTTATTTCCAACATGACCTGCAACGGTTGGAAGTTTGTCCCCTTGCTTATTTTTCTTCTTCTTAATATTCCTTTTATTCTTCTTTTTATTTTCCTGGTTACTAGATTCATATATTTCATTAGGAGAAGAAGAACATAGGGAAGAAGACCTGACAGGCGAAGAAGAAGAAGGGTCAACATGAGGTTGATGTTCTTGGGGTGGAGTTCTTTCATCTGGAGCACCTTGTGCATTCAATATTATCAGAGTGAGAAACAACCATATCGGTAACCCAATAGTGAATCCTGGAAGACTCAAAGTGGCAATAAAAGGAGGACCAACATTTCCATAAGAAGGAAAAACAAAAGGTTCCCCAGGGAAAGGGGTCCTTGGGTTGGTTGTTATGAGAAATGATGCCATATATACAAACTCAACCTAAGGTTTACAAGGGAAAACAAGAAACACAGGATAAAAGACTCCAAGAAGAAAAAATCAAACAAAAACCTTCTCATAGTGAACGCAATAGTTGGTGATGAAATCCAATGTTAGAAGATAAAAATAAGAATGGGATGAGATACAGAGAGTGGATCAGTTACATTGACGATCTTATTAACAAACTTACACCTTGGTGCAAGTTCCCTCATAGTATAACCATGGGTTACCCTCCAAGGATCCTGAGTGATTTTGACCAATGTACGTTCCTGGTACAACAAAGAATTTCCCCTTCGCCATCACCTTGTGTATGAACCCTAAATATTATGGCCACTAAGGGCACCACTTACAACAAAAAAAGTATAGGAAAATAGTCGACAGTCAGATATAAACGCAAGAGCAAGGTCGTTTAAGACCTGCAATCCCCTTGAGAAGTGCTTCCTATAGATGTGTGATCCTCTCAAGTGATCCCGAAGTGTCTTTCGACACCATTTGTAATACATGCATACCACTCCACCAAGACCAATGAAGCAGAGTTAGTTACTCTGTTGTCCCCAATATGACCTCATGATTGACCCTTCTGTGAGAATGGTTTCCCAGAACAATGATGCATCAAATGTATTTCTCTCCCTAACTTAGGATTCTAGATTTTTTTATATATTTGGAGAGTTATCCTCAACACCTATTCCAAATCCCTATAACTAATCTAATGTATGTTTACTACCAGTGAAAAGTATTGTTTTCTAAAATATTTTAATTAGTGCATTAATTTTATGGTTGTTGTTTACTCACACGTAAAATGGCATGGAAAAGATGATGTTTTGACCGATTCCAAACCATGCAAAGAAATGGAAATGCAATGTTTCACTTCGATGAAATCTATATTACAAGAAGGAGAAAACCTTTTATATTCCTGGATGCATAATGTCCCAAATTCATTAAACCAAGAGGCTCACTACTCAAAATGTTTCTTCCCAAAGAAACTAAAAATTCCCACCAACTAAATCGATGCAATAATCAAAACTTTTTATTCCAAATATAGAGATAAATACATCAAAATAGAAACAATTCTCTTTAAAAGAAAAATAAATCCAAGCAATGTATTTTAAAACGACTTATTCAATAAAAGGAAGAAGTTATCTTTCACTAAATAATTCACAATAAAATTATTTGATAAAAGAAATTAAGATCCATATTGAAAGACAATCAAAGAAAAAGATAAGAGATTATAACCCTTTCAGAAGAAAGAAAAAATGCTAAAAACAAAGCAAGAAATAATGAAATATTTTATAAAAATCTCAAAAAATTGCAAAAATGGCGAAAAGGAAGAGTTAAGACTGCAATGATCAATATCAGGACTGAATAAGAAAACCAAACAACCAATACAAAGCCAAATATGAGCTCATTTGAAAGAGAAACAAACAAATTTGTTTCTATAGGATTGTCGCGATCTATAATGAAGAAAAGTGTGACAATAACAAGTGTCACAAACTATAGACCAACACAGTGTGACAATGTTGCAATGTCTCTCAAAGGAAAGTGTGACACAAATACAAAGAATGATCTTTTTTTATTTTTTCCAAAAATTCCTGTAGGTCTCGGGTCTGAGAGTCAAGCTAGATCACCCAATGACTTAGGAGGTTAAAATAAACAAAAACAAGGTAAATGCCAAAGCAAAACCAAGAGAAAAAAATGTTCCCCAGTGGCGTTGCCAATTTTGTTGTCAGACAAATCGTTCTATGCAGACATAGGACAATCTCCCTATCTTGGGAACCCAAAGCTAGAACAAAACATGAAAAAAATATATGACTTCCCCTAGGTTTATGTAATAAAATATACTAGCTAGTAATAGCTCACACCTTTTAATCGATGACTGTCCTTGCTAGTTGTAGTTTCCATCTCTGTCTTAATACTTGTGGGTGATAAATTGTAAGAAAATACAATCCAACAAGAGTGAAAGAAACAAAATTATAATTTGATAAAATCCATGCAAATGATCAAGGAGAAATGTAAGAAAGATAACCTAAAATGGATAACATTTGTGGGAAATAACATATACTGTTGTATTAATAATAATGGAAGAGATTAAAACCAGAGCCTTGATGTTGTGAAGTACCTCCCAATGATTCCTTTCTCCAACACACATCCTTTTCTTCTATGAGTTATGACACCATAGGTTTGATACCAGCCCTTACAAGTCAAAAGTCATCTTAACAATGCAGAAGCTAAAGCCATGATTGACGACAATTCATGATTGATTGATTGATTGATTGATTGATTGATTGATTAGGTTTCTTCATGATAGATGCTTCCTTTTATAAATTTGAAAATTAAGGGATAAGAAGGTTAGGATGAGAGGTTAGGATCTCACCCAATAAGCAATACAGGTGAGATCCAAACTGATCGGAGGACATCTCATCCTCAAAGCATATATTCTAGAAACTTCTCAAATTTCTTCTTTTTTCCTTTGTACGAACAATTTTGCACCCTATGAACAAGAAACATGTGACACTGTCCTAGGATACTTTGCTACAACATGAAACATTTAATGATGTCATAGGTTGTAAAGGAACACAGTATGACACCTTCATAAATCAGGGTTTTTAAAGGAATATTCCATAGTTTCATCTCTCTAGGAAAGGTTTTTCTTCCATCTTCTTCAGGGATTAAGGAAATAATCCTTTGAATGAAAAAGGGTAGGTGCACATCATCAATGGTCATAGATGTGATGAAAATAATGTGTAACAATTATTCTCTTTTCCATGTTTCGCTTTAGTGGTTCACATTGTGCCCTAGCAAGTGTGTCACCCATAGGGATAGGTATTATACTAGGAGAACCTTTTGAAGAGTCATCATGCCATTCCTAACCATACTTGTCACTTTCCACATTTCATTCCCTCATCTCCTCACCTTTTTGGTTTCTCGGGTGTACTAACCCAAGAAGGGGTTATCTCTCACTTCATGGGAAGAAGGGGATGAAGGCCCAGAGGATTTTGGATGGAAAAAGATAAAAACCAAACCATTAACCTTATACATGATTTCCTAGGGATATCGAGGATAATGAAATGTCTCTCATAAGAAACTAATGTGACCCGTGAAAATAAATATAACAAAATTCCAACCAAGGAGGAGCACATGTGGGCACTGTTTTTATTGCTTAGGTAGAAGCCCCACACATATTTCCAACTTGGGAAGCATTATGTGACAAGGGTAGAGTCAATGTGGGAACATTTTTTCATACTTAGGTAGAATCCCTGCCTTGGCTTCAACCTTGAAACATCCTAAAAGAATAAAAGGCAATAAATGGGCTTGGAAAAAGGTTCAACACACTGTCTACAATGGCACCCATAAGTGAGACACTACAACCCCTTGTATGTCATGAAAATCATTCCCAAAAGTCTTCCCCTAATCCATGACACATTTCCCACATGAATTAGAGGGAGTTCCCCTCAGGAAACACCCCTAAACTTGAGGAACAATTCACCCAATAGGTCATTTTGTCAACCCTCCCATACCTAAACTTGGAAAATTGCATAGGGTATTTGAGCATTAGTTTATTTTTATGAGGTGGTTTGGATGTACTTGCTTATATGTCTCTTGTACTGGTTTGAGTTACTCATCATGATGCTTTGAATTGATATCCTTAGAGCGCGTATCCATTTGTCTTTGAGGGACCCATCTGGTGGACAGTTTTGGAGGAACAAACCTAGCTTGGGCTTCCATGGGGCTTGAATCCCAC
This sequence comes from Picea glauca, assembly GCA_000966675.3. NCBI lineage: Eukaryota > Viridiplantae > Streptophyta > Pinopsida > Pinales > Pinaceae > Picea > Picea glauca. Next base: position 260,578 of record JZKD02S1662712.1, read on the forward strand.
ATGTTGGATGCCAAGGGCTCACATGATGGATCATAGATACATGAATTTGGAGGCCTATAGGAAACCTTGGAGGATCTTACCTAGACCCTACCGCCTAAACCATTTTCTATAAAGAGGAAAAATGTCACCTTCTTGGAGCTTGAAGTCACACATGGGTTAGGATGTGGTGGTGATATGACACTTGGAACTTTGATGAGGATTGAAACCTTGATTTAGTGGATATAGGTCCTAGCTTTGGAATATGGATTTTTGAAGACCAACATCCATTCTCCAATCTCAACGATTTTCCAAGAGGGGCCTAAAGGTTTCCTTTAAAGGGTGACATCTTACCCTTTAGGGTTTCTCTATGTGCAAATTATGAATTATTTAATATTATTTTTTTCAAGGGGAAATATTAGGGTTGTTGACCCCTTATCTTGTGGTTTACCCTAAATTATGTGGACAAACTACATTTAGAATATTTTGTATAAATAAAGATCATTTGCATCTCATTTGAACCATAGCTCTCCCATTGTGAGAAGCCTTCCTAGATGGAATTTTCTCCCTATTTGGGAAATTTCTATCTCTTGTGATTTTGTTATGGTTTCTTCATGATATTGGTGGGAGAAGTAGTGCACTACCACTCTTGGAGCCTTTCTCTTGCATTTATGGTGGATTTATATTTGTAAGAGGAGGTTTATCTTGTCATTTCTTGGACTAGGTAAGGATTTTATCTTGTTGATGCTTCATTGCTTGGTTACAAGTTTGATTTTCTATACTTATTGGGGAGTATAAGGATTTACATCCCCATCATTATCTATCATTTTTTTCTAGAATTTATTTGTTGCACATAGTTTTACTAGGAGAAGTAAAAAGGTTTACAACCTCCTAGTACTTCTTAGTAAACATTTCTTATCTTGGGAAGTAAAATGGATTACACCCCCAAGGAGATAACATTTTTCAGGTATTTAATCCTTTGACTCTAGAACCCAATATCTAAATGCACTAAAAATAATTGCATTGGAGAAATAAAATCTTGCATTGGTTAATGTGAAAACTCGAGATTTTAAGGTTGTCTAAATTGGAATCAATTCTATGCTTTATATGATTGGTTGAGCCACTAGGCTGTCACATTTGGATAAGTTCATCTTTATATTTCCATAAAATTTCATCTACAACCATCAGGGATACAGAAACCCTAACACAACTTCCTTAATAAATCACAAACCAATTGTCGAAAGTTGCTAAAAGTTTGCCCCTATAATCTACTAACCCTAGCACACTTTTTGGGTATTGTTGGAAATTTTTGGTTGTTGATCTCTTTTTTGTAATGAATTGTTTTCTACATCAATAAGGCTGCAACTATATCTCCGCAATACTATTTTATTCAAGCTTTGTTTCATGCTAAAGTCTTGATATTTCGTACTTGAGTTAACTAGTCATTGCTAGCTTGTCTCTTACAATCTCAAGTAGACTTTTAGCATATTTATTTGAAAATCTCATTATAATTTTATTGTTGATATCTATTAATTTTTATTTCTGAAATTAGGGAGAACAATCTTAAATTTCTTTTCCAACATAATATTGGTCTTGTTTCTTCATTTTCCTTGTGTCTCAGGTGTTGATACTGAGAGGGGGGTGAATCGGTATCAAGTACAATTTAAAACCTTTTTCAACTTATACTTAAACCATTCAACTATATCCAATTAGAAATGAACAATAGTATAAAGTTACACCAATACACCACAATACACCATGCACAATATATGAGAAATAATCAATAGTTATTGTTCAAGGGAAGTAATGACTTCCAAAGGTAGTTACAGCTTCCAAATGTAAAGGGAGGGATAAACCTCCAAGTGGAAGATACAATCCTCCAATATCAAGAGAGATTTGAACTCTTCATCCTTACCCCTTCCTTCCACCCAAGAATATATGAGAGATAATAAAACTTTACATTAAATCATCACCATCAACCAATCATCACATAGAACCCAATAATGCTTCCTGAGACTTCTTCAATTTC
>JZKD02S1662712.1:267930-306843 GCA_000966675.3 Picea glauca
TTCTCATCTCCGTGAAATGCTTCTGGGTAACACTGTCACCACTAGTCACCATGCCAGGGCAGTTTTCCCCAGCTATTCTCTTGAAAGAAAAAGCAATAAGACAAAGAGTAAAAAGGCATTGAATGGGATAGGAAACAATTTCATCCATGACGAGGTGAATCTTACCCTCTTCAAAGGAACCCATAGGTAAGACCTACATTTCCCTGTCATCATTGCACCCCTTTCCCAAACATCCCCCACACCATCTCATGCACTTACATGACCTATATTGGTATTCACCTTGAAACACCCCACACCTAAGGAGAAATGTCCCAATAGGACATCCTGAAACCCTCTCCAAACCTGGCTTGTAGAATAACATAACGTCTTTGAGCACTTGTTTGGGAAAAGGGTGGTTTTATGCAAATGTTTGGGTAACTTGATTATTAGATGTGATTAACATTTCCATGATCCTTATGAATTATGAGCCCATGGAGGGAATACTTGTTTTTGTTGTAGGACCATGCCCGAAAGATAGGTACATGTGGGGAGATGATTATCTCATACCTCCATAGGGTTAATAGCACACCAGATGGATGTTGAAACCCCAACCAGGGGAAGAGACATACCAGAGGCTTGCACCAGAGAAAAGGGAGGATGTTCTACCAGAGGCACTTTCGCAGGCATGGACCTAGGGGGGTCTTTCCCTCTCACCATGACTCCATCCCTTGAAGGCCCCTAACATCATCATTCATAGCCTTGACGTTATCCAGTTGAAGTATCCAACACGAGGACGACTTTGGTTGGCATGTGTGGCAGTCCTGAGGGGTTTTGAGCCCCAACGTTTCACTTTGGAGGCCTAGCGTTTGAGGAGGGAGGATAACATCACCTGATGAGGGGCATGGCATCACCCTAAAAAGATGAGTTTAGGGTTTTATTTGTCAAGTTTATGTAAAATTGGATTTTTCATGTAAATAGGCCATGTCAGCCTTTTTTGACCTAAAATGTAATTAAAGGTCATTTGTAATGTATAAATAAGAGATCAAACTCTCATTTTTATTCATCATCTTTCACACACACAAGTGTGAGGTCTGAAATTTGGCCTCTTTTAAGGCTTATTGGCTGAACTAAGTGGTTCACAACTCTTGGAGGGAGGTTTTATTGGTGAATTGTTTCATTTTCATGGTGGAAAGTCTTCAACTAGGGATTGTGACTAGATTATTCTTGGTGAATGTACGTAGAAATATGCAATCCTTATTTATTTTAATGGTTATGGTATCTTTTAATTTTCTTTTATAATATTATGAAATTGCTAGTGTGAAACCCTAGGAGAAAATCACATGTTATTGTCCTTCTCTTAATAGCTCTGGACCTACTTGATTTTGCAACATTTTTGCTAGAAGACACCTCCATTGAAGCATATACTAGGGACCTAAATTAGTATCACTCTAGTACTATTGCTTCATTAATATTTCATTTTATTTCAATATTAACCTAAATAAGAAGGAAAATCACTAGGGCCTAGGGTTACCTACTTCCTAGTAACATTTTTCCTTCTAAGGTTTTGGATGATTGAGGCCTTAGGTTACTAACACCTCAACCATCCTACCTCTTTTATTTATCTCATCCATTATCATTTGTTTATTCCAAATATTGTCACTGCAGAAGTGACTGCATTTTCCCTAAAGGAACTAGTTCATACATTACAATTGATTGATTGATGGAAACAACTTTCAAACCATCTACTTCAAGATATCTAGTAACCACTTCTAACATTAGATTAGGATAACTTACTAATTATCTTGTTGTTGTTACAAAATATAGCTACAACCATCTATGAAAGTAGTAAAAGAATCTTAAAATAAAATGTTAGAGATGATTTTACATTGCCTTCATTGTTTCTGACATATACTAGCATATTGTCAATTTTAGGTTATCATTCTTGTACATTATTGAAGCTTTAATAAGGCATAATTGTGAAACTTTTTCTATATATACATTGTTGTAATAAATATTTATGTTGCTTCATATTTTATTATCATCTTATGCTTTTATTCAAAGTCCATGGTTTTGTGAAGCACTAACATCAATTGGTACTTGCAAATAATGTTTTTCTTGTTGTCTTGTTCTGGGCAAGTACACTTAAGAAAATATTTGCTTCATTTTATTAAAACCTTTGGGAATTTATGATCAAAGTGACTTGTGAGAGGGGAAGAAATTTCTTGATACTATTACATTTTCCTTCTCAAACCCCCAGGTCACCGGGGACATCTCCCCTAGGATACTACCCCTAAAGAGAAAGAGGTGTCTTATTTAGGTGATAGTGATAGGACAACCTCCCATTATGACAATTTATTATTCACTTGCCTTTGGATTTTAGGCAAGTACAAATTGCGTGATAACATTTTGGCGTCGTTGTTGGGGAACACTAAGTCAATTCTCCTCAAAGATGAAATTTTTTGATAATCCATTCCTCAAAATCCTCTATCCTACAAATCTTACCTGGTGACTCAATTGAGGGTGATTCCCTCTTTTATCTTTGATTGTCCATAGAAGGATTATCTGGCGAATACATTGATGATAAATCCTACCATGGCTTCAAATTTGACATGAAAAATTCCGAACCCTTAGAAATGAGTAAAATCTTGGGATACCCTCAACAAATGCCTCCGAGGTACAAACAATGGCTCCAATGGTAGTGATGGGGTTAGAGACTACAATCACACAGATTATTTTTGGGATTTCTTTCAACTCCACCCTATCAGTGATGATGCTGAAGATTTGGCAATGAAAGTTTTCTCTGCCACTCTTCATGGAAATGCTAGGAAATGGTATGATAATCTCCCTGATGCTAGCATCACATCTATGTACCAGTTAGAAGAAACCTTTCTCAAGATATGGGGTTTTAATTTGGAAGATATCCAAATGCTACTAAAAATACTCGAGTATATAAAACAAACTAAGAATGAGATGATCAGGGAATTCCATAATAGGTTTGGAAATTTTCTATGGAAAATTCCTAAAAGCTATTGTCCTAAAGATAGATACCTCATTTACCTCTACACCAATGCACTTCTAGTGCATTTAGGGTTTCTCCTTAGTAAAAATGGGCCAAAAACACTCCATGAATCTCATAACATGGATTTAGAAATCGAGGAAAATATCTCCTTGTCTAAGGGAGGACACTTCTTTACCCTAGATACACTTAGTCTAGAGAGATTAGTTTCCCTTGATATATTTGAAGGAAGGGAACATGTCATCAACCAACAAGAAGTTGAGGAGAGAAATCCTAATGAGGGTGTCCAATCCCATGAGGAAGGGAAATAATTTTCTCATGGTTCTACCGAGGATAACGAAGACATGGTTGAAGAGAAAGATTCTGAAGATATCAAACATGATGATGAAGTATTGATGTCTGCTCCTCCCACTAATGAATCCATTCACAAGCCTATTCCTCCCACACAAAAAGAAGAGGATGAGGTGAGTCACTTTCCTTTTCATGTTTTTGATAATGCCTTATTATATGATTCAGAGAGGGAAGAGAAAAGGGAATCTTTGGACAAGAAAGATCCTCCTTATTATGTATATACAAGTCACGAGGACAAAACAATGATGCATGTTGTTCTAGTTAATGGAGTTATCCAAATCCTCGAAGCTCCTACAAAAGAAGAAGTAAATACAATAATTTATTTTCCTTTCCAAGAATCCGATGATGCTTTACATTATGATTTGGAAAGTGAAGAAGTGTTATAGGATCCCTTGGATGTTTTAAACCCTTCATGTTATGATAAATTTGATGACTATTTTGATAATATTGATGAATTCATACATGTCATAAAGTGTAAATGGGATGTGATTGGATATGGTGGGGATCCCATTTACGAAATTGAGGGTAGTTTCCAAAAGTTTCCTTTACAACTATCATATGAGGTTACTAATAGTTTTTACATTTGGAAACATGGAGATGACATGATTACAAACCTTTTTCAGACACCCGAGGATGACCTGGTGCTATGTTCTCCTAATGCTTTTCGTTCATACCTTGAGGATTTTGATGAATATTCCTTTGAGCACTTGGATTTATTCCATGAAGAAGATTATCAACCACATTTGTTCTTGGATATTAATAAAGGTGAGGAAATCGCTTCTCCAAAGAAGGATCCTTATGACAATGTCTTCCATCACCCTTTGACTATTTTATCTCATTGTGTCACTAAAGCTGTAGTTTGGAAGCATGCCCTTTGTCTTAAGTTTTATTTGAGGAAAATATTACTTGTAGAATTCAAGGATAGGTTGAATACCTCAAGAATATGTTTGTTATCTCAACCTTCCAACCTTCCATTAATAAATTATCAGTCATCCCCTAGGTTCTTGTTGGTTCCTTCCCATACCTCATATTTTGACAACATCCATGGTACCCAGCCTTCAGACTCTTTGAGTGATTCTATTGAACCTTTCATTTTTCACGATCCCTTTCTGATATGGATTGAGAACTTTCCTAAAGGTGAGAATTGACATGTTTTTGCCCCTCCCTCCCACCTCCATGAGCTAGACCTTATGATTTACGATGATATAATATATTTTCTAACTCATGTTATTTTTGTGCTTGACTTATAATTGTTTTGGTTTATGAAGAAGCACATAGGGATGTATTATGAGACATTACTAGGATGGTTTCACTGACTATTTAACTACACCTAGTATTCAACCAACAGGTAAGTAGAGGTAAGTAGGTAGGCAATCTTCATTCATTGTATATACTATCTGCATTTCATGCTACAATAGTTGTATTTCCATTTGTATATATGACTGCTTAACTTGTATTTAATTTTATCATATATGAGCCAGGGGTTATTGTTATAGGATAAATCGGTAGGTGCGGACACTAATTGATCTCCCTAGATCCACCTAGATCTAGAACAAAACACACCAGAACATGATGCTTTCCTTAAGTTTTAGATATTGAATTTACTAACTAAAGAGGGATAGGTGAAATACCATTTAAACGTCGCTTCCTCTCGCCATCATCATTCTATCTCCGTTCCAATTCTCATACAATGATGAACCTGTAAAAGAATGAAACCAACCAAAGTGATAGAAATAGCATAAACTCAATATAAAACTATGTATGTGATCAAGGAATCATACAATAAAACACAACAAGCTTTATAGGAAAGAATCATATTACTGTATCATATTAAATGTGAAAGAGAGATTATAACCATGACCTTGATGTCGTAAGGTCCCTTCCAACTGTCCTTCGTTCCCCACACAATTTCACTCCAAGAATTCTGAGAGCACAGATATGATAATATTCACAATCTATCTTGACAAAGGAAAAACTCAAAACCACTCTAACCAAGCTAATAATTCCAAGCCAAATCCAACTTAGCCCTTCTCCATGAGAACTCCTCTCCTTTTATAAGTTGAAGAGGATAAGGTGAGGAGGTTAGGATGATCCCACTAAATCATGAAAGCAAGTAAGATCCAAACCATTCGGATTCGACCTCACCATGGAAGCTTCTCCTTCTAGAAGATTCGAGAAAATGCTCATGTTTCCCATGTGTAAGCATTCTCGCACCCTGCCTATAGAGAAACCTGTGAACCTCTCACAACCTAGATATGGTGCAACCTGCGAGAATCATGCATTATCGCACCCTGCCTATATAGAAACCTGCAAACATCCTCTTTAATAGGGTTTTTACAAAGGAAAATGCAACTTCTTTTCTTAGGAAAAGTTCTTCTCCCTTCTTTCTTCAGGAACTCAGGCCACTGACCCCTCTGAAGAAAACAGATAGGTTTACATCATTAACGGTCATAGGGATGATGGAATTAATGTGTAATAGAGAGCCCCCAAAATTATGAAGTTAGAACAGAGTGACAATTGAAATACTTTGTCGAGTGTGTGTAGGGAACAAGGAACAGTCGGTCGAAAAACTGCCAACAAACAAGGAGATACAGTAATTTAATATATCATAACTGAGGTAGGCATTCCCATACTCGGAATAAAAATGACTCAAAGCATAAATGCCGACATGAGAAGATCCATGTCAAGTAAGACAGGTCATGGCCACCAAACATACACTGTGGATCCATGCCATTATGAATCAAATCTGAACATAGCCACCAAAAATACAATGTGGATCTACGTGTTAAAGACTCAAATTTGAACATAGCCACCAGAAATACACTGTGGATCTATGCACCAATACAATATGAATATACTCCAATGCAACCTGAATCTGACAGAAAAGATCCAGGGTCTTCATATCCCCCACTCTATAGTACGAATCTAACCATGCAAATACATGTGTTGGAGTTGAACATAGTAGAAACCACTTGATTACTGGTCACTAATGAATTCCGTTAACAAGTGTGAGAGGAATCACCATTAATGTCAATGACTCCCAAGGTACACTAGTACAATCCAACGAATGTGATTAAATGAGCTGAAGTCGAACACTCGGCGGAATCTCCCGATCAGGGGTCAATAATGAAAACCCACTGTCGAAAGTGAGGAAACCTTCCATTGAGGCATGCAATTTCCAAGGTACCAATTGGTTTCTAAGTCTATTTACTGGATAATGAGTTGAAGTTGATAGGAAAAGACTCATCACAGGAGGGCCTTAATGTATCCCACATCAATGACACGAAACATGTAACAATATTTGATGTAGATCAGAGTAACAAGTGGTTCAGTACTGACTCAGGGATGGCTGACATATTATAAGGATTAAGGACTATGGAAATGGCTGATGCAATAAAAGTCTTTTCAGGTTGAACATCTCTTTTGAACATATTGATGACACGACAACTCTCTTGGAGACACTGATTCAACAACAAAGATCATAGACCAATTTATAATCTTATAAAGGAGTATGACCAAGAGACGAGCGAATTTTCCAACCTAGACATAGGGCAAGTGAAAGGGTGTCATGTTCAAAAGTGAATCTTCCACAGAATAAAGGTTTAGATACATTTCTTTCCCAATTTCCCCCCTGCCATTTCTGGCGAGTACCTCTTTATTTTTAGGCAAGCTTGAGGAGGATAACATATGCTTGTAATGTAAACTCATCCTTTAGACGAGTCCCTTAGAGTATGTTTAATGAACCCTAGGAAGGAGTGGTTTAGTCCCGTATGGGCCTGTCGATGTTTGTTTAACGAGTCCAAAGATAGAAAACTCAAAGGTTTTTCATGATTATAGAGTCTGAAAAAACACCTAAAAGAGAACTCTCTCTGTTCCTTTTTCATAAAGTAGTCTGATGAGACCGAAAAAGAGATAAAATATCACTCAACAAACATTTTCTTCAAATACTTTAATGAGTGTGAAAAGAACAAGGTCGCTCGACAATCTTTTCATGTTTAGAGAGTCTGAGAAGAGCTTAAAGGCAACTCCAGGGGGTTCCTTTTTTGTATAACCTTTACGAGTCCGAAAAAGTGATAAAAGTATGCTCGGTTACATTCTCACGTATTTATGAGCATGAGAAACAACAAAGACTAATCTCAGTAACTTATTCTCATGTATTTACGAGCATGAGAAAGGACTAAGCTCGAGATTGTTTTCATTTTTACGCAAGCTTTAAAAACAAAACAAAATTATGCTTGGGATAGATTTTAATTTTTACACAAGTTTAAAAACTAAACAAAACTATGCTTGGACCTGGTTTGATTCTTACACAATCTTGAACCAGAGGAAACTATGCTTGAGGTAGGTGGTTTCATTTTTACACAAGATTGAACCAGAGAAAAACTATGCTTGTGACTTCCCAGTGCATAACCCAAGGATGGTTGGTACTTATCCCCCAGCTTAAGAAACTAGCAGCTCTAAATTTAGCATGAAGTCTAGAGACTAGAAGCATTGCCCCCCCAAGCTTCGTTTCTTCCAACTGCAAATGCGGAGGAAAGGAAGATTCAAATACTAGACGAAGGACTTGACTCAAACAGAGAGAGGGAAGTTGTTTCATTTTTTAACGAGCTTGACACAGGATAAGAACTATGCTCAAGAATCTAGGTTCAATCCCTAGACCTTTGTTTCATTTTTTAACGAGCTTGACACAGAAACATGAACTATGCTCATAACCTATGTTTCATTTTTTAATGAGGTTGCCACAGAGACGTGAAAACTATCCTCAAAAGTGGTTTCATTTTTTAACGAGCCTGAAATCAAAAAACCATGCTCAAAGACCTTTGTTTCATTTTTTAACGAGGTTGCCTCAGAGACGCAAAAACTATTCTCAACGTCTCTCTTCTTGATCATGGATTCCAAGAGGAAAATGCTCCGGAATGACACCATGTCAAGGGAAAAAACTCGGTCATGGCTTCTAAGAGTTCTTCAATGGAAGGAAGAAACACACTCTGGAAGGACACCATGTCGAGGGTCACAAAAGGAGTAAATATATCAGTCTCTAACAACCCTATCAAATATTTCACCATGTCAACTACTGGATATAAGTCATGAGAAGTTGAAACCATGGGTGACAACGCCACATAATTGACCTGTGGCAGGGGCGATACCATCTGCATATAAGAACCATTTACAGAGGAAATCCAGTCGGGGTCAATTAATGAAAGTTTATCAACAGTCACAACTCGTCCATCGTGAGGGAAAGATATCACAAAAAAAAGAGTAGACACAATAGATTTCTTGGCATAGACATAATCTCGCCCAAGGACTAAAGAGAAATCCAAGGGGTCTTGTACTACCATGACATTGATAAAGACAATTTTCCCTCCCAAAGTTACAAGAAACTGAGGAAGGGTCCCTAAAGGTTGACTAGTTCTTTTGTTAAAAGCTAATAGATTCTGCGTAACTGACACAAGTGGAGGACAACCCAAAGCTTACCAATAAAAAGAGGAAAAAATAATAACAGATGCACCGTCATCTATAAATGTCTAAGGAATGTCTTGACCACAAACATGTACTGTAATCTGGAAAGGAATGTGAGAGGGAAGACAAGGTCCAGTTAGCACACCCCAATCAAAATGGATGGCCTCATTACTTGGAGGAGGTTCCACGGGAGAAGGAGGAATATCCACCGGCATGGTAGAGTCTGTATCAATGAGAAAAACGTGGGCAGTATTGGGTTTACTATTGAGCAGGAGAGTAGGATCAACCGATGATGGGATCAAATCGACCACACAGACACTCTTCAGAGGAAGATTGGGATTGACCGATGATAGGATCAGATCAACCACTTTGGCACTCTTTGAATGAAGGGTGGGACTGACCGAGGAAGGGAATGGATCAATCACTTTAGCACTCATCAAAGGAGGAGTGGGATCGACCGATGACAGAACCGGATCAACCACTTGGGTTTCATTCTCCAAGGGGGGAATGGGGTCGACGGGTGGAAACAGATCGACCCCTTGGGTGATACTCTCTAACAGGAGAGTGGGATCGACTGGGGATGGGATCTGATCGACCACTTTAGTTTCACTCTCTGAGGGGAGAGTGGAATTGATCGAGGATGGTATCGGATCAACCACTTTGTCAACTGGTTCAAATAAGGACGTGACCAGATTGACGACATGATCAACTGGATTGACTGATGAAGGGACTAGAGTGATAATTCCATCAACTATAAGGGGGTTCAGAGAAAGCTTACGGTAAGCAGATGGAAGTTGAGGCTATGAAACAGTCATGTCTTCCAGTAATTTTGAGGCTTCGTGCATATGAGAACAAAGGTGAGTGAGATGACTCCATTTGCATAACATACACAGGAACTTAACTCTACTTTTCTTCTTCCCAACCATATCATGACTGGTTGACGGGGGGTCGTCAGCATTTTCTTCAGAGGCTAACGACATGGGTTGGCAAGGGTGTGTAGACCATGCTTCTATAACCTTGGATAGACCAAGGAAATCCTTAAGAAGATGGATACCCTTACAAATCCTACAAGGGTACTTGGGCTTACGGGTTGTTTGGGTGATCTTGACATCATGAACACTCCCAGCACGATTAATAGTAACTAGTTGTTTTCCAACATGTTTGATAATGGTTGGAAGCTTGGATCCTTTCTTATTTTTCTTCTTCTTCTTATCCACCAAGTTACTAGATTGAGATCTTTCACTCAGTGAAGAAGATGAAATGGAAGAAGACCTTGCAAGTGAAGAAGGTGAAGAAGATCTTGTTGGTGAAGATGGTGAAGGATCAACATGAGGTTGATGTTCTTGGGGGAAGTGCTTATGATCGAAGCAGTTACTGCATTCGAGATTACCTGAGTGGAAAACAACCACACTGACAATCCAATTGTGAGACCCGAAAGGCTCAAAGTAGCGATGTGAGGAGGTCCAATGTTTCCATAAGAAGGAAAAATAAAAGGTTCTCCTAGAGCAGGAGTTCCTTCATTGCTCATTTCGGGAACTCATGCCATTAAAACAAAGATCCAACCTAGAGTCCTCTAGGGAAAAACAAACAACACACGCTAAAAATCTAGTAAGCAAGCAAGCAAACAAAACCTTATCACAATGAACACACTAGTTGGTAATGAAATCCAATGTCGTGGGAACAATGTAAGAAGGGGATGAGATAGAGTGGGTGGAAAAGTTACATTGACGACTTGCTTAACAGACTTACACCCTGGTGTAAGCTCCCACACATAATCGTGGGTATACCCTCCAAGGAGCCCGAGTAAGTTTGGCCAACGTCAATTCCAGGTATCTTGAAGACTTGCCCCTCCACAGTCACCTCGTGTAAAGAACCTAGAGAGATAGGCCACTAAGGTTACCAATTACTACAATGATGCCTAGAGAAACAATCGATAGTCCGATCCACGTGCAAGGGCAGGTTATCTAGCCCGAAATCAACTTTAAAGGCTTCCACTCATCATTGTGGGTATACCTCTCAAGTGACCCCCATAATACACGCAACCTCTACACCAAGACCAACAAATCAGGGTGAGTAACTCTGCCAGTCTCAATGTGACCTCATGATTGACCCTTTTGTTAGAAGGGCTTCCCAGGACAAAATTTAATAAGTGGATTTAACCGCTCCCTAACTCAAGATTCTATGTTTGTTTGCAACTTTGGAAAGTTATCTTTCACACCTATTCCAAATCCCTATAACTAATCTAATGTAGGTTTGCTAACAGAAAGTATAAAAAATGTCTAATCAATTTTTATAAGCGCTTTATTTTTAAGGCTATTGTTACTCAAAAGGAAAATGGCGTGAACAATATGGTGTTTTGATCGAATCGAAAGTTATGCAAAGATATGAAGATGAAATCTTTTCATTTCGATGAAAGCTATGCTACGAGAAGGAGAAAACATTTATGATTCCCATATACACAATGTCCCAAAATATATGAAACTCATCAATATCAAGATTCTCAAGAAATGAGAAAAAGGTATTGTACACCAATGCACGATTCATGGCCCCCCCTTGGCCATGAGGGAGGAAACTTTTCATAATTTAAGATCAAAAAAATGCCAAGAATCATGCAATTTCACTACCTCAAATGCAAGGATTCCCCCAATCTAATATAAATCAAGAAATTAAATCCTTTTGTTTCAAAAATTTCACTAAAAGAAATAATGAACTTTCTTAAAACAAAGAAACCCAAACTAAAAGTTTTCTTTTAAGGCGAACTATTCAGAAGAAATCTGATCTTTCCCTAAACAATTCTAAATAAAACACACGCTTTGTAATTGAAAGACACTCAAAGAAAGAGACTAATCCTTCATAACTAAACAAAGAAAAGATGGCTAAAAGCAACTCAAAGAATGTCAAGCAAACTGTAAACAGATCAATATAGGGTCCAAAAGCTCAATCCAGCTGATCAAAGAAAAACTGGGTCATCAAAATATGACAAGACCCAATCCAAAAAAGTTTACAAACAAGTTTGCAGCCTAGCAGTAGAGTACAGTGTGAGAATTAGGTATTCTCGCAGGCTAGACACTGGTAGGGTGCGATAAGTTCACACTGGATCTAACAGCAGGGTGCGAAAATCAATGATTTTCACAGGCTATAGAGAGGTATAGTGCGAGAATGTCTGTAATCATAGAAAATTTTGAAAAAGGACAGGGAATCTAAGTGAACTTCTAGATCCAGAGAGTCTGGATGGATGTCCCACAGACTCAGAAACCAAAAAACAAGCAATCAAAGGAAGGGAAACTAGACTAACTAGAAAACAATCCATTCCCTAGTAGAGTCGCCAATTTTGTTATAGGATAAATCGGTAGGTGCGGACACTAACTGATCTTCCTAGATCCACCTAGATCTAGAACAAAACACACCAGAACATGATGCTTTCCTTAAGTTTTAGATATTGAATTTACTAACTAAAGAGGGATAGGTGAAATGTCGTTTAAATGTCGCTTCCTCTCGCCATCGCCATCCTAGCTCCATTCCAACGCTCATACAATGATGAACTTTCAAAAGAACACAACCAACCAAAGTGATAGAAATAGCATAAACGCAATATAAACCTATGTATGTGATCAAGAAATCATACAATAAAACACAACAAGCTTTATAGGAAAGAATCATATTACTATATCATATTAAATGTGAAAGAGAGATTACAACCATGGCCTTGATGTAGTAAGGTCCCTTCCAACTATCCTTTGTTCCCCCCACACTTTCAATCCAAGAATTCTGAGAGCACATATATGATAATATTCACAATCTATCTTGACAAAGGAAAAACTCAAAACCACTCTAAGCAAGCTAATAATTCCAAGCCAAATCCAACTTATCCCTTCTCCATGAGAGCTCCTCTCCTTTTATAAGTTGAAGAGGATAAGGTGAGGAGGTTAGGATTATCCCACTAAATCATGAAAGCAAGTAAGATCCAAACCATTTGGATGCCACCTCACCATGGAAGCTTCTCCTTCTATAAGATTCAAGAAAACACTCATTTTTCCCACGTGTAAGCATTCTCGCACCCTGTCTATAGAGCAACCTATGAACCTATCGCAACCTAGATATGGTGCAACCTACAATAATCAGGCATTCTCACACCCTTCCTATATAGAAACCCGTGAAAATCCTCTTTAATAAGGTTTTTACAAAGGAAAATGCAACTTCTTTTCTCAAGAAAAGTTATTCTCCCTTCTTTCTTCGAGAAATCAAGCCACTGATCCCTATGAAGGAAACATATAGGTTTACATCATTAATGGTCATAGGGATGGCGAAAATAATGTGTAATAGTTATATCACCACCCCAAACGATTACTGATTGTTTCTATTGAGATCTAGCAGGTCACAGGTCATACGAGAGATGTTGAGGTTCTCATGCACTCTATGGTGAGAACATGTCCTTGAGTTGGAGCCAGATGTTATCCCCTCTCCTAGGGATAACTAAGGATATTGTGTCTTGAGGCCCACAGGTCCTATACATATATTACCGAGAGCCATATTGACTTGATCTTGTCCTTGGAGGGCCCATTCTTTTTCTTCAATTCCTCCATTCTTTCAGCAACAACATCATCCATCCCATCAGCCTGGTTCTGAAGTATCATTGGGTCTTTCTCCATGAGGTAATGAGTTTGGGTATCATGGTTTGTGTTACTCCTATTCTCAAATCATTTGAATATGTGCATTTAATTATCTTTTGCTTCATGACGTTTTCTTGGAAATTATGCCTTTTAACTTGTCCATACCTGGGGGGATGACAGAGTGCCCTAGAAAGTTGGTTCCCTTAGGGATGATCTGCCACTAGGTGGGTCTATGAAAGGTCATCGTCCATTCCTTCCATACTTATCACTTTTCATCTTTTTCCCTCTCATATATCCTCTACATTGGTTCGTGCATTGGGTTTTACAAGCTAGTAAGGTTTGTACCTTGCCTTGTGGGAAGAAGGGGCTAAAGGCCTAGAGGGTAAAAGTAGCTGAAAAAAGTTAAAATCCAATGTCAAACCTTGATATGATTTGAAGAGGGATCCCTGAGAAATAAATAAAAGGCTTCTCAACAAGAAAATGGGGGGACCCATACAATATAATAAAACTCAAGACCTAGTTGGTGGATATGGGGTCTCATCATGAGCTAGCCTATTAGGTCCATGGAAATGTAGTGGTATGGCACTAATTTTCATTTTGTCACCACACTAGGGTAGTGGCTCTTGGTGGCATAGATAAGAGAAAGGGGTTCTCATCATGATCCAAGCTTCCCATATTCATGAAATGCTTGTGGGTAACACTGTCACCATGGGTCACGACACCAAGGCAGTGTCCCCCAACTATTATGTTGAAAAAAATAATAATAAGACAAAGAGTAAAAAGGCATTGAATGGGATAGGAAACAATTGCATCCATGACAAGGTGCATCTCACCCTCTTCAGAGGCACCCACAGGTAAGACCTACATTTCCCTGTCATCACTAGACCCCTTGCCCAAACATCCCCCACACCATCTCATGTAATTATATGACATAGATCGGTCTTCACCCTGAAACACCACACACCTAAGGAGAATTATCCTAATAGGACATCCTGAAACCCTCTCCAAACCTGGCTTGTATAATAGCATAACATCTTTGAGCACTTGTCTATGAAAAGGGGGGTTTTATGCACATGTTTGGGTAACTTAATTATTAGATGTTATTGACATTGCTCTGATCCATGTGACTTATGAGCCCATGGAGGGCGTACCTGTTGTTGTTGTAGGACCATACCCAACAGATAGATACATATGGGGAGATGATTAGCTCGGACATCCATAGGGCTAATATCGTACCAGATGGATGCTGAAACCCTAGCCAGGGGCAGAGAGATACTAGAGGCTTGCAACAGAGAAAAGGGAGTATGTTCTACCATAGGCACTTTGGAAAGCATATACCTAGGGGGGTATTTCCCTCCCACCATGACGTTGGCCCTCGAATGCCCCCGATGTCATCATTCAAAGCCTTGATGTCACCCACTTGAGGTATCCAACATGAGGACGACTTTGGTTGGCATGTGTGGCAGTCCTGATGGGTTTTGAGCCCCAACGTTTTACTTTGGAGGACTAGCATTATAGGAGGGAGGATAACGTCATCCTAGGAGGGGCATGAAGTCACCCTAAAAATATGAACTTAAGGTTTTAATTGTCAACTTTATGTAAAATTGGATTTTTCATGTAAACAGGCCATGTTGGCCTTTTTTGACCTAAAATGTAATTAAAGGTCATTTGTATTGTATAAATAAGAGATCAAACTCTCGTTTTTATTCATCATATTTCACACACAAAAGTGTGAAGTCTAAAATTCGGCCTCTTTTAAGGCGTTTTGGCTGAACTAAGTGGTGCACAACTCTTGGAGGGAGCTTTTATGGGTGAATTTTTGCATTTTCATGGTGGAAAGTCTTCAACTAGGGTTTGTGACTAGATTATTCTTGGTGAATGTAAGTAGAAATATGAAATCCTTCTTTCTTTGAATGGTTATGGTATCCTTTACTTTTCATTTATAAGATTATGAAATTGCTAGTGTGAAACCCTAGGAGAAAAACACATTTTATTGTCCTTCTCTTAATGGCTCTCCACCTACTTGATTTTGCTAGAAGACAACTCCATTGAAGCATATACTAGGGCCCTACCTTAGTAGTACTCTAGTATTATTGCTTCATTAATATTTCATATTATTTCAAGCTTGACCTAAAGAAGAAGGAAAATCGCTAGGGCCTAGGGTTACCTACTTCCTAGTGACATTTTTCCTTCTAGGGTTTTGGATGATTAATTCCTTAGGTTACTAACATGTCAACCATCCTCCCTCTTGTATTTAGATCATCCATTACCATTTGTTTCTTCCAAATATTTATGATGCAAAAGTGGCTCCATTTTCCCTAAAGGCACTAGTTCATACCTTACAATTGATTGATTGATGAAAATAAATTTCAAACCATCTACTTCAAGATATCTACTAACCATTTCTAACCTTAGATTAGGCTAACTTACTAATTATCTTGATGTTGTTACAAAATATATCTACAACCATCTATGACATCAGTAAAATCATCTTCAAATCAAGTGTTAGAGCTGATTTTACATTGCCTTCATTGCTTCTGACAAATACTAGCATATTGTCAATTTTAGGTTATCATTCTTGGTCATTATTGAAGCTTTACTAAGGCATAATTGTGAAGCTATTTCTATATATACATTGATGTAATAAATATTTCTTTTGCTTCATCTTTTATTATCAGATTATTCTTTTATTCAAAGTCCATGGTTTTGTGAAGCACTAACATCAATTGGTACATGCAAATAGTGATTTTCTTGTTGTCTTGTTCTGGGCAGGTACACTTAAACAAATCTTTGCTTCACATTATTAAAAACTTTGGGAATTTCTGATTAGAGTGACTTGTGAGAGGGGAAGAACATTCTTGATATTATTACCTTTTCCTTCTCAAACCTTGTAATACCCCAAGGACATGCCCCAGTTATATTATGAATTGTAAATCATGTTTTGTAGGCTGGTGAGACGAGTATTGATAAGTTGTTGGGATTATGTGTTTATTAAGCTGGAGAGCCTAAGTGTTAAAGGATATGAGCCTATTTTTTTATATGTAATTATGAAGATCATTAATATAATATGTAAACATCATTGTGTTTCGACCGACCATGAAGAAAGAGTGATGGGGGACTAATCTTCCACATTATGGGTAAGGGAGAGGGGGATGAAAGGTTGGAAGAAGGGCTAAGCTTGAGGGATTAAGTCCTTGAATAATAATTTATTATTATTCCAAAGTGGTGTGAAACGTATGTTTTTATCCTAAGTCCTAGGAGAGGCAACACATACATCTCCAATGTGTGCAAAAAGGGAACGCATACTTGATGGAGTGCATGCAGCTTCATGGGTGACATGTGTCAGCCCAAGAACATGCAATTTAACCCGATAATTGAGCCATGATGGAGGTTCATCCTCCATTATTCCATCCATTGTCTGACCTATGTTACCTCTGTGATCGACCTCTGCTTAATTTTCCTGTCACGCATTCCTGAAAACCAGAACCATTAAGCCGACTGGTGTATTCCCGTGAATTTTATGGCCTCTCTATTCAACCTTTGCATACCTCACGCAACACCGAAACCCGAAACCATGAGGCCATCCTGTGATGTTTTTCTGAGAAGGCGACACATCCTCAGTTTATACCTGTTGTACCTCTGCATTGGACCTTTGCATAACCAAGAAAATATGAGAAATTGGTCAGTAGGGAAAGGGTGACCTATGTGTCCTGTGAACTCAGGTTTGTCCACACTGGAAATCTGAGTTCATGATTAACTGTTTGTATTGTTGTCTTCTGAGAAACCTGAGCATATTGTAATTGTTTATGCCGTGTGTTTTTTAACTGTGGGTTTCTATGGCCAAGAAGTCCCTTGGATGAGTGTGATTGGCTACCATCATTTGTTCCTTGCTGAGCCTTACTCTTGTCCTCCTTGTGCTGGAATGGAGATGAAGACGCAGGTTGTCAGTCCTATGTGAAACACTCTCTCTAGGTGAGATAGGTGGTTGTGGTTGAAGAAGTAGGTTTTAAGGCCTGTAAGCGACTCTCTCTAGGTGAGAGAGTGTGCATAGGAAGTCATAACTCCTAGAAGGGGTCCTGTATCTGCTAGAGAGATCGGAGAATTCTAGTCCAGCCTATTGTTGAAGCCCATGGAAAGGAAGGTTTAGCAGCCAAAGGATTGTCCTGGTGATAGTGAAGGTGTATACTCCTGGGCTGGGACAGGCATGTGGGGAATGAGAGTCTGTGAGCAGTGGGCATAAGTGGCTCCTGGGAGAGAATCCATCCTCATAAACTGTGTGTCTTCTTTTTGACCTTGCCTATCCTAAGATTCCCTTGCCTGGTGGAGCTTAGTCCCAGCTCGGGGATGACCTACTACTAAGAGTGATGAGCAACACAGTCTAAGGCTGGGATGTTCATGGAAGTTATGCACGTAGTTGGTGGTGTTACACCACTTTAAAAGATAAGTATTAATTCTATACTTAATTTATATGTGATGTATGTCTATGTTTTGAAATGTTATAATGTATTATGTTGCAAGTTTGAATTTCCATTAATTCTATTTAAGTTTGAATGGCATCAATAACTCCATGTTAAAATGTGTTAATTTGATTTGATACCATATTGTAACATCCTCGACAGAGGGGTTGATGGTTGGGGATGTTAAAATATGGTATCAGAGCCCATGGTTTCAATGATGAGCTTGGATGGGATGGATAAGTGGTATTTGGACCCAAGGTTTCGAGTGGAAATGGTGTTCGGATGGAACTAATTTCAAACCTGAGAATGTTTCTGAGTGCCAAGGTTTTACTTGGTCATGTTACAAAGCTCAAAAGGAGTAGCGGTAGAATAAAAATGCAACTGGCATGGTATTTGACCACAGATAGAGAGAGCTCAACACTTGGGGTGTTGGAGCCATAGGATCTGTTTGAAAGGAGATGAAAAACCTTTACGACCGTCAAATATGGAAAAAGTGCAGAAAGGATAACCTGGAAGCACTTCACACTTCGCGACATCGGTGAAACTGAATGCAAAGGTAAGAGAAAGTATAAAACTTGAAGCTACGAAGTCTAAAGGAGATATACACCGTAGATCGTAGGAAAGGACTTTGGACTATTAGATCCACGTCCAGTGAAGAAAAGGAAAGTCACTTCGGAAGATTTCAAGTTTGGAGTGTGACAAAATATTGAAGTCCCAAAGTAGATCGCAATCATCCAATTGCGAAGGACACGCATAGGTAGATCATGAACTTCAGGAAAAAGTGATCATAGAGGAGTTGAACCTCCCAAAGCCCAAAGAACCGAAGTGGTGAGTCATGATGACATCACCTAGAGGTGACGTGGACACATAGGATGTGTGCCACGTGCCAATGGGTTTAGAACCCGTGGAATATTGAGATGGAATTTGGAATGTGACGAGTGTCACCCATTTGAATGGGCCACGTATCAGTCTCTAGTATTCTTCCATGTGGCATCCTGTGTGAGCAGGGTTAGTGGAGCCCAAGGTTATGTAACATAGTTAAAGGTCGAAGGACCCATATTGGTGTTGATCACGATACATCAAGATCAACAGTGGGGAGACATTGCGGGGACCCAAGTTGCACAAAAGCTAATTCTCCAAGGTAGTCCCACAATCCAAACAACGGTTTAACTGAGGGGTTACATGTTAGCATCAGAAGAATTTTGGGACGAAAGGCGAATTTCTCCAAACCACTATTGCATACCCCGGTAATTGGGAAAATGTTAAGTGATGTAACATAATAACGTCACCTAAGGTGACGTGGGAGTGTTATGAGGTTAATGGTTTGGGGTGTGCAGATGTGAAATCTTCCAAAGTCTCGAAGTCCCGAAACTCAGACGCTTGAGGTTCCATAGTGTGTGTCAATCATCGGATGCTGAGTAGATGTGGACTATTGATCCACTCTATTGCACGAGTGCGGTAACTCGGAACTCTGAGTGATTGTTGTGTGGTGCTTGGAAATATTCCGAAGACGAAGGCCAAAGGCCTGAGTAAGAGCTTATTGATCTAGAGCTTGGTCACGACCCATGGTCATGTGGGTTGGGGAACTGCGAGAAAGGGGCTAGTGCCTGAAAACTTAGCAGAGCATAGCTCCGAAATAAGAAATCTGCGGGGATTCTTGATTGAACAAGAATCATAGAAAATGAAAAATAAACATTTTCTTGAATTGGATTTTTTTATGAATGATGTGGGATTTATTAAGAAATAATGGCCTGCCAAATTCCGGTTGTCTAAATTTTAAGGAGTGCCAGAACCGATTAGAGTTTCCACTGAGTGCAAAGAAATGGAAGAGGCATGGATTGCTTCCAGTTCAGAGAATGAAATAAAAGGGATGGATTTTCATTTGGGATTTGAAGGGTTGAACTCCAATGGGAATGGAGAAGAGATAAATAAGGAAGGGAATATGATGAAAATCATTGAAATATTGCAGAAAGATGCTCAAACTCACTGAGAAAATAGAAGAAAGCTCATGAAAGCTAAGGAACAATAGGGATAATTCAACTTAAAGTTGATGAAGAGTCTGGAGAGAATAGAAAAGAAGTTGGACAAGGAGAGAGACTCGATAAAAAAAGGGAGTCACTAGAATTCTCAAGGAAGAAGATCAAGGAGTGTTGGTAGAAATCATCATCACTCCCAAGGTCGCTCTAAGAGGAGAGCACATAGTAGTTCAAGCCCATATCCTACCATAAAGCACAAGAGAAATGGAGTAGATGAATTGAAGGGAAAAATGAACAAGATTAAGCCTCCTATGTTTGATGGAGAACACAAGAAGGAGGAAGATGTCGAAACATGGTTTCTTGGCATGAGGAAATATTTCCAACTAGAGAATTATTCATGTCATGCAAAAGGAAGAATTACAATGTATCAACTGAAAGGAAAGGAATCCATGTGGTGGGATCAACTTGTGCAGGTGCAACACATGAGAGAGAAAGATATCACTTCGAAAGAATTCAAGCGATATTTCGAGAAGAAATATTTAACTAAAATATATTATGACAGAAAGACGAAAGAGTTATTTGAACCCAAGATAGGCAGCATGACCGTTGATGAATACGAGCGAATATTTTTGGAATTGCTGAAGTATGTTCCATTCATCAAGGATGAGACTGTCAATATTCAGAGGTATCTAAGTGGATTTCCACCTTCCATTGGTGACAAGATTTAGTATGATGATCCTAAGACTATGGAAGAAACTATAAGATGGGAGAAATAATTATATGAGAAGCAATGAGAGAACCCTACTTTCTGGAAGGCTTGGGAAGACAAGAAGAAATTCAACATGGATCAAAGGAAGAAGGGAACTATGCCACCCTTTCTCAAAAACATTCCTCAGGAAAAACCATCTTTTAGAGAGCCCAGGAAGGCTGAAGTGGGTGGGCAAATGCTAAGACCTCCACCTATGGATTGTTGGGGTTGTAAAGGGAACCATAGGTACAGAGATTGTCCCCTCAGAAATGATAAAGTGAGAGTTGTCTACAATGTACAACATGTTGAAACAATGGAGGACATGGGTAGTAGAATGACAAGGATCTACATAGCCTTGGACAATAAGCAAGATGAATATCAGTCGCACATGATTAAAGTGGAAGGTATGATTAACAACCAACCATTTACTATTTTAATTGATTCACATGTTAGCCATAGTTATATAGATCCTAGAGTGGTGGAAATTTTGCAATTGTTGAGAAGAAAACATGAAAAGTATTGGTTAGTGTAGTTGGCTACAGGAACCAAGAGGAAAGTCACTGATTTAGTTAAGTCCTATCCAGTGGACATGAATGGACTGAGAAAAAAGGATGAATTGAATGTTCTTCCTTTAGGTTCTTATGAATGTCTAATTGGGATGGATTGGTTGGACCAAAAACATGCCATATTGGACTGTCGCAACAAGGTGTTCACTTGCCTGGATGAGAAAGGAAATCGAAAAATAGTCTAAGGAATTACCAGAGTTGTTGCTATCAGAGAAATATCAGCAATGCAACTGAAGAAGTACTATAGGAAAGGTTGTCAATTATTTGCAGCCCATGTGGAGGAAGCATCTAAGGATGAGGTCTCAAATATTGAAGACCACATGGTACTAAAATATTTTGAAGATGTATTCCAGGAGGTACCTGGACTACCCTCGAAGAGATATATTGATTTTTCTATAAACTCGATGCCTGGAGCAACTCCAGTATCAAAATCTCCTTACAGAATGAGTACGCCAAAGATGAAAGAGCTGCAATCGCAGCTTGAAGATCTTTTGAAGAAGGGGTATATACACCCAAGCATGTTACCTTGGGGAAC
Source organism: Picea glauca (assembly GCA_000966675.3). NCBI lineage: Eukaryota > Viridiplantae > Streptophyta > Pinopsida > Pinales > Pinaceae > Picea > Picea glauca. The sequence continues at coordinate 289,629 of JZKD02S1662712.1, forward strand.
CTCAGTCCTTTTTGTGAAGAAGAAGTATGGGACGTTGATATTGTGTATTGATTTCAGAGAATTGAACAAAGTAACTGTAAAGAACAAATATCCTCTGTCGAGGATTGATGACCTCTTCGATCGGTTGAAGGATGTGAAGATATTTTCAAAGATAGACCTCAGGTTGGAATATCACCAGTTAAGGATAAAGGATGAAGACATCAACAAGACCACCTTAGAACAAGGTATGGTCATTAAGAGTTCACAGTGGTGCCATTTGTGTTGTCAAACGCACCCATTGTTTTTATGTGCCTGATGAATGTTGTATTCAGGGACTATCTAGACAAGTTTGTCATAGTATTCTTGGATGAGATTCTGGTGTATTCCAATTTAGTGGAAGAGAATGAACAACATCGGAGGATGGTGCTACAAGTGCTAAGAGAGAACCAAATGTATGCCAAGTTGAGAAAATGCTCGTTTTATCAAAAGCAGATCCATTACTTGGGGCATATTATTTCTAAGGATGGGATAGTTGTAGATCCTGAGAAGATTGAGGCCATTAGAGAATGGTTAGTGCCAAAGAATGTGATGGAAGTCAGATCCTTTATGGGTCTAGCTGGTTATTACATGAGGTTTATCGCAGGGTTCTCGAGGATAGCTCACGCTATCACTTCCTTGCAAAGGAAGGAGAAGAAATTTCAGTGGACAGAAGAATGTGATAGAAGCTTATAGCGATTGAAGCAATTGTTAACCAGTACTCCAATCCTGAGGATTGTATATCCGAATGAAGATTTTGTGGTGTGCACAGATGCATGCAAAGAAGGACTGGGAGGAGTCCTCAGTTAGAATGGATTCGTAATCTGTTATGAATCCAGAAAGTTGAAAGAGCACGAAAGGAACTATGCAACCCATGATTTGGAGTTGGAATCCATAGTACACACTCTAAAGAAATGGATTCATTACCTCATGGGAAGGAGGTTCAAACTAAGGACAGACCATAACAGTCTGAAGTATTTGTTTGATCAACCAACTTTGAATGCTAGGCAAAGTAGATGGTTGAAGTTTCTCTGTGAGTATGATTTTGATATCAAGCATATTAAAGCGAAGGAGAATAAAGTGGTTGATGCACTCAACAGGAGAGTACACAAATTACATTCTACAACCATTAGTATGTACTGAACTAATATTAAAAGAAGAATTTTGGAAGTTGCAAATGCAGATTTGCAGTACAGGGATTTGGTAGAAAAACTACAGGGAGGTGAGATGCCACAAAAAGTGAAAAATTATAAATTGGAAACTGATGGAACACTCTTGTACAAGAACAAATTTTATGTACCTAATGTCCAGGGCTTGAAACTTATGATTTTGAATGAAATGCATAATGTGCCTTATGCAGGGCACCCTTGATATCATAATATTGTGGCAACAATCAAGAGCCATTACTTTTGGCCAGGTATGAAGAAAGAGATTGTTGAATACATCGCCAAATGTATGGAGTGCCAGAAGGTTAAAGATGAGCACAGGCACCCAGTAGGGTTGTTGCAACCTTTACCCATTTCTGAGTGGAAGTGGGAAGCGGTGACAATGGATTTCATCACAGGATTGCCCAAAACAGGCAAGCAACATGATTCAATCATGGTGGTAGTGGAAAAGCTTACGAAAGCTATCTATTTTATTCCACTAAAGACTACTCACAAGGCAGATAATGTTGCTGATATTTTTATGAGGGAAGTGGCACGATTGCACGGAATTCCCCAGACAATTGTGTCTGATAGGGACCTGAAATTTACTTCCAAGTTCAAGAAGGGGTTGTTCAAAGGATTCAGAACGAATCTAAACTTTAGCACAACCTATCATCATGATTATGATGGGCAGACTGAGAGGGTGAACAGAGTAATAGAAGACATGCTAATGATGTATGTGATGGATAGACCATCGAAATGGGAAGACTACCTACATTTGGTAGAATTTGCATACAACAATGGGTATCAAGCATCATTGAAGATGATCCCATTTGAAGCACTTTATGGCAGAAAGTACAATACTCCAGTAAGATCGGATAATCCAATTGATAGAGCAGTGGTTGGGTCAGAGTTTCTCAAGGAAATGGAAGAACAAATGCTGAAAATTAAGTAGAATTTGAAAGTTGCCCAAGATAGGTAGAAAAGGTATGCTGATAAGAACAAAACCCACAAATATTTTAAAGTGGGTGACCATGTTTTCCTGAAAGTAAAAGTCAATAGAAGTTCCTTGAAGTTGGGAAGCTTCTCCAAGTTGGCAGCTAGATTTTGTGGTCCATTTGAAATCCTAGAAAGGATTGGGCCAATTGCATATATGTTTGCATTACCTGCATCCATGATTGTACATAATGTGTTTCATGTTTCATTGCTTAAGAAATATATAACTGATGATAATCATGTTATCGATCAAAATGAGATTCAGGTGGAGCAAGAAGGTGTCTTGCAAGTGCATCCTGTGCGCATATTCGACCGGAAAAACAAACATCTCTGGAATCGAGCTATAGAGCTTGTAAAGGTTCAATGGACTTGGTACGGTCCCGAGGATGCGAAATGGGAGCATGAGGATGCTATGTGGGAAAAATATCCGCATCTTTTTGAAGATTTTGGGAAATCTTGTTGATGTTGTGTAAAAGTTGCACTGCGGACAATGAAAAAATAAGGGAAGGGGATTGTAATACCCCAAGGACATGCCCCAATTATATTATGAATTGTAATCATGTTTATGAATCGTAAATCATGTTTTGTAGGCTGGTGAGCTAAGTATTGATAAGATGGTGGGATTATGTGTTTATTAGGCCAGAGAGCCTAAGTGTTAAAGGACAGAAGCCTATTTTTGTATATGTAATTATGCAGATCATTAATATAATATATAAACATCATTGTGTGCCGACCAACCACAGAGAAAGAGTGATGGGGGACTAAGCTTCCACATCATGGGTAAGGGAGAGGGGGCTAAAAGGTTGGCAGAGGGGCTAAGCTTGAGGGCTTAAGTCGTTGAATAATAATTCATTATTATTCCAAAGTGCTGTGAAAGGTATGTTTTTATCCTAAGTCCTGGGAGAGGAAACACATGTAGCTTCAACGTGTGAAAAAATGGAACACATACTTGATGGAGTGCATGCATATTCATGGGCGACATGTTTCGTCCCAGGCACATGAAATTTAACCCAAGAATTGAGTTGTGATGGAGGTTCATCCTCCATTCTTCCGTCTGCTGTATGAACCGTGTTACCTTTGTGATTGACCTCTTCTTAATTTTCTTGTCACGCATTCCTGAAAACCAGAACCGTGAATTCGAATGGTGTATTCCTGTGAATTTTGTGGCCTCTGTATTCTACCTTTGCATACCTCACGCAGCTCTGAAACCCGAAACCATGATGCCATACTGTGATGTTTTCCTAAGAAGTCGACACATCTTCAGTTTGTACCCATTGTACCTCTAAGTTGGACCTCTGCATAACCAAGCACATCTTTGAAACCAATCGGGAGGGAAAGGTCGACCTGTGTGTCTTGTGAACTCAGGTTTATCCACACTGAAAATCTGAGTTTGTGCTTAACTATTTGGGTTGTTGTCATCTAATAAACCTAAGCATACTGTAATTGTTTATGTCATGTGTGTTTTAACTGTGGGTTGTTGTGGCCATGCAGTCCCTTGTCTTAGTGTGATTGGCTATCCTCATATGTTCCTTGCTAAGCCTTATTGTTGTTCTCCTTGTGCTGGAACGGAGCTAAAGAAGCAGGTTGTCAGGCCTATGTGCGACACTCTCTCCAGGTAAGAGAGGTGGTTGTGGTTGAAGAAGCAGGTTTTCAGGCCTATGAGTGACTCTCTTCAGGTGAGAGAGTGCACGGAGGAAGTGAGAACTCCTAGAATGGGTCCTGTAGCTGCCACAGAGCTCGGAGAATTCCGGTCCGATCTGTTGCTAAAGCCCAAGGAAAAGGGAGGTTTAGCAGCCAAAGGATTGTCCTGGTGACAGTGAAGGTGTATACTTCTGGGGTGGGACATGCATGTGGGGAATAAGAGTCTGTGAGCAATGGGCATAAGTGGCTCCTGGGAGAGAATCCATCCTCATAAACTATGTGTCTTCCTATTGACCTTGCCTAGCCTAGGATTCCCTTGCCCGGTGGAGGTTAGTCCCAACTCGAGGGTGACCTACTGCTGAGAGTGATGAGAAGTGAGGTCTAAGGCTAGGAGGTTCGTGGAAGGTCTGCACTCATTTGATGGTGTTACGCCAATTTAAAAGATAAGTATTAATTTTGTACTTAATTTATATGTGATGCATGTCTATGTTTTGAAATGTTATAATGTATTCCATTGCAAGTTTGAATTGCTATTAATTCTATTTAAGTATGAATGGGAACAGTAACTCCATGTTAAAATGTGTTAATTTGATTTAATGCATATTATATTTATGAGATTGTTCCACATAGTATCGTTTTCCGGTAGAGGGGTTGATGGTCGGGGACGTTACAAACCCCTAGGTCACTGGGGACATCTCCCTTAGGGTACTACCCCTAAAGAGAAAGATGTGTCTTATTTAGGTGATAGTGATAGGACACCCCCCTATTACACCAATTTATTGTTCACTTGCCTTTGTCTTTTGGGAAAGTAAAAATTGCACGATAACAGTCCTCACTTAGCACGATCATCCAGTGGAATATCCTAGTGAGACACTATTACATGCCATCGACAAGTACCCCACCTATGGAAAAGAAATGCATTGCATCGTACAAGCCTATCGATAATGGGAGCACTACATTCTCTAGAAGGAGACAATAATCCACACTGATCATAAGCCTCAACAATTCATACAGACATAAGGAAAATTAAAGAATGATCTCCATCAAAAGTGGTCCACATACTTGCAGAAGTTCCATCTCAACATCAAATATAATATAGGGAGAACCAATCATGTTGCTGACTACCTCAATCGACCTCCAGTTGCAACCTTAAACATGGTTCTCCACTCCCATGGCCATGAGGCATCTGAGTGACCCCAACTCTACAAGCGCGATCCTTACTTCACTACCACTTACCAGATGCTAGGTACATGCGCGACTGTCACTAAATTTCATATTCAGGATGGAAAATTATGCCATATGGGCCACTTATGTGTTCCTTCAAGCGAGCATGTGAAGTTGATTTGGGAATCTCACTATAGTAAGATGAGAAGACATTTTGGCATGGAAAACACCGTGGCAGTACTACAGAAACATTTCTACTAGCCGAAAATTTGACAAGACGTCAACAAGTATATCAGGTCCTGCACTTCCTTTGCCATTTCCAAACCAAGCACTAAGAAGAAAGGAATGTACACCCCTCTACCTACTCCCGAGAGGCCATGGGAATCCATCTCAATGGACTACATGTCAGGCCTTCCTTCAACCAAGTAGGTAAATGACTTTGTTTTTGTGGTGGTTGATCGGTTTTCTAAGATGCCCATCCTCATAGATTGCAAGAAGAATATCACAATGGAGGCCACTTCCAGGCTCTTCTTCGAACGGGTGTCGGTACACTTTGGGATACTGCAGCCCATCATATCCAATTAGGACAACAGGTTCCTCAGCACATTCTGGTCCAACCTCTTGTCATTGTTGGACACCAAGCTCATCAAATCCATTTCCTTCCACCCTCAAACCGATGGCCAGATAGAGGTCGTCAACAGAATAATCATTCAGATCTTGCGCATGTAAAACTCCAAAACATCTTTGCACATGGGATGAAAGTCTCCCCTATGTTCAACACAACTACAATAGATCCCTTCATAGCTTGACCAAACACAATCCCTTTTAGGTGGGGTTGGGATTTCAACCATTGGGTCCCATTGATGTCTCACTATCCCTTGCATCCACACATAGAGAATCATCCCATGCTCAATATGAGGTAGACAAAGACACCAAGTTTATTGAATTAATTCATCACACCTGGCAACATGTCCATGATATTTTAAATAAATCCAATGCTAAGTACAAACAACACCATGATCAACACCAAGTGCCACACATGTTTCAAGTGGGAGACAAGGAGTAGATGCATTTGCAGAAAGAACACCTTATACTACCCCATCGAAATATTTGTCCACATCAACATGGACCTTACACCATAACCAAGGTTGTGGATGACAATGATTTTGAGGTAAGTGTTCTCCCCTTCCTTCGACTACACCTCATTTTCAATGTGGACCTTCTCCAACCATACTTCCCACCATTATTGGACACATCATAGATTGCAGAACAATTGACATTGAAAGAATAAATGGTGGGAATAAATGGAACATACAACCATCGATCATATCAGGGAAACTTATATTAAGGGAAATAGACAACACATGATCCAACTTTATCGAGTTGTGAAAGCAAGGAAGATCTTGCACCAAGGAAAGTGGCTCACCTGGGGCCAAGTTCAACAGAAGTATCCCCATATGATGGGGGCACTCAATGAAATGGAGACCATTTCCTCCTAAGGGAGCAGGACTGATCCAAGTGGATATCAGTGGTCACCCACCTATTCCACTGGCTCAAAGAACAATTTTCATTTTGGAATTTTTTTCCTAGTTTTTCAGGTCCTAAACTTCCGAGGCCATTTTGAGGCCCTAAACAATGTTTTTTGGGCACAACACAATCACACTATAAGCTTTAGTCAAGTGTGATGACAACATGTGTAGTCCTCGAATATGTTTTTCCAAAGAGATATCATGTGCATAAAATGAAGATCATATGTAAAAGTTATGACCCCCGAGAAGTTGATGTACCAACTTAGCCCATTGGAGCCCACATGAATTTTGGCGCTTCATCTCCTAGGGTTAGGTTTTTGGATGCTTAGGGATTTTGAATTTATTCTTTATGTTAAAAATGCCTTTGAAGCCTCATTGTAACCATATTCTTATGAATGAGCATAGTCGTCACATCTCTTCTCTGAGACAATTTGCCACCATTCGAGCAAGTTGGTTTCAGTCTACATTTTTATAGTTTCAACATATTCTCTTTATTAATAGAAGTCAAGTTGTATCTATGTATATTTATTTTCTATACATCTGCATTCCATTTCTTTCCATTTATAAATCTGAATCACTTGGGTTGTGTTTGGGAAACAAAGGGACAACTTGGGAGCATGCCTAAGGAGTGGACCCCTTTTCCCTCGACAACATGAGCATGTCGGAGAGGTTGGATGACCCCATCAACACACTCATGATGAGTCATGATGATTGAAACAAATAATGCACAAGGAAAGGGGCATGCATCCAAGGATGGGGTACACCAGTCCAAGAAATGAATAGTTGATGGGTGCATGGGTTTTGGATGGGTGCATTGGGTCCACGAAAGTGCACTACGATTCGGTTGAGTGTGGGTTCTCGAAGGCATGTGACACACCCAAGAGATGTGACATTTCACACAAGTGACTCTTAGAGTCTATATAAATGCAAGGGCGTAGAACCAAAGGAAGCATGGATAAGTTTTGGTAAGAGATTTGCAGTGCAAGTCCGAGGAAAGTTTGTGGTAATGAATTGAGGCAGAGTTTCCAAGATGGAAGACAAGTAGCCAAGAGTTGGATATTTTGGACAATTTTGGGGAAGTCTCAAAACACAAGTCTGTGGAGGCATGTGTGAGACAAAACTGAAATATGTGTTAGCTTGGTGAAATTCTACAGAAATGATTGGACACCAAGTCTACGATTGTGGCCATGTTTGAGGTGCACTGTAGGTGGTTGTGTGGAAATTTGTGGTAGAGAGTCTTGGCGGGAATAATCTGTTCTTGAGTGTCTTGGTGAGGTGAGGCAAATCGTTTGAATCTGACATGTTGTAAACTGAGTCGGTAGTGCTCTCATTGTAATTGTTTCACAATAACAAAGACTTAGCCAGGTGTTAAGAATGGTTTGTGCCACACAAAATATTTATATGTTTGTCTTTGTTTTTGTTCCAGAGTTGTTCCCTTGGAATCTCATGTTCATGGATGCATGCTTAAATAATACTAAGTGTTAAACTGTGTTAAGAATTGTCTAAGTAAGAAAGAGGTTCACTAAAGTAGGAGTGTGACTCACTTGTAGCCTAAAACAAAATATGGTATGCTCTAGGTGAAGAGGTGTAGTCCAAACGAAGTATTTTTGGTGTGCCAAGCAACCAAGTGGAAACTGTCATAGTTCCACATACCCTCAGGAGGTGAAAGAACGCAAGATATATTCGGGTATCCTATGGTGTGGTGGTGACATGATAAAATATTGAAAACACATTTGGTGGAGGCTTACAAAATTTGTGCTACATATATAACATATCACTAACATAAGAGATTACCAATAGATCGCATGACATTAATATATGTGTGTGTGGCAAATAAAATTAAAACAAAATCCATGAATCGAAAAAATAAAATAAAAGAACTTAGCTTACATGTAATCGAATGAACAATGGAGTTTTCTTTCCTTATCTTTGAGAAGTGTGCTAAAGTCAAATCATATGTAGAAAAGTTTGGAGAGAAGTAGATGAAGTTAAGGGATTGCAAATCACCATTAACGAGTGGCTCTCCGAATGTGAAGAAACTTCTAATTGACTATCGGGAGAACCTTAGATTGTTGTTGGACACATTGAGGTACACCAGATTGTGTTGGTTCCTTACCATCTCTTGTAAAGATCTTACTAGTTTTCAGATACAAATAACCTCTCAAGGCCAATAGGTAATCCTAATGTTATTCTTAAATTGGAGTTAAGTCGCTACATTTGGGAGTATGGGCTAGCATGCTACAATTGTTAATCAATAAGTTGATTACTCATTCCAATGTGTTTCCTGATCCCTTGAAGACATAGGAAAGTGCATTAAATTATAAAACAAATTGTTGTATGTGAGTATCATTTGTGCTCTATGAATTATAGTAAACTTTTCTATTGCATTAAATGGGATGTTGGATTCAGGAAAAAAATAAAGTTTCAATTATGTCCTTTTATCACGACAGGTGATGGAAATTATTTGAACTATGAGCATCTCGATGACAGGTGATGGCAAGTATTTGAATTGTGATCACCTTGATTGCAGAGTCCGTCTATCCAATAAGCACTAAGTAAAGTGAACAAAAGTTAACAATGGAATCTGCTCCATGTAGGTTGTTCATATATGTCAACTAATTTTCCACAATTTTGTGGATTATAGTAGATTTAGTGGCTCCTTTAAATCAGTTTGTTGTTGAAACAAATCACTTAATTTTTGGATCCACATCAATATAATCAGTTCTATGTAATTGTTTAAGAGTTGCTAAAAATCCATGTACGTCCATAGAAGCTTGGGGATTGAGTGTGTGATAAGACTATTTTGGATGATGTAATATTTTCCTTAACAAATAATAAATAAACAAAATATCATTGTTCCATGGATGTTTCCTTATATAGTGTTTTACTACGTAAAATTGTTGTGATAATTTGTGTGATTTCTATTGTAATTGTATTGTAATTTGTGCCATTTAAATATGGTTAATTTTTTCTTCCGATGCATAACAAGTGATATTAGAGTAAGTGCAACATGTGAACCAAGTTTAGCATATCCTCGTCAATGCAAGAACCTTTGGATGAGATTTGGCATGTGAAGGAGAGTTCCTATCGAATATGAGGGTGAAAATCAATCCTATTGCTGGAAGATAAGTTCTTTGTAGAAGAAGATTTTTTTTCTTACCCAGAGGCTCCCTAAGGAGTGTTGGAGGAGCATCCCCACTCCCAAACTTAAGAAACTAACTTTTTTGGGTCCTGGACTCACCCGGTGTAAGGCCACAAGAGCGTCTGGAGAAAGACGCGTCCTGTACAAGGGGCCAAGAGTGTTATATACGCCTTTTTTATAGTAGTAGGGGAGCGTCCTTTCATTAATGTGAAATTTAGTGGAAGTATCATGGAGACGTGTTGTTTAATCCACACATGCATACGGTATATTTTATAAATGCGAATCTTTGTTTATTATGCACATGAAGAAGATCGTTTTGGTAAATTAATGGACGGAGGATGTTCTTTCAAAATATATTTTTTAAAGGATTAACTTTATGGGTGGATGTAACGTAATATTATGTGGAGTGGAGGTATAAAAATTTGTCTTTTATAAATTATTTGAGGTGAACGTTGTTTTTACTAAAAAAAATTTAAGTAAATTTTTTTTAAGTATAAATATACCACAAAATATTTTAATATTATTGGAGTTCACCTTGAACAATAAAAATTGTTCCTTGTAATATAAATATTAGTTTATTAACAGTGGTATTGGGCGGTTTTGTGTTAATGGAAAATATACAGAGTTCAAAGTTTGAACTAGAAAATTTCAATGGTAGAAACAACTTTGAGCTATGGAAGCTCAAGATGCGGGATTTACTAGTGCAACAAGGGTTGAAAAAGGAATGGAAAGACAAAGAAACCAACAACCATGATGAACCAGGAATGAGAATATCTAAACACCAGATAACTCAATACCATTCACTCAATACCATTCATCTATGTCTTGCAGATGAAGTTCTATTTAATACTGTTGGAGAGGATACAATAATAGGATTATGGAGTAATATGGAAAGTTTGTAAATGGAAAAGACCTTGAAGAGAAAAATCAATTATACCATTTTTGAATGAAAGAAGGTACATAATTTTTTGATCATTTAAATACCTTTAATACCCTTATAGTTCAATTGACTTGTATGAAAGTTAAACTTGAAGATGAAGATAAGGCGATTACACTATTATGTTCGTTTCTCGAGTCTTGGGACAATTTAGTCACCTCTATTGTTGGAGATACTTCACACACACATAGGATTTATTTTTCCTAAGGTTTTCCCTATGTTTATTAGATATTATTCAGTCTCCTATATTTTAGGGAGAATATTCTCTTCAGTTCACACTTCAGTTTGATCAGTTGAGTGGAGTCTAGATGCCACATTAAGATTATCACCATGCAACATTGAGATCATCAGCAGCTAATGCACATTGCCTTTGGGATCATCACCATACTAGCGCATTACTCATGATTCCCTGATCTCCTCCTCACTTCACTATGTTTCAGTTAGTTAACTGAAGATTGAGAGACTAGTTAATTCAGACTAGGTGACAATTCACTCCCGTAACTACCTGAGAGACTAGAATAGGTGGAAGTTTACTCCTGTAACTGTTGGTGTGTGTCCAGATCACTCTAGACCACCACTATGGTGCATTTTATTCCCCCCCTAGTGTGCATTAGTTGAGTTATACAGAGTATATGATGTGTAAATTATCATTCATTCATTTGGTTAATGAGAATTCTTCCATTCTTTCTCTCTTGATTCTCGTTTCTCATATTTTCTCTGCAAATGTGTAGTCAATTCCTAGATAGATCTATTTTGTGCAGGTTTAAAAAATTTACATGGTATCAAAGTCGATGGACTACTAGGGAAAATACACACCAAATTATTTTTGCAAGTACTGAAGATTGAAGACAACAAAAAAATGGAATTTCCAAAAGAATTCATTCTTACATCGTACAATTTCTTTGCATGGAAGGAGAAGATTATAATAAATCTTTGAGGCATAGGATTATATCAGTTAACCATGAACACAGATTCAGAACCAACATCAGCCATATAAAAATCCAAGTATCTAAATCGAATGGATGAAGCATTTGGAACAATTTGCAGTCTCATTTCTCCTGAGATCCTCTTTGACATATCCTCTTGTAAAATCCCCAATGAATCTTGGACCACCATGGAAGGGATTTTTTGAAAATAGGATGAGATGAGGGGACACATGCTCGCGGTGGAATTTCTCACATTGGATCCAAAAACCTTCGACAATCTCCAATATTTCTTTACCAAATATAAGGATTTGCTATCGCAACTCAAGGATTGTGGGGTTGATAAATCTAAGGAGAAAAGAAAAATGGTTCTCACCATTCTCTCCATACTTTCTCCAAAATACTCAATATTTGTATCCACATTTCATTTAGTTAGGTTAGCCTCTGGATCTACCTAAACGATGCCCTCTCTTGAGGCCTTTATCGAGTCTCTGACACAAGAGCAGAACAAGATCATCAATATAGAAAAAATCGAAGGCCTAAAGGCACATGCACTCAATGTGCAATATGGTAGCAGTAATCAATATCATAAATATCAATAAAAATACAAAAGGAAAGAACATGCAAATCCAAAGAAGGAAGGGTACTCAAAACCCTTCAACGATGCCTCCAGATCCAAAGGAGGAAAGGGAAGAAAATGGGAGAAATGCAATTAATTCCATAAAGGATTCCATCCAGAATCTGCATGTATGCAGAAACAAATAGATATAATAACCCAAATACTTCAACAAAACAACCTTGGAGATCACATCCTCAAGGGTGCCAAGAAGAAGAAGCCATAAGATCATAATCCTAAGAAATATAATTCTAGTCATGCTTTGATTGCCATCAAATCCTCTCTCGATGCTTCGATTGTAGATTCAGGTGAATCACACCACATGAATGCCACAAAAGAAGTCTAATCTTCATTGGATACATGCAAAGGTCCTCCTATTCTGATGGGGGACAACTCTCCAGTCGAGATCACCGACAAAGGAGGAATCATACTCACAAACAGAAGCTTCGAGATTGTGCTACATGTTCCCAAACTTTTTGTCAATATGATCTCCATGTATTAGATGACTAACTCTAACACCGAAAAGAGAGTAATATTCACACCTGATGCAGTGGATATCTATGACATGCAAACCAATTCCAGGGTTGCTATCGGTGAGGTAAATCATCAATCTAGACTCTACACATTTTCTGAATTTATTGAACTAGATTCGGTGTTACTGCTTACCGATCCTCATGAATGCAGCAGGATATGGCACGAAAGGTTTGGGAATTTAAATTTCATATATATGAAACAACTTAGCAAGAAGGGAATGGTTGATGGTCTACCCGACATCCACTTCTCCAAAGGAATTTGTGAGGGGTGTGTTCTTGGAAAACACCCTCAAGAGAAATTTGACAAAGGAAAGACTCAGAAAGACCGCATATGCCCTTTTATGTGTCCATCAATCAATAAATCAAGGTACATGCTCATTTTTGTTGATGATTTCTCACGCTTCACATGGATTTTATTTCTTAGGAAAAAATCAGAGGTATTTCAACACCTCAAATATTTCAAAGCCCTTGTTGAGACATAATCAAGAAAGAAAATCAAAGTCCTCCTAATAAATAATAGAGGAGAGTATGTCAACCATGAGATACAAAATCATTATCATGAGGCAGGGATTCAATTGCAACACATGGTTTTGTATACTCCACAACAAAACAAAGTTACTGAGCGGAAAAATAGATCTCTAAAAGAGATAGCATCTTGCATGCTACATGCAAAGTAAATTCCACAAAGATTATGGGTTGAACCACTTAATTGTGCAAGCTACATCCAAAACATATCTCCCCATAGATATGTCAAGGATAAGATGCCTTACAAGGATTGGAGTGGCCTCAAACCAAAAGTGACCCACTTTCATATTTTTGATTCAGGTGCATGGGACAAGATTCCTTCTGAGAAGAGGAAGGAACTTGATCCATAGAGAACATAGAGTATCCTTTTTATATACCATGATGGTTTGAATGGATACAGACTCATTAATCTTTCCTCAGACGAGATCATCATTGAGCATAGTGTCCAATTCGAGGAAAGTGTCTTGCATGTACCTCAACAACCGCATGCAGATAATTTTGTTCTTCCACCTGTCAGAGATGATGACCATGCACATGACGACTCTTCTTCAGATGAGAGTTTTGATTCATAGGATTAAGATGATCCATATGAAAAGTCAGTATAGTCAAATGCAAATTCAATGCATCTAGATGTAGATGTAGAGCGAGAGAAGAGGCCCAAGTGGGCCAAGACTACTCTTCAGGATGCAAGGGATCTTGTTGGGGATACAGCTAATACTAGGAGGACTCGATATGATTTTGAGGAGCCTCCTCTTGCACTCACTACCACTGAACCCATGCCACCTAGGAATATTTTCTTGGTTCAGTATTAAGATCCATAGTATTATGGAGAGGCTTATGGAAATCCCTTTTGGAAATCCTCCATGTAGGAGGAGAAAAACTACCTCCTCGAGAAATAGAGTTGGGATATGGTTCCCCTTCCTCTAGGAAGAAAATTTTTTAGGTGCAGATGGGTCTACAGGACCAAGAGCACAACAAATGGACAGGTTAGAAGATACAAAGCCAGGCTAGTTTCTAAATGATTTCAACAGGTGCATGGCATTGACTATGATGAGACCTTGGCTCCAATAGTGAAGATGGATTCCATACATTTGAAAATTTCCATTGCAACAACCAAGGGATGGGAAGTCCATCAGATGGATGCAAAAAATGCATTTCTTCATGGTGATCGATCTGAGGAGATCTATATGGAGCATCCCCAGGGATTTATGTAGAATTCATCTTTTCTTTGTAGACTGAAGAAGTCTCTTTATGGCCTCAAGCAGACTCTGAGGACATGGTATGCCGAGATGGAATCCTACCAACTGTCACAAAACTTTGTAGGTTGTAAGTTAGACCCAAATGTTACATGCTCGGGACAACTGATTCATTTATACTCCTATTTCTATATGTTGATGAATTTTTGATCATCGGTTGATCGAATTCAGTGATAACTGCAATCAAGAGGATTCTACATGATAGGTTCTTCATGATGGACATGGGTCCGCTACATTTATTTCTTAGACTCGAGATCAATCAGGATGCTTCATGCATCAAAATGTCTCAGGGCAAGTATGCATGAGATATCCTTGAGAGATTTCACATGACAGACTGCAAGTCTTCCCCGAATCCTTGCCTACCAGGAGTCAGACTTGAGGATGGCAGGGACACTCCACTGGTTGAAAAAACACTGTACATACAGGTAGTGGGGAGCTTGTTGTATCTCACAGACTCCAGAAAAAATGTCTCCTATATCGTTGGAGCAGTCTCCAGGTTCATGCAGGAGATGCATGAGATACATTTGAAGCCTGCAAAGAGTATCCTTCGATACGTACATGGCACCATCACCTTTGGGATTCACTATGCAAACAAATTTGCATTGGACCTCATCGGGTTCACTCATTATGATTGTGCTAGAAATAACATTGATCGCAACTCCAAATCTAGTTACTTACTCTGTCTTAGTTCCAGGCCTATCTATTGGTTGAGCAAGAAGTAGGATGCTATTGCTCTATCTTCAGTCGAGACAGAGTACATATGGGTAGTTAACCTAACCATTTAGGCTATGTGGCTACAACATTTTCTCACTAATTTGGGAATTCAATTTCATCGGTCAATTGTCATCTAGTGTGACAACCAGATCACTCTGACATTCTGCATAGATCCATTTCATAGGCAACGAACGAATCAAATCGAGATCCACATGCAATACATCTAGGAATTAGTACATGAGGGGGTCATCGACTTGCAATATTTTCCTTCAGTAGAATAGACTACATACATCTTCACCAAGACCTTCATTTAGAAGTTTCATTCTCTGTGAAATCGTCTTGGAGTGAAGGACACAGATTCCTAACAACTGTCAGTTATTCTTTTTACATACATTGTACTTTGAGGGAGGGTTTTACCCATGGATTTTTCCCTCTTTCCTTATTTATTTCAGTGTATCTTTTGTATTTGGGTACCTAACATGGCCTCGTTTCCGGGACCCATTATTTATTTTCACCATAGTGATGTTCAAGGGGGGTGTTGGAGATGCTTCACACACACCTAAGATTTATTTTTCCTAATGTTTTCCTTATGTTTATGATTCATTATTCAGTCTCCTATATTTTAGGGAGAATATTCCTCTAGGAGAATATTTTCTTCGGTTCACACTTTAGTTTGATCAGTGGAGTGGAGTCTAGATGCCACATTGGGATTATGACCATGCAACATTGGGATCATGACCAACTAATGCACATTTTCCTTGGGATCATCACCAGACTAGCACATTACTCATGATTCCCTAATCTCCTCCTCACTTCACTTTGTTTTAGTGAATTAACTGAAGACTGAGAGACTAGTTAACTTAGACTAGGCGATAGTTCACTCTCGTAACTGCCTTAGAGACTAGACTAGGTGGTAGTTTACTCTTGTAATTGTTGGTGTGTGTCCAAAATACTCTAGACCACCACTATGGTGCATTATATTCTCACCCAGTGCACATTAGTTGAGTTATACAAAGTATATCATGTGTAAATTATCATTCATTCATTTGGTTAATGAGAATTCTTCCATTCTTTCTCTCATGCTTCTCTTTTCTCATATTTTCTCTGCAACTGTGTATGTCAATTTCTAGCTAGATATATTATGTGCAGGTTCAACACATTTACATATATTATCTTTATCTCAACAAATGTTTTAGATGATGACTCTGTTGCGGGATATTTGTTGGATGAGGAGATGAGGAGAAAATCTAGTCAAGAAACCTCAACTTAGATGAGATGGTGATTAGAGGTCATCCCAAAGATCAAAATTAGAGATGTTCTTCATGATCTAATTCAAGAGACAGAAAGGGTAGAGAAAAATGTTGGTACTATGGAAAAACATGGCATCTCAAGAAACAATGCTAGAAGAGAAAAGAATCTGAGGATAACTCTACAAAGGAAGAAAATTTGGCTGCAACAAATTCAGGTATGGTTGATGAAGTTGTTTCTAGTCGTTTACAATATCATAATGAATGGAAGTTTGATTCAGGTGCCTCTCACCACATGTGATCACATAGAAATCGGTTCACATCTTACCAATGTTTTGATGAGGGTGTAGTGATTATGAGAAATGGTATTCCCTATAAAACAGTTCGTGTTTGATCTAAAAATGAAGAAGACTTGTAATCTTGAAAATATTTGCAAGTAAATTTTATGTGTTAAAAGAAAATGGATCAACTTTGCAACACATCATTAATAGGATTTACTCATTTAAGATGCATATAAACAACAACATAATCAATGAACAGAAAACACATAACACAACAAATGATAAAGGAGTTCACCCCTCTCTTGGGCTACATCTTCTGGTCCAGCTTCCAATGGATCATTATTATTAATTGCTCAAAGTGCTCAAAAACGTGCTTTACAATGCTCAAAATGACCAACATACTGCTCCAATGGCTTCAGAGTGTCCAAAAACCCCTAGCTGGGCTTTTTCGGCACCTTGTTTGGCCAAAAAACAAAGAAGATAGGCTTCCTTGAAGTCTCCTCTTCAAGCTTGTTGTCTCTGCATCTACAAATTGCACCCTTGTTCATTCA
>JZKD02S1662712.1:311255-338046 GCA_000966675.3 Picea glauca
ATGCTTCTTCATGTCCTCCTGAGTCTTGGATTCCCACCAAATGAGTGCTGCACTATCCAATCTTAAAGAAGCAAGCTGAATTTTGGTTTCATCATCTTGAATTTTTTGTATTCTAAAATATACCTCAATCTGATGTATCCAATTATCTAACTTCTCAGCATTAACTTCTCCATTGTATATTGGCAATTCAAATTGTATATCAAGATTTAATGAAGGAATTTGCGAAGGAGTTTTACCATGTTTTCTTGGAGAATTCAGAAGAGGTATTGAATTGGTAGAAGAAGAAGAAGAAGAAGAAGAAGATGGAGGAGAGGGTGGTGGAGAAGCACCATTCCCTCCATTTCCATTTGGAGTTTTGTCACCACTGTCTCTCTTATGCTTTGAAGGGTTGGAGCTTTCACCTTGCAACAATGCATTCCTTTCCATCAAGATCTTCATCATATCTCTCATTTCCATGACAACCTTTTTGAGATCTTCATTTTCTGTAGGAACACGTTCATGACTTTCTTCATGAGCCATACATGGTGAATGCCTCCTTGAAACTTGTGGTGATTGTATATGCTTCCTCCTTGAAGGATGAGAACTTGGCTCCACAAGTTGACCTTCTCCTCTTATGAGTTTCAACCTTGTGAGCATCAGAAACAAAACACTTGCAAATAATTAAGTGTTCAAAAACCTGGGCTCTGATACCAACTTGATCTAAAAATGAAGAAGACTTGTAATTTTGAAAATATTTGCAAGTAAATTTTATGTGTTAAAAGAAAATGGATCAACTTTGCAACACATAATTAATAGGATTTAATCATTTAAGATGCATATAAACAGTAGCATAATCAATGAATAGAAAACACATAACACAACAAATGATAAAGGAGTTCACCCCTCTCTTGGGCTACATCTCCTGGTCCAGCTTCCAATGGATCATTATTATTAATTGCTCAAAGTGCTCAAAAACATGCTTTACAATGCTCAAAATGAACAACAGACTGCTCCAATGGCTTCAGAGTGTCCAAAAACCCCTAGCTGGGCTTTTTCGACACCTCGTTTGGCCAAAAACAAGGAAGATAGGCTTCCTTGAAGTCTCCTCTGCATCTACAAATTGCACCCTTGTTCATTCAACCTAGCACACACGCTATTTAAAGCGTAAAAACCCGGCACTGGACGCAACCGTGCCAACAGTGTGAACTGTAGGATGGTTATGAGCATGCCAACCCCTAACTACCAAGCTCTCCGGCACATGGGTCCATGTGACCTCACACAAATGTAAAAGGGCTAACCGTTTTCATAGGCAAATAGCAACAAAACAAGTGGCAGGTTGTTCAACCATTCAAACCACACATTAAAACCAAAACGCATGCGCCCGTAGCATTGGAGTCATGGTCATATGACATGGGTGATATAACTGTGGGCTGTTTGAAACACACGCTTTGTATATATGTAATACAAAACTCCCGCATGCAATATGGCATGGTCATATATATATAAAACAATACAACTGCGGAGCGGGGCTAAGCCCCGGCCCGACCCCCCCCCATATGCAACATAAACCAAACTTTAATATATATTAAATCATATATACAACAAGGAACAAGTCGTGGTGCGTTGGTAATGTGGAGTTTGCAAAGGCTTTACATGGTGGGGAGGTCCGGGGTTCGAATCGCACGGACTCCATATAATTTTGAACCAATATAATGGGGCCACGTGGCACCCAACCACAAACCAAAAAACTGCAACGTGTCGAAACATGATTCATCTAACTGTCAGCCATATCACCTCTTCCACATCAGCGTACGGACTCTGCCACGTCATCCTGTACGGACTATACAGTCAGCGTCCCTTTTTTTGCCTGTTTGACGATTCAAACAGATCATAATATCTCTCACTCCCGACGTCCGTTTGAAACGAAATGAGTTGCGTTGGGTTCACAACGACGAGGCCTACGCTCTCATTCTATTTGAAGTGATTCCGAGAACTTTGAATGTTTGAGCAAAATTTGATCCCTTGATCAGTGTTGGTAGCATCAGAATTAGGATGTTCGATGGTATTGTTAGAGAATTAATGGATGTTAGATATATAGCCGAGTTGAAGTTGAATTTGATTTCATTAGAGGTTTTGGATTATGATGGATACGAGTATTATTTTAGTAGTGATGAAGGAAACAAAGGTTGATAATATTTATTGATCCAGGTGGATATTGGTGGCCACCCACCTATTTCAACTAGCTCACATACAAATTTCATCTTGGTAGCTTCAATTTTCATCTTGGAAATTTGTTTGTATCATTTTGGGTGCTAAAATTTCGGGGTCATTTTGAGGCCCTATACAACATTTTTTGGGCCTGCCACAATCACACAATAGATAGATTCAGAGTGTGATGACATAATGTTTAGTCCTTGGATAGAATTTTCAAACAAACTATCGTGTGCCTAAAACGAATATCGTATGCACAAGTTATGACCCTGGGAAGTTGATGTACCAACTTAACCCAAGGAGTCCCACATGTCTTTTGGCGTGTCATATCCTAGGGTTAGGTTTCTGGATGACTAGGATTTTGGCATTCATGTTTGATGTAAAAATGCCTTTGGAGCCTCATTGTAATAATATTCTTGCGAATGAGAGAAACTATAACATATCTTCTCAGAGATAAGACACCATAATTCTAGCAAGCTTGTTTCAGTTTGAATTTTATAGTTTCAACATATTTCTTTATTGAATAGAATCCAAGTTTTACTCTATCTATGTTATTGTTCATTGTATATCTATGTTCAAAATATAGATCTGTATTCATTTAGTTCAAATCATAAAATATGGATCAGTGGTATCAGAGTGGTCTACTCCTCATCATTAGTAGTGCATGTCCCCAACGAGGTTAGGGTATAGAGAGTTGGGTCTCGATCTTGTTTCTCTTGAGGAAAAAAGATCTTGCAAGCCCAAGAGACATTCCATGGCGGAAGAAAAGAAAGACAATGGGACATAATATCCTTTCAAAAAATTTCTCATGAAATCCCTCGCGCAACAGAGGGGCCAGATGATGGATAATTTTGCACAAATCCTTTGATGGCTACCAATAGGCAACACATCTTCCCCGAGAGAAGGAATCGACTTCTTCAAGGTACATATCAACTTTGATATTCCTATATTTGAAGGTTAGATAGATGCAGATGTTGTAGACAAATGGTTGAATCTACTAGAAGGTTATTTTTATGTCCATAACTTTTCCAATAGAGAAAATATTACATTTGTGCTCCTCAAAGTCGTCCCCCATGTCAAAAATTGGTGGGATACTTTATGTGAGAAAAAGGAAATAGAGGAACCCTTATTATTTACAATTGCACTCACCTAGGAGTCCTTTAGGGATTGTATTAAGGAAAAAAACTACTATGTTGGAAGTTATGACAACCTGTATACAAGATGGACCACTCTTCGACAGGAAAGGGACCAAACAGTGCTAGAGTTCACAAATATCTTCCATACCTTGCGCACCAAGATAGGTATCAAATATTCTAAACGACATCTGGTGCTCAAATACCATGGTGGTCTGCATAGATACATCCAAATAGAAATTGAGTTTCTGGACATCTTGTTCTTGGGAGTGTCCTATCAATATGTCATTAAAATCGAGTAGAAGCTTAAACCAAATATGTGGTAGTTTGGGTCTAGGAACCCCTCACAATAGAAGAAGGGAAAGGGAAGCCCCAAACCACAGAAAAAAGGGAAGAGAAAATATGGACAGCCTCAGGAAAACCAATCTAAGCCACAAATAAATAAGGACAATGGAAAGATGAAGAAAAACATCAGGAAGTGGTGTGACTTACATAAGAGCCCCTGGAATAACACTACTAATGTCCATTCAAAGAAATCATTGGTGGCTGAGGTGAAATCATGTAAATTAGATGCGGGTTTCGACTCAGAGTTAGAACTAGAAAAGGGGAGACATATTATTAATGCAGAACCTAGTGCCATCATTTCTACCACCAAGATCCAACCCAGTGAACCTAATGAGCCAGAGGAAGGCGAGGGCCTCGTTCATTCACAAATGTGGGTGAAGGGAACTCCATTGCACTTCATCATTGATAGCAGTATCTAGAAGAACCTCATCTCAGTGGAGGTCATGAAGCAGTTGGCCCTGCCAAAAACACCACACCTCCAATCATACACCATCAGATGGCACCGCCAAGGAAGTGATATTCGCATCATCCAACATTGTCACTTGTCCTACGACATTAATCCCTTCAAGTATGAGGTATTGTGTGATGTTTCTCCCCTTGAACTTTGTGATGTTATTTTGGGACAACATTATTTATGGAAATGTCATGTTGTTAATGAGTCTAGGCCTCACAATTTTATTATTACTTTGAAGAGGACATTGTACAGGATACTCGAGGTAGTCCCACCTACTGCCATTTCCTTGATCTCTGCCAAGAAATGTAGGAAGCTGGTCTCTTAGACTGGGAATTTTTTTTTCTTAGTGATTCAATCTGAAAGTGAGCAGAAGTTTTCTACCACATCCATGGCCTCTGCGACCGATCTGTTCATGCAACAGAAGAAAGTGGATAAGGTCGTGAAAGAATACAAAGACATCTTCTCCTCACTCACTTGGGTACCTCTACACATTCAAGGAAATCATTCAATCGATTTGAACCTCAACACACCACTACCCGATGGGCCAGTCTATTGCCACCCTATGTTATAAAACTAGGAGATTAAGCATCAGATCCAAGAACTTCTCCAAAAGGGGCACATCCAACCCAAATCATCACCATGTGGAAGCCCAATAATGCTTGTGCAGGAGAAAGATGAGACCTGGAGACTCTGCATTGATTACCAAGTGTTATAGCAAGATTTTCCCCATCATTACTATATTTCATAGAGGGCCTTTTTCTATTTCCCTATGCAGACTTGTCATCCCTTTTTGATGAATCTAGAGCCAAAAATACATATTTTTCCACATATACACACCCTATCTGCTATACAAGATGCATATACACATGATGATCCACTACAACCCATGTACATCGAGATTTGTGCCAGAAAATAAAAAATGGAGTCGGGTTTCCATGTCACGACAGGAGATCTATGATCCTTGGCCTTCCACATACTAGAAACATTCCGACTCGGCCCTTCAGTTGCATTTTTAAGACTATAAAAGAACAATTCTGAGCTATGGAAAAGAGGAGAAATCATTCAACTTTAAGAGCAAAGTTACTCTGGAGAAATTACTTCATATTGAGTATGCATCCTTTTGTCCCTCAAGTCTGAACATAGTGTTCATCCCCCAAGATATTTCCCTATTGTTGAGAGAACCTCATTATCTCTTTTCTATGAGCTTGCCTTTGGTGGAGGCCCAGTTGGAAGGAACTTGCTTTCTTGGTTTCGAACTGTGCCGACACAGAAGTCTATAATGTTGTCACTTCTGTTGATCATTTATTAATAAAAATACTCCTTTCCCATCCTATTGGTATCATGCAAATATATGATTATTATCCATGGGCATGTTTGTAATGTTTATTAATGGATTATGCTATCTGATGTGATAACCCCTTTTACATTATCACTATATACTTTCTTTGTTTGTTTGTTAAGAACTTTTTGCAGGTACAAAGATTTGGTTCAAAGTGCTCAACAATGGAACATCATCGAACATTGGAATGAGGTAGGCCTCTTTCTTATCTTGCACATTAGTTTGTATAACATATGTTGGAATTGAGTCGATTTCCATAGTCATACCTGTCTGTTGTGGTTTACCCTTGGACATAGAGAGTTTTTCCCTCGTAACATAATTGGTGACTCAACTGGGGATAGATCTTCCTTCTACGGGTTGAAGTACTTTTCCTTCTTTCATTGCTCTTGTTCCTTTGTGTTTCTTGTCATATCACTGCTTGACAGGTTCTGTTCACTCTAGGTCTGAGTTTTCAGTCTTTTACTCTTGCATGGCCTTGTTTAAAATCCTATACGCTCCTTTTGCCTTGACAGTCATGTATACATGCGTGCTGTCTCACTGCAAGCTGCATATATACACATTGTTTCCTTGAACAGTCACATACACCTTATTTCATTTCTTGGTCGCTTGGTTTGGTGGTTTTTGGGTGGGATTTGATGATTGATGAGCCTTATTAGGTCTCTGTAGTGCCTGTTGAGATTCTCTAGGATGACAAGAAACCTATTTGAAGTTGAATTTTTGGGTGTAGTCTTTCTCTTTGTTTTTCATTTTTTGATTTGTCCTTGTACTCTGAGCTGTTTGATTGGATGCTTGGTATTTTGCTTGAGTTATTTCTTTTATACATAGTAGAATTTTATATATCAGGTTTCTTATTAGTCCATGCATTTTATTTTTTAGCATATTGAATATAAATAAAAATAGGCATTTTACATTGCTTGGCATTTTTGTCTTTTGAATCTTTATCGTTAGCTTAGTGCATTTAGTGCATTTTACTTCTGAATTGCAAAGTTGAAATTGAAAATTGCACTATTTTTATACGCATATGATTCATTGAAAAAGTTAAAGATAGACTTTGCATTTTATTCATATTTATTTTCTTGCAGAGTCATAACACCATGAGTTTCACTTTCATACCTTTTTGACGAATCACGACCAATAAAATGTGCGCTTTAAATTAAAATTGATTAGTCACAATTTTATTTTTTAGGGTGCACAAACTAGTCTAGGATTTAGTGTCTTGGAATAGGATTTTGTGAGTAAACTTCTCCAAGGCAATTAAATCAACATATGTGTCTAAGACAGGGAGTTGAGAAGTCCATTGTATAATTGGTAATATCAGGAGGCTTCGCTCGCACTAGATTTAATCACAAGGTCGCGTGAAGTTAGTTGAAGGGATAACCCCTGGATACTCGTCTAGTGTTAGAGATATTTCTATGGATTTATTCATATTTGGGGATCTTGCTAGGGCCCATACCTCCATGAGTGGTGGTACTTGTAAGGTTTTGGGCTTTTATAACCTTCCCATACGGTGATTCGGACTTATGACTGCTCACCTATGCATAAATTATACAGTGGTTTATTAGTTTCTTGACTTAGGTATCTCATAGGTTACCTATAGGGACTATTCTCGTCGTACCCTAGGTCAGATAGGGGTCAAATAACACACAACCTTTATGGAGGATTACCTCTCCGGGGGTATCTGACTGACTTGTTGTTAAGTCTGCGAGGGCCCCTATAATTGATTATGTTACCTCCAAACTTTAGTGGGGAGTCTCAAGTACCTCTTGAACAAGGAATACCTTCTTTAGAGAGGGAGGCCACTCAATCACTTTAGCCTGTTTTGCATGCATATTGGTCGTTTGAATTTTTTGTATGCTCTTTGACTACTAGTTGGCCTTAGGATATGTTTTTATTTTGTAGATTTATAATTCTTCATGCAGTAAGACCACCTTCCTCGTCGGTCCCGTCAGTTGTTACAGTTACCACTGGTTTTCAAGTTCTTGCCTTCTAAAAAGCGTAGAGTTATCAGGCGTGGTACACTCACATCCACCTTTCATACTTGTGGTTCCACACGGATGAGTACTGAGTCTAGTCTTTAGAACACTAGGAGCTCTTCGAATCCCATACCCACTATAGTTAATGGCACCCCTTCGACTCCTACAACTGCTACAGTTGCAGTGTTGGAGGCTTATACCAGTACCATGGCTCGCCTTGTAGTTAATGCTTCATCTTTTTCCTCAAACCCTTTTGGGGGTTTTGGTCACTTGCCGAGTTACAATTTTCAGTCCATCCCTATGGCTTCTATCCCATTTTCTTATGGTATTCCTAACTTCACTTCGTAGTTTTAGACTACCATCCCAACTATTGGCCCTAACGCTAGCATTGGACTCGGGGGCACTACACCTCCTTACACTCCATTTCCATTTGGTGGTTCTCATATCCCTCAAATGAATTTTAATGTAGGAAATGTCCCTGCTCTTAACCCCAGGTCTAATCCTTCTATGACTAGATGGAACAACCTTGATGGTGGACAAGTTCCTCCCTATATCCATACCTCCTCGATGTCGATTCCGACCAATACTTTTGGGATGACGAATCCACTTCAATCCTCTGGGTTCCCACCTAGAGGAGGTCAGTTTTACAATTTGGGCAACCCTCAACCCGAATCCAATCCGGTTGGGGGCAATTTTCATAACCCCTAGCTCGAATCTAATCTAGCTGGGGGAAATTTTCATAATCCTTATCAGAACATTCTTGCTGGAATTATGACCAACCCATATTATACAAACCATCCTAGAGGAGGGCCTTATAATCCCAGATAGGGTGTTGGCACAGAGGAAGACCCATGGTTCAACTCTAAGATGACACCAACAAGCCCTAACTACTGGCCCTTTCGACAACACCTACGAAGCAAATGCAGTCTCACCCGAAGTAGCTATGGGGGGGTTGCAGGATAGATATGTCTACAACCAAAATGGATATCAAGTGGATCCAATACAAGAACAATAAAACATTTATATATCATTTATTGTTGGCACAGGGGAAGACCTAGGCTTCAGCTCCAAGAGCACACCAACAAGGCCTAACTACTGTCCCTTTTGGAAACACCTGCGAAGTAGATGTAGCATCACCCGAAGTAGCTATGGGGGGTTGTAGGAAAGATATGTCTACAACCAAAGGGGATATCAAGTGAATGCAATACAAGAACAATACAACATTTCTATATCATTTACTAGTTCAGATCTACTCCACAGAACCATCTATCATATCTAGCACAGTAATGTAATAACAGTATACCAAATGACAAAGAGCAAAGCATCAATCACACACACAACAAAAGATATACGTGGTTCACCACATCTCTAGGGACACATCCATATAACTATGCTTTATAATATATTAAGATGAAGCATACAGTTCTTTTATGCGCTCTCAGCTAATAGATCTTCTTTCTTCTCCTCTCTGCCTCTCCCCTTCCTGTGCACCCAGCTACAGGACCGATCTTTGCACCCAGCTGGAGATCTTACTATACCAGAAGGTTATACACTCAACACTTCTCTCTCACACAATAGTAATCACTCGATCACATAATAGAAATGAATCCTCAATCAACTTAGTACCAACAACAATAACAACAACCCATCCTAGGTCCTTTAGACCTCTATTTATACATTACAATCACTCATTGATAGCCTTAGGTCGAGGCCTAGGTATCAAAACCCTAGATACCAAAACCCTAGGTCAACTTGAGCCATGTTTTCAGGGCTTTGCCAACCTATCTTTCCATCCTTTTCGCGCGGTGCTCCAAAGCATCCAATAATAGATTCTTCTTCTTACTGAGTTGTCCACGATCCATTTTCCTTACTGATTTGTCATCCTCGATCTCCTAGTCCAATGTCTTTCTTCCTTTTACTTTGTTCTGTCTTTTCTTCTCTTTTACTCAATTTGACCCAGTAACAGTCACTGTGTCTTCTGCGCAGTTCAAAATTTTCCTTTTCTTCCTTGATCTTCACTTTCTTCCATAACGAAGGGCCAACAACCCCCCAACACTCACCTGTGACTCATCCCAAGGCACTTCATATCTGATCCCTCTACTTTTCTTTGTCTTCAGACTGCGTAGGGAAGCCTATGCTTCTAGCTCTATCCCTCCATTTTTCCCTTGTGCAGACTATCTTTTCTATTTCTGGTACCCAGTTTCAACTGCACCTGGTACCTAGACCCTTTTTTGCCTATTTTTACTAAGATTTGTGAGGTAGTTTCTTGTCATAATACAACTTCAGGCAGCTCCTATTCACCAAACCTTCCTTCCATTCTCCATTCAAAGTCTTCAACTACGGATCTCCTCCTTCTATAACATAGGCGACCTAGTATGGCCCAAGCCAATGCGTTATGAACTTCCTAGGATGCTTCATGAACTTACTGTCATATACCAGTACCAGATCACCTTGATTAAATACCTTCTTCTTGATGTGTCTATTGTGGTAGGCCTTCTCTCTTTCTTTCTGGAGCTGTTGATGAAATCCTGCAATAAATCTGTCTTCCTCCAATTCGACCAACTGTGCAAGCCTCTCTCTAACAACTCTAGTGTCATCCATATTTGTAAAGGAAACAATTATTAAGATTGGTACCAAATATTCCATTGGGATAATAGATTCAAGACCATACACCAATTTAAAGGGGGTCTGCATTGTTAGCTTCTTGCAAGTGGTTCTATAATCCCATAATATTACTGGTACTCTTAAATCCCAGTCATCTCTATTGGCACTGCAAATATTCGTTAGATTTGTCTCCAAGATCTTGTTGAATGCTTCAATTGTCCCATTTGCTTATGTATGGTAAGGCATGCTCTTATGATGGTGGACTGCAAATTCCTCAGTCAAGGCTTCAATTGTTTTATTAATGAAATGTGTGCCTTGATCGCTCATAAGGATCTTTGGGCATCCAAACCTGGTTATGATGTCATCAAATATGAAGCACGCAGTTGTAGTGGCACTACAATCCTTAACTTCTCTTGCTTCGGCCCATTTGGTCAAGTACTCTATCGCAGTACTTATGTACCTTTCTCCTGTGTGCTTCCCTTGTGGTTTAATAGGTCCCACAAAGTCAATGGCCCATTTCTCAAATGCTTGTAGGGTCAGCTATGGTTCTAACAACATTTCATCTATTATGGATGGTTTCCCAACTCTCTGGCATACATCGCAGGCTCTGTAATAGTCCTTAGCATCTCTATGTAAGGTAGGCCACCAAAGGCCAGCTCGAAGAACCTTCTGTTCAATGGATTTTCCTGTGTAGTGTCCTCCTACAATGCCTTCATGAGCTTCGATGAGTATCAATGTTCTTTCTTCCTCCATAACACACCTCCTCAGTATCTCATCAGGTCCCATCTTGTATAGTTGTCCCTCTATAAGTGAAAATTATGCAGCACACACTACTAGATGTTTCTTCTGGGTGATTGTATATTCACTCGGGGCCATTCCCATTGACAAGAACTGGACTATCTCTCTGAAGTGGTCATCAATATTTGTAATGGCTAGCAGTTGTGCATTCGGTAGTGTATCCTCCAAATTAGTAGGCTCTTCTCCATGTTCCAAACTTGACAAGTGGTTAGGACCTTTGTTCATTCTCCCTGGATTAACTACGATCTTAAAATCATATTCTTGAAATATAAGAAGACATATGCATATTCTTCCCCCCAACACTAGCTTGTTGAATAGGTATTTCAGCGCAGAGTGATCAAAAAACATTTTAAAGTGTCCTGCCAACAAGTAATGGCGGAACTTCTGCAGTGCATACACCATGGCTAACCCTTCTCTTTCAATGGTGGTGTAATTGATCTCAACTATTGATAGATTCCTGCTAGCAAAGGCTAACAGGTAGTCTATGTCTCCTGTTCCTGGTTGTGCTAACACAACTCCTAATGCAATAGAAGATGCACTAACATGCATGTGAAACTCCTTACTCCAATCTGGGAAAACCAGAATAGGCACAATAACCACTTTCCGTTTCAGTGTGTCGAAGCTCTGTTGGCATTCTTCTGTCCAATGAAATTGACTGTCTTTCTTCAAAAGCTTCTCCATGGGTTTTGTAATCTAGGCATAACCTTTAATGAACTTCCTGTAATATCCTGTGTG
This sequence comes from Picea glauca, assembly GCA_000966675.3. Classification (NCBI taxonomy): domain Eukaryota; kingdom Viridiplantae; phylum Streptophyta; class Pinopsida; order Pinales; family Pinaceae; genus Picea; species Picea glauca. The sequence continues at coordinate 322,827 of JZKD02S1662712.1, forward strand.
TCCTAGCGCAGTGCGCATCTGTTTGAATGAAGTAGGAGGGAGTAGATCAACTATGATGGAAATTTTAGATGGATCTAACAACAATCCCTGCTTGCATACAATATGACCTAACAACACTCCAAATGGTGAAAATAAAATGTATTTCTTCAATTTTAAGGAAATCTGACACTGCCTACACTTGTACAACATTAGCCTTAAAAATTTGATATGATTTTTCAATAAACTAAAAATAGTCCAATCATCAAAGTATGCTTCTAGAAACTTGTGTAGGAACTCCTTGAATGCTTCAACTACCACCCTGGAAAAGATGGCAGGGGCATTCTTCAATCCAAACGACATTACTATATATTGGTAGGATCCCCATTCTATGGAAAAGGTGGTCTTATGGTGATCTTCCTTGGCAATATGGATCTGATGGTATCCTGAAAATCGATCTATAAAATAATATACTTCCTGACCTCCTACATTATGTAACAATTCGTTAGTGAATGGTATAGGGAAGGGGTCATGCAAATAGGCACCATTCAGCTTCCTGTGATCTATGCAGATCCTGATCTCTCCTCTCTTCTTGTCTTGTACCACCTTAGGGTTAATCCATTCTGATTCTTCGACAGGTTCTGTAATCCCTTCTTACAACATTCTGTCGAGCTCAATCTTCACTTTCTCCTTATATTTAGGGTTCAATATTTAGGGTCTCTGTTTGACTGGTCTTGCATCTGGTTTCAAAGGGATCCTCATCTCTCTCATAGGCCCTTTAATTCCCCTCATATTAGTGACCTTGGTTGGAAACAAGTCCTGATATTCATGCAGTAACTCGATGATCTTGTCAATAGTGACAACATCCCAATAATCTCCAACATTTGCAAGCTTCGGTGTTTTATCTGTAGAATTTCACTAAAAATTAAGTATTTCCTGGGATTCTCCCGATCTAACATTTATACGCCACTATTAAATACAAAATCACTTCTACTATTATTCTTGCGGAAAATTAAACCACGATCACGACCACAATCAAAAAGTGAAATATCAAGAACACATGACACATAAGTTTTATCGGGAAAGCGTAAAGCTAAAAACCCCACTATCATATATTATGTATATCATGAATCATGAAACAATCTCATACAAAACTCTAATCCAAGAGCTCTTAGTACAATACAATCATCTCACATTGTCATACACAAATCAACAAATACATGTGCCAATTCCTGTGTCCAGACAACTTGCCTCCTCTGCACAAACTCTGCAATTCGAATTCTCACAACTGAATTACAAATTGCCTACTTTGCACATGCTCATAAGCATATCCACTGCATGTGTGTTCAAATCACAATTGATAGCCAAATTGTCCCTTTCACCTGTTATCTCAAATGGGTCTCCACTGGATCTGACATGCATGTAGTTAACTGTGGCGAATCTTCAGTTGCATGTGAGTTCACTGATTTACTAAACTCTCACTAGTGCATGTTTAGTTACAACTAGTACAACTGATCTTAACTCACTTAACTACACTTATAGTTCTATTAAAAATCCAACTCACTTAGTTATGAATGAAATAATAGATTAATATTTATTGTCCAATTTATTTCAGGGAAAACTAAATTAGACACATGTTTCTTGTTGAATTTTCAACACTCCCTCTCAACAAGAAAGGGATTATCCTTCACCCCAATCCTGTCTCTATGATATTCGAATTTTCTCCTGGTGAGCGCCTTCGTTAGAATGTCTGCATCCTGATCTTCCATAGGAATGTATTGAAGCAACATGATCTTCCGCTGCACACAATATCTGAGATGATGATACCGGATATCTATATTCTTAGATCTGTCATGAAACACATGATTAATCAAGAGTTTAATGCAACTTTGATTATCACAATAAATTATTGTCGGATCTAAATGAGAACCAAACAAACCAACCAAGATCTTCCTCATCCAGATAGCCTCACATGCAGCTTGACTTGCTACCATGTATTTGGCTTCTGTTGAACTAAGTGCCACAGATCTTTGTTTCCTACTATACCAAGAAACAACTGTAGATTCGATACTAAAGACCCCCCCTGATGTGTTGTTTCTGTCCGTTGGACTGCCTGCCCAATATGCATCCATGAATCCATGCAACTTCACCTCATCCGTCTATCTGTACCGTAATCCATACTCAGATGTTCCCTTCAGATATCTCAGGACATGCTTACCCACCTTCCAAAAGAGTTTGGTAGGCTTAACCATCGCTTGACTTAGTTGGTTAACTGCGTAGCAAATGTTTGGTCTCGTATTCACTAAATACATTAGTGAACCCACTAACTGTCGATAGACAGTAGAATCCACTACTTCTCTAGAAGTAGCATCCTCTTTCGTCCAGTTTCCTAGAAGAGGAGCATCCATGGGTTTGCAGTCCTCCATGTGAAACTTACCCAGTATCTCTCTTGCATACTTTCCTTGAGACACAAAAAGTTCACCATCTCGCTGCCATATTTCCAATCCAAGGAAATAATGAAGAAGGCCCAAATCCTTTGCAAGGTCCTCCTTGCATGAGTGTATCAGCTGCTCATCACCAGTCAGTATTAAATTATCAACATAAAAACAATGATTAAAATCTCACCCTCCACCACAATTTGGTATAGGTTTGCATCTGCTTCACTTTTGGTGAATCCCAATCCAGTGAAATAGATGTCTATCTGAGTGTACCAAGCACGGGGTGCTTGCTTCAGCCCATATAGTGCTCTCTTGAGTCTGCACACATGCGACTCTCTATCAAAGGTCGCAAAACCTTCTAGTTTCTCAATGCCCACTTCTTCCTCAGTGATCCCGTTGAGGAATGCAATTTTTACATCCATCTGATGAATGCACCAGCCCATCTGCACTGAGAGTGAAAGGATGGATCTTATGGAAGAGTACCTTGTGACAGGTGCAAAGGTCTCATCATAATCTATCCCCTCGATCTGTGAGAATCCCAGATCCACAAACCTGGCCTTGTATTTCTCCACACTCCCATCAACATCTTTCTTTACCTTGTAGATCCATCTCGAACCTACCACTGATTTGTTGACTGGTCTTGGGACAATTTCCCATGCACTTTTTTTGGCAATGGAGTCATACTCCTCTACCATAGCATCAACCCAAGTGGGGTCCCACACTGCTTCTTGAAAGGAAGATGGTTTAGTCACAATACATTTTCTGATGAGAGCCATGTATCCAGCAAATTGATTAGGAGACTGTATCTGTCTGCGTTGTGAAGTAGGGGCTCCTACATTCTGTGTAGCATCTAGTCTCAATCTGTTAGCTTCCATGGTGCGCTTTTTTCCATTTCTGATGGATGGCTCTTCTTGATTGGTTTCCTCCACACTATCAACCTCTTCATGTGGTTGATCCACATCTTGAGACTCATCTTTGGGAACCAATAGTTCCTCTTTTGCATGCAAGTCTAGCTCCCTCTTAAGCGACAACCACATGGCTTTCCCCTCATTGAATTGTATATCCCGTCGCATAACAGTCATCTTAATGTTCAAAAGATACACATGATAATTATGGGGTGTTTCTGTGTACCCCAAAAATATCCCAACTTCAGTAGTCGGTTCTAGCTTCTTCCTGGCATCCTCGGTCACATTCACATAAACAAATGAGCCAAAAATTTTAAAATGAAAAACATCAGGTTTATTACTAGTAAAAACTTCGTCAGGTGTACTCATGCCAAGTACTCTATAAGGACAACGATTTTTCACATAAACCGCAAAATTGCATGCTTCTGCCCACAAATTCATTGGTGGGCCCTGATCATGCAACATCGCTCGTGCTGCACCCATGATCGTTCTGTTCTTTCTCTCTGTGACCCCATTTTATTGTGGGTTATGAGGCGCTATGAGTTCACTTCAAATTCCTTCTCTGCTGCAGAAGTCTTTGAATTCATTAGAGATGTATTCTCCACCATTATCGCTCCTTAGAGCCTTCACTTGCTTCCCTGACTCTTTCCCCACCAATGCTTTAAACTCACAGAACTTTGAGAATGTTTGATCCTTCTTCTGCATGAAGAATATCCAACATTTATGAGAAAAGTCATCAACAAAAATAACATAATACCTATGTTTTTTTGTTGAAGCAACTGAGAATGGTCCAAACACGTTTGTGTGAATTCTCTCCAGGATCACCAAAGCATGGTTCTCCTTTTCATGAAAGGTGGAAATTACATACTTCCCTAGGGTGCACCCCTTGCACTAATCTAACTGAGCAAGTGTTCCCCTTGGAAGTCTAGTAGATATTTGTTGCATGATTTTCAAGGCTCCATGATGAAGATGGCCCAATCGCCTGTGCCATAATTCGCCCTCATCCCGGCTCACCACTTTTTCTACCTTTCCTATCATGGCATTGCATTCATCTACCTCCAGCATGTAGATATTCTTAACTCAAATCCCTATCTTCTTGACTTGACTCGTTTCTTTATGTCGCAAGTAGGATTTTCCATTGCTAAAAACAACATCATAGCCTTTGTCCTCCAACATTGCGACTGAGACCAATTTTTTCTTCAGACCTAGAACATGCATAACATTTTTCAATTGAAATGGTTTACCTGACTCCCTCTAAAAGGTAATGGTACCAATACCAGTTTCACTGTATCGTCCATCATCACCCATCTCTATATGCATTCTAATATATTTCTCCTCCAATTCAATGAAAGACTCTTTATCTCCTGTCATGTGGAAGGAAGCGCCACTATCCAAATACCACACCGATCGCGATGCACTTGAAGCCATGCATGCGATCAAAGCGAAGTCAAGATAAAATTGTGAGACAAGAGCCTCACCAGTTGCAACTCCAACAACCATCTTGTTCTTCCTCTTCTATGGACAGTTAGTAGCGAGATGCCCATGTTCGTGACAGTGAAAACACTTCACTTTGGACAAATCCAGCTTCTTGACTTTAGACTCAGATTTTGGATGGAATTTCTTCCCTTTCCCTTTCCTTGCCTTGGAAGTCAAAGAACAATCCTCTTCATCATCACGCTTTGATAAAGATCCATCTCTGGTGTTCCGCCTAAACTCCTATTGCACTAGATTCGACCATAGTCATTCCCAATCCGACAATTTTTCCCTTCTATTGACAAAGTCTTGATAACTGTTACAACTCTTGGGAAGTCCTAGGAGTGCCAAGCTCACCAAATCATCAGTAGTGACTATTATTCCCACACTTCCAAGCTCATCCCTACATTGGACAAACTTCGTGAGATATTTTGGAATGGTGTCACCCTTTTTCATCTTGATCTTCCTGAGTTTATCTTTGAGCGCCAATTTCCTATGGTCGCTACTGTTTTGGAACAGATCTGTCAAAAACTTCCACATTGCATGTGGTGTGGTTTTCCCATGGAGACTTGAGACAATGTGGTCTCGTACTCCCTCCAACAAAACCCTCCTTGCCTTTGCCACTTTCTTTTTCCATGAATCAAGATTTGCAGTATCTGTCGCATATGGATTAGGAACATCTCTATCAATGTAATCCTTCAAGCCATTGTCTTTGAGTACTACCTCCATCCTGTCCTTCCAAGAAATGTAGTTAGAGCTTCCCTCGAGTGCATACGCCAACCTCAAGCCATTGAAATACATTTCGATCTTGAGTCAACTGTCGCACCAAGAAAATATTGCAAATTTGAATGTTATCCAACCACCAAAATTCAACTGCTACAATCCCTCATCCCTGGGAGGTTCGCACCCCACTTGAGAGAAACTTGAGGGAAGTTTTCACCCTGCCTGTGTATAGCCTACAAACTTGCCTGGGAAGTTTGCACCCTGCTAGTGTATATCCTGTGAACCTTCTGGGGAAGTTCGCACTGTACTTCACTATAGGGTGAGGGGAGTTCACACTTCTCCCTTAAGTAGCCTGCGAGAATCACCTTGAATTTCGCACCTCTCCATTGTCTAGGGTGCGAGAATTTCTTCTTTGAGAACTGAGTGTAGTCTATAGTACTAAAGTTCGCACCTTGCTAGAGACAGGACTTGCGAGAATGAAATTATGTTCGCCCCTCACTTTCATAGCTCCGTGGCCTCCGTGGCTCTGATACCATGTAGAAATTTCAATACAAATTAAGTATTTCCTGTGATTCTCATGATCTAACAATTATACACCACTATTAAATGCATAATCACTTCTACTATTATTCTTGCGGAAAATTAAAACATGATCACAACCACAATAAAAAAGTGAAATATCAAGAACACATAACACATAAGTTTTACCGGGAAAGCGTAAAACTAAAAACCCCACTATCATATATTATGTATATCATGAATCATGAAACAATCTCATACAAAAATCTAATCCAAGAGCTCTCAGTAAAATAAAATCGTCTCACACTGTCATACACAAATCAACAAATACATGTGCCAATTCATGTGTCCAGACAACTTGTCTCCTCTGCACAAACTCTGCAATTCGAATTCTCACAATTAAATTACAAATTTCCTAGTTTGCACATGCTCATAGGCATATCCACTGCATGTGTGATCAAATCACAACTGATAGCCAAACTATCCCTTTCACCTGATATCTCAACTGGGTCTCCACTGGATCTCCACTGGATCTGACATGCATGTAGTTAACCATGGCGAATCTTCAGTTGCATGTGAGTTCACTGATTTACTAAACTCTCACTAGTGCATGTTTAGTTACAAATGGTACAAATGATCTTAACTCACTTAACTACACTTATAGTTCTGTTACAAATCCAACTCACTCAGTTATGATTGAAATAATAGATTAATATTTATTGTCCAATTTATTTAAGGGAAAAGTAAATTAGACACATGTTTCTTGTTGACTTTTCAACATTCTCTGTTCCAATATTGACTTTATTAATCTTGATCGGTTGTTCAATAAATGGTGGCTCACCTCCTATTCATTCCACATCTCTCTGGCCTTCTGTTTCTGTGATGTTCACCTTCCTAGGATCATCGTCTTCATCAGCATTGATGTTGTAATAGCCTTGCAGTTTCTGGAGAGGTGCAGTCCATTCATCCTCTTCTTTCTCCAAAGGGAGGCTAGGTGCCTCCTTGAATAATTTTTGTCTTACAATCTTTAATTCTTGATCTACTTTAGGATATTGGCTTTCAAATAAAAGGGTAGTGACAAAGTTCTAAGTCATACCTTCCCAATCTGTAGTGATGAGGTGCAGTTATGATTGAAGGTACCAATTGATAGCGATAGTGTCCAACATGTTTATAAATTTGTGTACCCACTGATCTTGAGGAATATTTCTCCAAGATTCCTTGCAACATCACACATGTTATTTCGGGTAGCTTCAACCTATGTAGATAAATTCACAGCCATCTACTTGCACTGAGAATCATGCTGTCATCAAAGTATGACATTATACCCATTCTGTAATGTTGTTTTTGTGTGTCCCTCACCATCTTGTTGGTGTGGCTTTCAAGGCCTAATCCATTTCCAACAACCGTTGTTGCATTGTTACACTTTATTCAAATTACGACAAGAAGGTTTCTAAAGGATTCAAACCATCAAAGTTGGGTAAGTTACTTACTGTTGTGTCGATCCAGCGTACTTCTTTGGTTAATCTAGCACATCTCCTTGTAGATACTTCTTACATTTTGTTCTTCCAGTTCTCCAGTGCTTCTTCTAAATCTGATGAACATGCGTTGTTACTTCGCCAGCTCGAATTTCCATCCATAGTAGGATTAATGTAATCCTGTTGTCTGGCTATTAATTTGTATATATTTTCTAGTTCATATGTGTGGTCTTCTTCTATGATGGGTTCAATGTATTATTGACCTTCATCGGGATCTAACAGTGCGATGACCTTAAGGCCATCTCCTTCAAACGTCATTCATCTTTTCTTTAAATCAACCACAATGGAATTATTGAAAGCCCAATCAATTCCTAACAGTGCAGGTTAAGGACAACTATCATCAACTATCTCAATCACCTCAAAGTCTGCAAACGTCCTCACTCCGTCGATGTCCATAGGTACATGTTCCAATCTTTCTAGGGGATTTATTACCTGCCGATTAGCCATCCTAATCCTGATAGGGGAATACATCCGCTTAGGTTTTCCCATCAATGCCCAGGTTTGCTTCATCATGACATTAACCTCCAACCCTAAGTCTATATCATACTCTCCAATCTGAGCATTCATGTGCAGTTCCTTATTTTTCCTTCTCCTCTTGGATAGTTGATGTACTACTTTATTCAGTAAAGGATATACTCTACCTATCTCATACCGTCTAACCAAATTTTTAATTTCTTGAATATCTTTCTCATGTTTAATCACCTCTATAAACGTATACAAGAAACTGACAAGTTTGCTTGCCTCTTTTCCATCTCTAGGCGAAGTAGACTGATCGAATGCCAGAGGCATTCCACATTATCTTACTTCTAGTCATGTCTTCGATGAAGAGCCTTGGTCTCCCCTGAATTCTCTTCTTTCCTCCTCGAACATTTGTCTTTCTTTCTTTGCATCAAAAGTTTGTGTCTTCTCTACAACTTTCTTGACTCCTGATTCTTCTGTAGTCTTTCCTTGGGTCATTCTATCCTCTCCTATAACAACGCCTCCTCTATTGATAATAGTGACTCTAGGTTTTGCTCCACGAGGCTCTTCTTTGATCAATTATATATGCAGGTTTTGTTGAGGTCCCTGTTTCTCTCTAAGTTTATCCAGTAATGTTGGACATTCCTCACTAATATGCTTGAAAGAGTTGCAATAGATGCAAGTGGTACAAGGGTTCTGACAGTCCCTTGCCAATTTTCCTAGTTGTACACAGTTATAATAGATTATCTGTACTCAACCTAGATCCATACATCCTCCTCTTCCTCTTCCTCAAAATCCACCACGAGGGTTGAAGTTTCCTCTCCCAAGGGAGTTATACTACATAGTGTTTCCTTCTTGTTGTACTTCACCTTGAATCTTGTATATATCCCTTGACCTTTAATGCATGAGATTGTAAGCCCTAAAATACCTATCATCATGTCCCACGTACTTACAGAACATGCAATACAAATTTGTGGGTGTCTGAACATATGTTTTCATGTAGTAACACTCACCAGGGCAATGTCTATTTCTGCATACCTCGCACCAGGGTAGGGTAACTTGTTTCAAGGGGATCGGAGCTCCAGAGGTGAAGTATTTATGGAATAGGGGACATTGTTCCTTTTCATGGCCTTGTGATATACATCTGACACACCATATGTCTTCTCTTTAATATTTTCCTTTATCTTTCTTCATATCTTCGACCTGGAAAGACACACTAGTTAGTTGACTCATGATTTGACTCATACCTGAGATAGATTCTCCCATAGGGGCTGATTCGATCTTCATGGAAATATCAAGCTCATTAGCCTCTGAATAAATATTTTGTTTCATCAAAGGAACTTTGATGTGTGGTAAGAGGGAATCAATGAACCATTCATTTTTCTACTCATCTGGGATTTGGAAACTCAGATGGCCTATCAAGGTCTTAAATGTCTTCTTGATTTCTTTTAGTTCTGTAATGAATTAAAAAATTAGTGAAGTCTTAATAGAATTCAGGGGTTTAGGTGTAGCTCCTTGGACAAATTTCATTACCATCTCAGTGCACGATCTCTTAGGGTAGTCCTGAACTGATCTCATTTGACAGCTTCATCGGTGATATTATTAATACTCCACAGAACTTCACAGAGAAACCAGCGTTGTTCAAGGTCTTTAGATCCATCTCCTCTAAACGTGGGTAACCTGATCTCTTCTACCATAGATCTTCCTAGGTTTCCTGACTGAGTATGCGATGGACTAATAGTGACAGTGCTCTGATGACTTAGGTTACTTTGGTTACTTAAGGCTGCTAAAACAATAGGAAGAGTATTGCTACTTACTTCAACATTCTACGCATTTAATTAAGTTTTTGGCTCTTCTTAGCGAGGCTCCTCTGTCCTAGAATATTTTGAATGATCCTCGTTTGTCATATCTGCCTCTTCTCCACTATAGAAACCCTCGTCCCCATAGTTCTTCTTAAACAGGTTCACAAGATGAAATTCTTTGAACGCTCTCCCACTGCGTGTATGCCGAGCCTCTATGTCACTGTCGCTGTCTGAATTCTTGAACATTAGCATTTTCGGATCCGTATAACTATTGTATCTTCAATATGTTCTTCTCATGCAATAACATCTTGATCCTCAACTTCAGAAAATGTAAAAAATTCCTATGGGTCTCTTAAAGAAATATCTCTTGGCTTTTCTATATGACTCTACTCTGTCAACAACAAACTCGGTGATATAGCCTCCAATGGTGCTATCAAACCAGTGATCTACTTCTCTTGACACACCATTATCAACTCTCTTGACCTTCTTGATCAGTGTCAATGTCCAAACCACATGTGGCCTACATATGATCTCAAATTGGGTATCTGCTAACCTAGCTAGCCACTCATATAGATCCTGATGGATTCCTCCAAAGAAAATTTCATGTATATCAGTAAATATATATCTCTCCAACCAATCCTCTTTACTAAGATTAGGGTTCTTGTTATGGGCTTCAACGAAGTCATTTTCTTGGTCTTCTATCCACTTATGAATCTCTGTCTTCTATGGAAACCACCTTGACATTCCCTCAAGAAGATTTCTATCCCAGCAACAGAACCATTTGTTGGCACAGGGGTAGACCCAAGGTTCAGATCCAAGAGAGCACCAATAAGTCCTAAGTACAGGCCCTTTTGGAAGCACCTTCGAAGCATATGCAGTCTCACCCGAGGTAGCAATGGGGGGGTTGCAGGACAAATATGTCTACAACCAAAGGGGATATCAAGTGGATCCAATACAAGAACAATACAACATTTATATATCATTTACCAATTCAGATCTGCTTTGCATAAGCATCTATCATATCTAATACAGTAATGCAATAACAATATACCAAATGACAAAGAATAGAGCATCAATCACACACATAACAAAATATATACGTGGCTCACCCTCTCTCTAGGCTTGCGTCCCCAAAACTATTCTTTACAATATTATAAGATGAAGCATACAGTTCTTGTTTGCACTCTCAGCTAGAAGATCTTCTTTCTTCTCCTCTTTGTCTCTCCCCTTCCTGTGCACCTAGTTGCAGGATGAATTTTTGCACCTAGCTAAAGATATTACAATACCAGAAGGCTCTACACTCAACACTTCTCTCTCACACAATATTAATCACTCAATCGCACAATAATAATGAATCCTCAATCAACTTAGTACAACCAACAATAACAACAACCCATCCCAGGTTCTTTAGACCTATATTTATACATTACAATCACTCATCGACAACCTTAGGTTGAAACCTAGGTGTGAAAACCCTAGATACCTAAACCCTAGGTCAACTTGACCCATGTTTTTAGGGCTTCACCAACCTGTCTTTTCTTCCTTCTTGCGTGGTGACCCAAAGCATCCAATAGTGGCTTTTTCCACTTACTGAGTTCTCCATGATCCATATTCCTTGTTGATCTATCATCTTCGATCTTCTCATCCAACGTCTTACTTCCTTTTACTTCATTCTGTCTTTTCTCCTCTTTTACTCACTTTGACCCAGTAGCCGTCACTATATCTTTCGCACAATTCACGTTTTGCCTTTTCTTCCTTGATCTTCACTTGCTTCCATAACCAAGGGCCAAAAAAGGGCTATGGTTCTTACCAAAATCCTAGATGGGCTGCAATTCCACAAACACCATCTTTCGCGGGAGGTTGGGGGCATATATTGCAACCCCATCTCCCTTTTCTGGCCACGCTCAATCTGCCAAACTTGTCTAAGTTAATGAACGACCCAGTGAGCCATGATCCCACATGGCCCCCTATCCCCACCAAACTTCCTTCAGACATTCCAAAGTTTGAAGAAAAGAATGGAGAAGACCCTGGTGATCACGTCACTACCTTTCACCTTTGGTGCTCATCGAATTCCTTGAACCATGATTCTATTAGATTACGATTGTTTCAGCGCACTCTCATTGGATTTGCCTCGCAATGGTATATTTAAAAATCTAGGGGGACCTATGGGTCATTTAATCAGTTGGTGATGGTATTTCTCAACCACTTTCAATTTCCCATTCGTTATGATGCTATCCCCCAGAGTGGCGTAGGAAAAGGTGGTTGATTAAGAGTTCAATACCCCCAGAATTTCTCCTAGAATGGTTCCTAAATTCTTTTCACCCTCCTATATCGAAGGACATTGCTACTTCTGGGGTCTACAATGAGGAATAATCTATCTTTAGAACCCAACATTTATATTTAATATATGCTCAGTCTAGGATGTTATATCACCTTTTTCTAGAAGCACCGAAGTGAAATTACGATGCTATAAAAAAACCCAGACCTCATGTCGATGTCATTGTAGGGTCCGCCAATGTAAAGTCCACAGACTCGGCAACGAAGTCTACCAGAGGACCAACTTCATTTGGCTCCTCCAAACCCACCCAGTCGGTGGATGTACATTCCTTGCAATCGTTGAAAAACCCAAATGGTGACCAACAACCAGATGGGAATAAAAGGAAAGGTCGAAACAATCATAAGGTTGGGAAAAATGGTAACAAACCCAAGGACAAAGATAATAATGGGAAGAATAATGATAACACTAGAGAGGGAAAGAAAGAGAAACGTAAGGTGAATTTTCCTTGTAAACTTTGTACCGATGACCACCTTACACATTTATGCCCCAAGCTCATGGAAGATGCGAGGCTTTTGAATCTACTGCCTGCTGTGCTGATGAATCCATTCCCACATAACCAACACTTAGCCTCAAGCTTTGCAAACACAGGAAATGAGTTTGGTGGGAGTCAAAACCCACGATCGCAAGATGGTGATCATGTATGTATCAACATGGTCGATGCAAAAATTGATATAGCCACCTGCTCTTGAGATTATATCTCTTCGCAAGATAACTCTGGTCTAGAAGCTCCCCCTCCTCCTCCAGAGATGAACTTACAGATTGAGAAACCAGAGCCACCACCTCATATTATGAAAGGAGTACTTAAGTGCTCTACCCACAATCCTAATGCTAGAGCCGCCAAGAACTACTCTATTATTGAGGAGTTGGGCCAAACCCCTTGTGCAATGTCAAATTTGGAGGTAATCCATACGTGTCCCTCACAGAGGAATTCCTTACTCTCTTATAATACCAGAAGGCTCTACACTCAACACTTCTCTCTCAGACAATAGTACTCACTTGATCGCACAATAACAATGAATCCTCAATCAACTTAGTACCAACAACAATAACAACAACCCATCCCAGGTCCTTTAGAATTCTATTTATACATTACAATGACTCATTGACGGCCTTAGGTTGAAAAATATGTGTCAAAACCCCAGATACCAAAACCCTAGGTGTCTAAAACCCTAGGTCAACTTGAGCCACGTTTTCAGGGCTTCGCTATCCTGTCTTTCCTTCCTTCTCGCGCGGTGCTCCAAAGCATCAAATAATGGATTTTTCCACTTGCCGAGTTGTCCATGATCCATCTTTCTTTCTTATCTGTCATCCTGAATCTCCTCATCCAACATCTTGCTTCCTTTTACTTTGTTCTTTCTTTTCTTCTCTTTTACTCACTTCAACCCAGTAACAATCACTATGTCTTCCATACAGTTCACATTTTGCCTTTTATTCCTTGATCTTTGCTTGCTTCCATAACCAAGGGCCAAAATTCCCCCAACACTCACCTGTGACTCATCCTGAGGCACTTCAGATATGATCCCTCTACTTTGCTTTGTCTTCAGACTGTGCAGGGCAGCCTATGCTTCCAGCTCTAGTTCTCCCTTCCTCCCTTGTGCACACTGTCTTTTCTATTTTTGGTAGCCAGTTTCAACTGCAACTGGTACCTAGACCCTTTTCTACCTGTTTTTAGTAAGAGCTATGATGTAGTTGGTTGTCATAATACAACTTTAGTCAACTCCTATTCACCAAACCTTCCTTCCATTCTCCATTCAAATTCTTCAATTGCATAGCTCCTCCTTCTGTAACATAGGTGACCTCATATGGCCCAAGCCAATGCATTCTTAACTTCGTGGGATGCTTCATGAACTTAGTGTCATATACCAGTACCATATCACCTTGCTTAAATACCTTCTTCTTGATGTGTCTATCGTGGTAGGCCTTCTCTCTTTCTTTCTGGACCTGCTAATGAAATCCTGAAATAAATCTGTCTTCCTCCAGTTCGACCAACTATGAAATCCTCTCTCGAATAGCTCCAGTGTCGTCCATATCTATAAAGGAAGAAATTCTTAATCTTGGTACCAAATATTCCATTGGGATAATGGATTTGAGACCATACACCAATTTAAAGGGGGTCTAGATTGTTAGCTTCTTGCAAGTGGTTCTATAAGACCATAATATTGCTAGTACTCTTAAATCCCAGTCATCTCTATTGACACTACAAATATTCGTTAGAGATGTCTCCAAGATCTTGTTGAATGCTTGAACTGTCCCATTTGCTTGTGGATGGTAAGGCATGCTCTTTTGATGGTGGACTGTAAATTATTCAGTCAAGGCTTCAATTGTTTTATGAATGAAATGTGTGCCATGATTTCTCATAAGGATCTTTGGGCATCCAAACCTGGTTATGATGTCATCAAATATGTAATGCACAACTGTAGTGGCACTACAATCCTTAACTTCTCTTTCTTCAGCCCATATGGTAAAGTACTTTGTCGCAGTAATTATGTAACTTGCTCCTATGCACTTCCTTGGTGGGTTAATAGGTCCCAAAAAGTCAATGGTCCATTTCTCAAATGCTTATAGGGTCAGCTGTGGTGCTAACGACATTTCATTTCTTCTGGATGGTTTCCCAACTCTTTGGCATACATCGTAGGATCTATATTATTCCTTAACATCTTCGTGTAAGGTAGGCCACCAAAGGCCAGGTCGAAGAATGTTCTATGCAATTGTTTTCCCTGCTTAGTGTCCTCCTGAAATGCCTTCATGAGATTTGGTGAGGATCAATGGTATTTCTACCTCCATAACACACCTCCTTAGTATCTCATCAGGTCCCATATTGTATAGTTGTCTTGCTATAAGTGAAAAGTCTGCAGCACACACTACTAGTTGTTTCTTCTGGGTGATTGTATATTCACTCGGTGCCATTCTTTTTGACAAGAATTGGACTATCTCTGTGAAGTGGTCATCGATCTTTCTAATGGCTAGTAGTTGTGCATTCGGTAGTGTATCCTCCAAACTAGTAGGCTCTTCTCCATGTTCCAACCTCGACAAGTGGTCAGGACCTTTGTTC